>JAOPSE010000023.1:29825043-30253271 GCA_029449295.1 Zea luxurians | reverse complement strand
AATCTGACCTGCCCGCCACGCTATTGGTTTTGGTTGTCCAATATCTCAGACATGGACTCCTCATCGCCAAGATAACCTAAGCGTGGCAGGCGCCACCATGTCCTCCTCGACGGCATGCACAGAGTAAGGCCAGGAGCATGACCGACTTGCCCTGTACCCGCGTCGACGAGCGTCGGTCGGCTCGTGGCTGCGACCGTGGGCGGGGACAGCAGGTTGGGGAGGAAGAATATGGCAAAGACCAGGAAGACGAATGGGACATCCGACGACGGCGAAAATGATGGTGCGGGCATGTTGTGAAACGTCCTCGTGGACGTACAATAGCCACTACGCGAGTCGGTGTCGGGGCTGGACGAATACGGGGAGCAGACGCATGCTCCTACGCCCGCTGCCGAGAATGGGGTGGCGCGGAGGTGGAGGCATGAGGTGAGAGAGAAAAGAAGTAGGATGGCAAACGAGGTGGTGGCAATTGATCCGAGGAACATCATTATCGTATGGAGGTATAGATGGCCAAATGGGCCGTGTCTGGCGAACCGGTCCGAGGCACGACCCATTTAATAGTGTCTGGGCCAACCCGGCACGAGCGTCGTATGGTGCTTGGGCCGTAGCCTCAGCCCGTAGTGCTGGCCAAGCCCGGCACAATTATTTTTTATTTTACAAAAAATCATATATACATATGTACAATTTATATTCAATATTGTCGGTGTTTCGAAACCCGGGGGGTCCCTGGACCGACGAGTAAATCGTCGCCGCGTGCCCTAGCCCAGATGGGTCGGCGCGAGGAGGAACGCGAAGGGGGGAGAAGAGCAGCCGGAGGGAGACAGGCGTGGGAGGTGGAACCCGCGGCCTTCGTGTTAGCCCCGCGTCCAGGTCGGGTGCGCTTGTAGTAGGGGGTTACAAGCGTCCACGCGGGAGGGAGCGAGCGGCCTTGCGCGAGCGCCGTCCCGTCCTTCCCCGCGCGGCCAACCCTCTGTAAGAGGGCCCTGGTCCTTCCTTTTATAGGCGAAGGAGAGGATCCAGGTGTACAATGGGGAGTGTAGCAATGTGCTAACGTGTCTAGCGGGGGAGAGTAGCGCCCTAAGTACATGCCATCGTGGCAGCCGGAGAGGTCTTGGCACCCAGTTCGTGTGGTGTCGTGGCCGTCGGAGGAGCGCTGGAGCCTGGCGGAAGGACAGCTGTCGGGGTTGTCAAGTCCTTGCTGACGTCCTCTTGCTTCCGTAAGGAGGCTGAGAGCCGTCGTCGTCACAGGGCATGCGGGGCGCCATCATTACTTGTATAGTAAAGCGAGCCAGATGGGACGCCGGTCTTGTTCCCCGTAGCCTGAGTCAGCTCAGGGTAGGGTAATGATGGCGCTTCCTGTTGACGTGGTCGGTCCGTGCCCTAGGCTGGGCGAGGTGGAGGCTCCTCCGAGGTCGAGGTCGAGTCCGAGCCCCCGGATCGGACGAGGCGGAGACCGTCGGCTGAGGTCAGGGCTGAGTCCGAGCCCTGGGGTCGGGCGAAGCGGAGTTCGTCGTCTTCCGGGGCTGAGCCCGAGTCCGAGCCCTGGGGTCGGGCGGAGCGAAGTTCGTCGTCTTCCGGGGCTGAGCCCGTGTCCGAGCCCTGGGGTCGGGCGGAGCGGAGTTCGTCGTCTTCCGGGGCTGAGCACGAGTCCGAGCCCTGGGGTCGGGCGAAGCGGAGTTCGTCGTCTTCCGGGGCTGAGCCCGTGTCCGAGCCCTGGGTCGGGCGGAGCGGAGTTTCCTATGACGTCTGAGGCCGGACTTGGCTGCTGTCAGCCTCACTCTGTCGAGTGGCTCAGCAGTCGGAGCGGCGCAGGCGGCGCTGTCCTCTTGTCAGACTGGTCAGTGGAGCGGCGAAGTGACTGCGGTCACTTTAGCTCTGTTGACTGGAGGGCGTGCGTCAGGATAAAGGTGTCAGGCCACCTTTGCATTAAATGCCCCTGCGATTTGGTCGGTTGGCGTGGCGATTTGGCCAAGATTGCTTCTTGGTGAAGACTGGGCCTCGGGCGAGCCGAAGGTGTGTCCGTTGCTGGAGGGGGTCCTCGGGCGAGATGTAGGTCCTCCGGTGGTCGGCTGCCCTTGCCCGAGGCTGGGCTCGGGCGAGGCGTGATCGCGTCCCTCGAATGGACCGATCCTTGACTTAATCGCACCCATCAGGCCTTTGCATCTTTGTGCTGATGGGGGTTACCAGCTGAGATTTAGGGGCCTTGAGGGTACCCCTAATTATGGTCCCCGACAATAGCCCCCGAGCCTCGAAGGGAGTGTTAATACTCGCTTGGAGGCTTTTGCCGCACTTTTTTCAAGGGGACCAGCCTTTTCTTGGTTGCATTTTGTTCCGGTGGGTGCGCGCGAGCGCACCCGTCGGGTGTAGCCCCCGAGGCCTCGGAGGAGTAGTTTGACTCCTTCGGGGTCTTAGTGCGTTTCGCAACACTTCGGCTGGTCTGGTTGTTCCCTCATGCGAGCTGGCGTAGCCCGGGTGCACGGTCGGGTCCCAAGTTCTCGGGCTGGTATGTTGACGCTGTCAACGGGTTGGCCAGAGCCGGGTTTGCGAGAGCAGCCCCCGTGCCTCTGCACAAGGCGAGAGGACGGTCAAGGGCAGACTCAACTTTTTTACATACGCCCCTGCGTCGCCTTTCCGCAAGGAGGAGGGGGGGAAGCGCCATGTTGCCCTCGGAGGGCGCCGAACATGGTGTCTCCGGTGAGCTGCTGGCGGGTAATCCGAGCGGACGCCCGTGCCCCATTTGCTAGGGGTCGGCTAGAGGCCCGGAGGCGCGCTCCAACAGTACCTGCGGGTGATCTGCCGGACCCGGTCCCCTTTGAAGGGGTCCGAGGGCTCGATGCCTCCCTCTGATGGGATTCCGTTACAAGATCGTTCCCGCTGGTCTCGGAAATGTCCTAGGGTACCTCGGGAGCATAGCCCGAGCCTTGGTTATGTATCGAACGTACCCAGGGTCATCCCTCGCTCTATGTCTGAGGCGACTGTGAACCCTTCAAGGGCTAGCCTACGAACCCCTGATCAGTAGTGGGCGCGGAGCCCGAGTGGCTTGAGGCGGCTGTTGAACCCTTCCGAGGGGCCGGCCATCGAACCTCTGACCAGTAGTGGGAGCAGAACCCAATCGCTCTGAGGCGGCCGTTGAACCCCTCCGAGGGGCCAGCCTTTGAACCTCTGATCAGTAGGGAGGCTCGGGGCCTGTTTCCTTCACGGAGAAGGATCCTTTTTGGGGTATCCCCCTTTCCCGGTCCCTGTTGTAAGAGAGAGAAAGAGGAAAAGGAAAAGGATACGAAATCGAATGACGTGGCGTACCTTTTTTGGCGCGGTCATTACGGCGAAGGCGAAGCGTCGCTTGCTTCTCCTGCCTGAGGCGCCGCCTGTCCCGCCGCGGAGTTAATGCGACGGGGCGAGTGGTTCGCAAGGCGGTCGTTGCGCGTGTGCGAGCCGTTCGAGGAACGGATCACAGGCGCGTCGTCTTCACGCCGTGAGAGAGGGTTCCCTCGCTGCCCCTGGATGGGACGTAAGCTTGGCTGACGACGTGACCGCTGCTCCTGCACGCCTGCCACCGCCATTAGTGCCGGCCCATTTTTGACCGTATTTGACCGTCGCGCCTGGCTGGCACTGCTGGGTCACACGCAGGGTTGCCTCGAGTCGTGGTATTGGCTCCGCAGTCGAGGAGGCGCGGTAGTGGCGGTGCAGTTGCTCGCACGTAGCAACCGGCACGCCGGTTGCATGACGTGTGGGCCTGGGCCTCCATGCTGGGTGTGTTGGAAGTCGGAGGGGCGCGCCCACTTGGAATGGTTGCATGCCGCCTGCATGGCTGTCCGCCCTTTCACCCGCTGGTCTGGGCGAAAGTGGAGGAGTGCTTGTAACCGTTGGGCAGTTGCACGCCCTGCGCGCGGCGGTTTGGCTTCTTCTGCCCTGGACCGGCTTGCATGACGCATGGGACCTAGCCCCCGCGCCATAAGGGGGAGGGCCTTGGAGCGTGTTGGAGAAGACTCAGCCCGCAACGGCTGAGGACGCAAGTAGGGAGAGTCACCTTTAAAAAGGAGGGTGACCCCCTTGAAGGACGACCATGTCTTCGCGCTCCCTTATGCACCGTGTCTTTCCACCTTCCGAGTCCCCGGGTGGGGGAACGCCCGCAATCCTTCCGCCTTGTTGTCGGAGGAACGCAACTTCGTGGAAGTTGGTACCTTTCAGCCATCGTTCGGCTTCAAGGATTTTCATCATGCAGCCCGACTGCATCCCCTCGCGCGGTGGTCACCCAAGACGGTGACCTCCAGCTTGATGGTGGGGAGAAGCGAACCGGGCTGCGGCCTCCGCCCCACCCTCAGCTTCAAGGATCTTCATCATCCTTGCTGGGGCGGAGGGTGAGGCGAGTCGGGGGGCTGCCTCCGCGTGGGTCGGTAACCCTTTTCTTCCCCCGGCGTCTGGGGGAGAAAGGCATCTTCCAGCTCCGCGGAGGCTTCCCTCAGCCATGCCGGGGTAGGCGGACCGCCGCTGCTCAGCCAGGGTGCAGCATTTCGTCCTTCGTCTGGGCGATGGTCGCGCCGCGTACGGGCCGGCCACGTCCAGGCCTTCCTCGCGCCGACAGCCGCATCAGAGGGTCGCCCAGCACGTCGTGCGTCGCTAGGGCGGCGCTCATGTTCTGGGGGCTCCGGCGAGGACGAGGACCTGCCGGTGCGCTTTGAGGCACCCGGCGCCCGCTGGCGCGGTCTTGAGGTGGTGGCAGCCGGACATGGCTTCTCTGCCGACGAGATTACCAACTCCGCCTGCACCCCCGGATCTCCGTCTCCCGGCTTGAATGGCTGGTTCTCGTCCTTCGTGAGCGAGAGCCCTCCTGCCGTAGCACCCGCCTAGAAGCCGTTGCTGAAGCTGCTTCGCCGCCCGGGGTGGAGGTCGTCGTCGCTGCTGCGGGAACGGGCGACGGCGAGCCACCCGTCGGTCTTCTGTTGCTCCGCAGGCCCCCCAATCGCGTGGGGTTGTTCGTACCTGCGGAGGTGGAACCGGAGTTCCGTTTGTAATGGCACTTTGAGTCCCGGTGTCCTGTTCATTGCGGCTGTCGGGGCCTGAACATGTATGTATTTTTGGCGCGGAGCCGTGTTTTTTCTTCATTTCGAGCACTAAGACTCGCCTGTCGACTATCTGAACCGCTTCACCGAGCGTGAGTCGCCTCGTGCAAAGGTGACGAGTGAGGTATCCGTATCCCGGAGGCGTAGGAGTCCCTCGGCTCGGTCGGCCTCGCTGTCCGAGGCTTCTCTTGCTTAGTTAAAGGAACCCCTCGGCCGCTCTTTGATGAGCCGAAGCTGGAGGTAGCGGTGTCAGCACGGACAGAGGCAGAGTCGGCTCGGGAAGAAGATTTGGTCGGCTGGAGCCTGGCCAGGTCGTCCACTGGCGGAGCTGACGCCGGAGTTGAGCTGCCGAGGCCTCAAGCCGGGCTGATGTCTTCGGGGGACAGCTGGCCAAGGCCTCGGTGTGGCCGGCTGAGCCGTCTGCTCGAGCCGGATTCTTGGAGAAGACCCTGGCGGCGATGGCCCGGGTGTGGTGCTGATGTCGTCCTTCAGAGTGGGGATCCTCCGACCGCGTCGCCGTCCGAGGCTAGGTCAGACCCCGCCGAAGGTGTAGTTGACGCCGAGGGTGCTGCTGCCCCCTTCCACTGTCGACGTCCGAGCCTGCAGGATCGGGTTGTCTTGTAGCGTGTGTATGTTTTCTGCGGCCGCCGAGGCCCAAACACACTGTCGTCGTGTTGTAAAGCTGTGTCCCTTTTCCTCTTGTTTCGAGTATCCGGACTTATTTGTTGATAACAGAATTGTTTGTGCAGGCGAGAGTTGCTTTTCATGGAAGGTGATGAGTGAGGTATCCGTATCCCGGAGGCGTAGGAATCCCTCGGCTCGGTCGGCCTTGCCGCTTACGCGCACTCTTACTCGTCCATAGGGTTCTGTCACCGACGCAGTCGAGAAGGCCCGAAAAATCGTTCCGGCAGAGGAGCTTTCGAGCGTGAAGACTTGTTCGGTCCGTGGAATCACTTATCCGAGCGCGAGTTACTTATCGCAGAAGGCGATGATTGAGGTATCCGTATCCCGGAGGCGTGGGAGTCCCTCGGCTCGGTCAGCCTTGGCTGCTTACGTGTACTCCGTCGTTTTCAGGATCCACTTTCGAAGTAGTCGAAAAGCACAAAAGGCATTCTGGCAGAAAAGATTTTTTTTCTTTTTTCGAGGAAAATTTCGACGCAGAGGGGGTTGTCCCCTTCTAGCACCCGAGGGAGGGTCGGGCTTTGCCGAGGCAAGGCTGACCCTTCCTTGACGACCAGACTTTGTGTGTGAACGAGGTATACGAACAACTTGAAAGCATCTTAAGGGTAGAAGCGACGTAGCTGTTGGATGTTCCAAGCGTTGCTGTAGACCTCGTCTTGACTGTTGGCCAACTTGTATGTTCCGGGCTTCAGAACCTTGGCGATGACGAACGGCCCTTCCTAGGGAGGCGTGAGTTTGTGCTGCCCTCGGGCGTCTTGTCGCAGCCGAAGCACCAGGTCGCCCACCTGGAGGTCTCGGGACCGAACCCCTCGGGCGTGGTAGCGTCGCAGAGACTGCTGGTACCGCACCGAGTGTAGTAAGGCCATATCCCGAGCCTCTTCCAGCTGGTCCAGTGAGTCTTCTCGATTAGCTCGATTGCTTTGGTCGGCGTAGGTCCTCGTCCTCGGGGAACCGTATTCTAAGTCTGTGGGCAAGATGGCCTCGGCCCCATAGACTAGAAAGAACGGTGTGAAGCCCGTGGCTCGGCTCGGCGTTGTCCTCAGACTCCAGACCACCGAGGGGAGCTCCTTCATCCATCGCTTGTCGAACTTGTTGAGGTCGTTGTAGATCCGAGGCTTGAGTCCTTGCAGAATCATGCCATTGGCATGTTCTACCTGCCCATTCGTCATGGGGTGAGCCACGGCGGCCCAGTCCACCCGGATGTGGTGATCTTCACAGAAGTTCAGGAACTTTCTGCCGGTGAACTGGGTGCCGTTGTCGGTGATGATGGAGTTTGGGACCCCAAAGCGATGGATGATGTTGGTGAAGAACGCCACCGCCTGTTCGGAACTAATGTTGTTTAGGGGTCGGACCTCGATCCACTTGGAGAATTTGTCGATGGCGACCAGCAGGTGCGTGTAGCCCCTGGGTGCCTTCTGCAAGGGGCCGACGAGGTCCAGACCCCACACAGCAAACGGCCAGGTGATGGGTATGGTCTGCAGAGCCTGAGCGGGCAGGTGGGTCTGCCTTGCATAGAACTGACACCCTTCGCAGGTGCGGACAATTCTAGTGGCGTCGGCCACTGCCGTCGGCCAGTAGAAACCTTGTCAGAAGGCGTTTCCAACAAGGGTTCGAGGTGCTACGTGATGGCCGCAAGCCCCCGAGTGTATCTCTTGTAAGAGCTCCTGACCTTCGGCGATGGAAATGCATCGCTGGAGGATGCCCGAGGGGCTGCGGTGGTAGAGCTCCTTCCCATCTCCCAGCAAGACGAAAGACTTGGCGCGCCGCGCCAACCGCTGAGCTTCGGCTTGGTCGAGGGGTAGCTCTCCTCGGTGGAGATATTGCAGGTACGGTGTCTGCCAGTTTTGATTAGGCGTGACCTCGCTCTGCTCCCCCTCGACGCGCAGTGCCTCACCCTCGGGGGCCGAGGGTACCTCGGGCCAAGCCGAGGGTACCTCGGACCGTGCCGAGGGTACCTCGGACTGAGCCGAGGGTGCCTCGGGCTGGGCCGAGGCCTTCTCCGGCTCGGGCGTGTCATCGGTCTTGACGGAGGGTTGATGCAGGTCTCGGGAGAATACGTCCGGGGGAACCGTTGTTAGCCCCGAGGCTATTTTAGCCAGCTCGTCCGCAGTCTCATTGTAGCGTCGGGCGATGTGGTTGAGCTCGAGCCCGTAGAACTTGTCTTCCAGATGCCGAACCTCATCGCAGTAGGCTTCCATCTTCGGGTCGCGACAGTGGGAGTTCTTCATGACTTGGTCGATGACGAGCTGCGAGTCATCGCGAGCGTCGAGGCGTCGGACCCCTAGCTCGATGGCGATTCGCAACCCGTTTACTAGAGCCTCGTACTCAGCCACGTTGTTGGACGCCAGGAAGTGGAGGCGTAGCACGTAGCGCAGGTGCTTCCCGAGGGGCGAGATGAAGAGCAGGCCCGCGTCGGCCCCCGTCTTCATTAGCGACCCGTCGAAAAACATGGTCCAAAGCTCCGGTTGGATCAGAGCTGTCGGGAGCTGGGTGTCGACCCATTCAGCCACGAAGTCCGCCAAGACCTGGGACTTGATGGCCTTCCGGGGGGCGAATGAGATCGTCTCGCCCATGATCTCCACCACCCACTTTGCCATTCTACCCGAGGCCTCTCGGGACTGGATGATCTCCCCCAGGGGGAAGGATGACACCACAGTCACCGGATGAGACTCGAAGTAGTGTCGCAACTTCCGCCGTGTCAGGATCACTGCGTACAGTAGCTTCTGAATTTGTGGGTAGCAGATCTTGGTCTCGGACAGTACCTCACTGATGAAGTAGACTGGCCTCTGGACGGGCAATGCATGCCCCTCTTCTCGTCTCTCAACCACAATCGTGGCGCTAACCACCTGAGTGGTCGCGGCGACGTAGATCAAGAGGGCTTCTCCGGCAGCGGGGGGCACCAAGATGGGCACGTTCGTGAGGAGCGCCTTCAGGTTCCCGAGGGCTTCCTCGGCCTCAGGGGTCCAAGCGAAGCACTCGACCTTCCTTAAGAGGCGGTATAGAGGCAGGCCTCTTTTGCCGAGGCGCGAGATGAAACGGCTCAGAGCCACGAGGCATCCCATGACCCTCTGTACGCCTTTCAAGTCCTTGATGGGCCCCATGCTGGTGATGCCTGCAATCTTCTCCGGGTTGGCCTCGATGCCCCGCTCGGAGACGATGAACCCCAAGAGCATGCCTCGGGAGACCCCGAAGACACACTTTTCGGGATTGAGCTTCACTCCTTTCGCCTTGAGACATCGGAATGTCACTTCAAGGTCGGAAAGGAGGTCGGAGGCTTTCCTCGTCTTGACTACGATGTCATCAACGTAGGCCTCGACCGTTCGGCCGATGTGTTCGCCGAACACATGGTTCATGCATCGCTGGTACGTTGCACCCGCATTCCTCAAGCCGAACGGCATGGTAACATAGCAGTACATGTCGAAGGGTGTGATGAAAGAAGTCGCGAGCTAGTCGGACTCTTTCATCCTGATCTGGTGATACCCTGAGTAGGCATCGAGGAAAGACAGGGTTTCGCACCCAGCAGTGGAATCCACGATTTGATCGAAGCGAGGCAGAGGGTAGGGAACTTTCGGACATGCTTTGTTTAGACCAGTGTAGTCTACACACATCCGCCATTTCCCCCCTTTCTTTCTCACAAGCACAGGGTTGGCAAGCCATTCGGGATGGAATACCTCTTTGATGAACCCTGCCGCCATTAGCTTATGGATCTCCTCGCCTATGGCTCTGCGCTTTTCTTCGTCGAATCGGCGTAGAGGCTGCTTCACGGGTCGGGCTCCAGCTCGGATATCCAGCGAGTGCTCGGCGACTTCCCTCGGTATGCCGGGCATGTCCGAGGGACTCCACGCGAAAACGTCGGCGTTTGCGCAGAGAAAGTCAACGAGCACTGCTTCCTATTTGGGGTCGAGCTCGGAGCCGATCCGGATCTGCTTGGAGGCGTCGTTGCAGGGGTCGAGAGGGACGGACTTGACCGTCTCCGCTGGCTCGAAGTTGCCGGCGTGGCGCTTCACGTCTGGCGCCTCCCTAGAGAGGCTCTCCAGGTCGGCGATGAGGGCCTCGGACTCGGCGAGGGCCTCGGCGTACTCCATGCACTCCACGTCGCATTCGTACGCGTGTCGGTACGTGGGCCCGACGGTGATGACCCCGTTGGGGCCCGGCATCTTGAGCTTGAGGTAGGTGTAGTTGGGGACGGCCATGAACTTGGCGTAGCATGGCCTCCCCAGCACTGCGTGGTAGGTTCCTCGAAACCCGACCACTTCGAACGTGAGGGTCCCCCTTCGAAAGTTGGAGGGCGTCCCGAAGCAGACGGGTAGATCGAGTTGTCCGAGGGGTTGGACGCGCTTCTCGGGGATGATCCCGTGGAAAGGCGCAACGCCCGTCCGGACCGAGGACAGATCGATCCGCAGGAGCCCGAGGGTCTCGGCGTAGATGATGTTGAGGCTGCTGCCTCCATCCATGAGGACCTTGGTGAGCCTGACGTTGCCGATGATGGGGTCGACGACGAGCGGGTATTTCCCCGGGCTCGGCGCACGGTCGGGATGGTCGGCCTGGTCGAAGGTGATGGGCCTGTCGGACCAGTCTAGGTAGACTGGCGCCGCCACCTTTACCGAGTAGACCTCCCGACGCTCTTGCTTGCGGTGCCGAGCCGAGACGTTTGCCACTTGCCCACCGTAGATCATGAAGCAGTCGCGGACCTCGGGGAACTCTCCTGCCTTGTGATCTTCCTTCTTAGCGTCGTCGAGAGCCTTGCCACCCTCCACGGGTGGCCCGGCCTTGTGGAAGTGTCGTCGAAGCATGGCACACTCCTCAAGGGTGTGCTTGACGGGCCCCTGATGATAAGGACACGGCTCCTTGAGCATCTTGTCGAAGAGGTTGGCACCTCCGTGAGGTTTCCGAGGGTTCTTGTACTCGGCGGCGGCGACAAGGTCCGCGTCGGCGGCATCGTGTTTCGCTTGCGACTTCTTCTCGCCCTTCTTCTTGGTGTCGCGCTGAGTTGATGCCTCGGGAACATCTTCCAGTGGGGGGGCCTGGGGCTGCTTGTCCTTCCGGAAGATGGCCTCAACCGCCTCCTGGCCAGAGGCGAACTTGGTGGCGATGTCCATCAGCTCGCTCGCCCTGGTGGGGGTCTTGCGACCCAGCTTGCTCACCAGGTCGCGGCAGGTGGTGCCGGTGAGGAACGCGCCGATGACATCTGAATCGGTGACGTTGGGCAGCTCGATGCGCTGCTTCGAGAATCGCTGGATGTAGTCCTGGAGAGACTCTCCCGGCTGCTGGCGGCAGCTTCGGAGATCCCAGGAGTTTCCAGGGCGCACGTATGTGCCTTGGAAATTGCCGGCGAAGGCTTGGACCAGGTCGTCCCAGTTGGAGATCTGCCCCGGAGGCAGGTGCTCCAGCCAGGCTCGAGCGGTGTCGGAGAGGAACAGGGGGAGGTTGCGGATGATGAGATTATCGTCGTCCGTTCCACCCAGTTGGCAGGCCAGTCGGTAGTCCGCGAGCCACAGTTCCGGTCTTGTCTCCCCCGAGTACTTTGTGATAGTAGTCGGGGTTCGGAACCGGGTCGGGAATGGTGCCCGTCGTATGGCGCGGCTGAAAGCCTGCGGACCGGGTGGTTCGGGCGAAGGACTCCGATCCTCCCCGCTGTCGTAGCGTCCCCCACGCCTGGGGTGGTAGCCTCGGCGTACCCTCTCGTCGAGGTGGGCCCAACGGCTGTGGTGATGGTGCTCATTGCCGAGGCGACCCGGGGCCGCAGGCGCTGTGTTGCGCGTGCGCCCGGTGTGGACCGAGGCTTCCCGCACGAATCGGGAAGTCGCGGCGCGATGTTCCGAGGGGTACCCCTGCCTTCGGGAGGCGGAGCTTTCGGCCCGTCGGACCACGGCGTCCTCCAGGAGATTCTTGAGCTCTCCCTGGATACGCCGCCCCTCGGTGGTTGATGGCTCTGGCATCGCGCGGAGAAGTATTGCCGCTGCAGCCAGGTTTTGGCCGACTCCACTGGAGACCGGTGGCGGCCTTAGCCTGACGTCGTCGGCGATGCGGTGCTGGATGCCCTGGGGGAGATGACGTGCTTCTCCGGCCGGAGGTTGGCCCGCCCATTCCTGCCCGATGCCCCGGCGGATCGGCACAAGCGTTCCTGCTCCCTCGTCGAGCCTGGCCTGCATCTCGCGGATTTGCTCGAGCTGTGGGTCAGGACCCCCCGCCGGGACAGGGACCACAACTAGCTCCCGAAGGATGTCAACGCGAGGCACGGGCCTAGGGGGATCACCGTTCTCCGGCATACCACGATGGTCGCCTTCGCCGGGACCCCCTAGATCGACGTGGAAACATTCGTGACTTGGGCCGCAGTCCTCGTCGTCGAGGCTGCGGCTACCGTCGAAACAGTCGGAAGGGCAGTAGTCGCATGCGGTCATAAAGTCCCACACGACACTGGGGTTACCAAGTCCGGAGAAATCCCAACAGAGGTCGGGCTCGCCATCTTCCTCGGACCCGGAGGGCCCGTAGGTCAAGGCGGCCGTCAGCCAGTCCTAGGGTGACCGCACACGATACCCCAGAGGGTTTGGACTCGCCTCTACGAGATTGTCCACCGAAGCGGAGTTGCTTGGCGGGTCGAGGCCGAATCCAAAAGACGTGAGATGGGAATCGGTCGGTACCTTTTGGTCGACGGGCGGTGATGAAGTCACGTTAGGGACTGACTGCACCATCGTCTCAGGTACGAGGGTGACGCCCAGCAAGTCCTTCGCGAGCGTGCTGGCGTCGTCCATTCGCTTGAGGTTGGTGTGTTGTGGGGAGATGGCACTCGTCTTTGTCTCAGACGCGAGGTCGATGCCCGACGCGCTCTCCGTTGGGGCGCCGGCGCCGTCGACTCGCTCGACAGCCAACGAGGTGCCGCCTCCCGCTTGGCGTTGGTTGCCCCGCCTCCTCCTCCGTCGGCGGGGGAGGGGACGGGACAAGCCCGAATGTTGCCCTTCCACCACGTGGGGAAGGCGTCGTCGATTTCCCTGCCGGTGGGCGGGTTGTCGACCGCCATTGTCGCTGTCGCACGGCGGGGGAAGGAGTATCATGCCGTAGCTGCCGTCGAGGGACATGAACTCAAGACTCCCGAAACGGAGCACCGTCCCAGGTTGGAGAGGTTGCTGGAGACTGCCCATCTGGAGCTTGACGGGAAGCTGTTCGTCAACACACAGCAGGCCCCTACCTGGCGCGCCAACTGTCGGTGTTTCGAAACCCGGGGGGTCCCTGGACCGACGAGTAAATCGTCGCCGCGTGCCCCAGCCCAGATGGGTCGGCGCGAGGCGGAACGTGAAGGGGGGAGAAGAGCAGCCGAAGGGAGACAGGCGTGGGAGGTGGAACCCGCGGCCTTCGTGTTAGCCCCGCGCCCAGGTCGGGTGCGCTTGCAGTAGGGGGTTACAAGCGTCCACGCGGGAGGGAGCGAGCGGCCTTGCGCGAGCGCCGTCCCGTCCTTCCCAGCGCGGCCAACCCTCTGTAAGAGGGCCCTAGTCCTTCCTTTTATAGGCGAAGGAGAGGATCCAGGTGTACAATGGGGAGTGTAGCAATGTGCTAACGTGTCTAGTGGGGGAGAGCTAGCGCCCTAAGTACATGCCATCGTGGCAGCCGGAGAGGTCTTGGCACCCAGTTCGCGTGGTGTCGTGGCCGTCGGAGGAGCACTGGAGCCTGGCGGAAGGACAGCTGTCGGGGCTGTCAAGTCCTTGCTGACGTCCTCTTGCTTCCGTAAGTGGGCTGAGAGCCGTCGTCGTCACAGGGCATGCGGGGCGCCATCATTACTTGTATAGTAAAGCGAGCCAGATGGGACGCCGGTCTTGTTCCCCGTAGCCTGAGTCAGCTCGGGGTAGGGTAATGATGGCGCTTCCTGTTGACGTGGTCGGTCCGTGCCCTAGGCTGGGCGAGGTGGAGGCTCCTCCGAGGTCGAGGTCGAGTCCAAGCCCCCGGGTCGGACGAGGCGGCGACCGTCGGCTGAGGTCAGGGCTGAGTCCGAGCCCTGGGGTCGGGCGAAGCGGAGTTCGTCGTCTTCCGGGGCTGAGCCCGAGTCCGAGCCCTGGGGTCGGGCGGAGCGGAGTTCGTCGTCTTCCGGGGCTGAGCCCGTGTCCGAGCCCTGGGGTCGGGCGGAGCGGAGTTCGTCGTCTTCCGGGGCTGAGCCCCTGTCCGAGCCCTAGGGTCGGGCGGAGCGGAGTTTCCTATGACATCTGAGGCCGGACTTGGCTGCTGTCAGCCTCACTCTGTCGAGTGGCTCAGCAGTCGGAGCGGCGCAGGCGACGCTGTCCTCTTGTCAGACTGGTCAGTGGAGCGGCGAAGTGACTGCGGTCACTTCGGCTCTGTCGACTGGAGGGCGTGCGTCAGGATAAAGGTGTCAGGCCACCTTTGCATGAAATGCCCCTGTGATTTGGTCGGTTGGCGTGGCGATTTGGCCAAGGTTGCTTCTTGGTGAAGACTGGGCCTCGAGCGAGCCGAAGGTGTGTCCGTTGCTGGAGGGGGTCCTCGGGCGAGACGTAGGTCCTCCGGTGGTCGGCTGCCCTTGCCCGAGGCTGGGCTCGGGCGAGGCGTGATCGCGTCCCTCGAATGGACCGATCCTTGACTTAATCGCACCCGTCAGGCCTTTGCAGCTTTGTGCTGATGGGGGTTACCAGGTGAGATTTAGGGGCCTTGAGGGTACCCCTAATTATGGTCCCCGACAAATATTTTAAACACTTGAGCATGATGTTCTACTAGTTAAATAACTTTGTCTAGTGTCTCCCACCCTTCTTCCATTAGGGTGTGTGTTCAAACCCCAACTCTTGCACCACTTTTTAACATTTTATGCTGAGTTGATTTGAAAGAAATGTAGGACTTTTTGGTAAAAAGATGACCGTTGAAACTGGTGCTTTAAGTATATAGTCAGTTGCCCGTGCGTTGCGACGGCTTACAACAATACCCACGTAAACTATCTACCAAAAAATTTTCAAGATTTTTTATTGATTGTCTCCGCTTTCCGTATAATATTTTTTTATTTGGCTAACTGATGTTATTGTTTACTCCATACAATATGTCTTGGTACAACACGGCTAATAAAGTGAGCGATTAGAAGAGAATTTAAAACGACTGACTGAACGAAGAGAGATTATAAAATGACCTAATTCCACCATATAGAGACCAAATAAGAGAAAGTTTGTGAGCTCAAGTTTCTAAAATAAGTCACATAAACTCAAATTTATAAAAAAGATAGATCAAAATATGGAATGATTGCTAAAGTTAGGCATCAATAAAAACTGGATGCGCTCCGTATAAATTATGCTACTTCGTAGCAATTACTAACGTTTAAAACCAACAAATAACCTTTCATTTTACTGTTACTATGACAAATCATTGTTGCTCCATCCAATTCAGCAACCTCAAATACTATGGAGTCCATTGCGGCAATGTGGTCTCAGAAACGACCTAATGCTTGCAAGAGCAAGAACGTCATGACGTGCTTGAGCTGTAGCCTCGGGCTGTAGTGTTGGCTCGGTCCGACACGATTATATTTTTTATTTTACAAAAAAACGTATATACATATATTCAATTTATATTCAATATTAAAAACATTTGAGCATGATGTTCTACTGGTTAGACAACTTCACCTAGTGTCTCCCGCCCTTCTTCCATCAGGGCATGGGTTCAAACCCTGGGTTCAAACCCCACCTCCTGCACCGTTTTTAATATTTTATGCTGATTTAATTAAATCGATCGACAGGCTAACGGGCTGGCCCGGCACAGTCAACAGGCCAGCATGACGGGCCTGGGCCAGAGTTGTGGCCCGCGGGCGTCTGGCCCGTGCCGAGCCACCGTTTGGCCATCTATAGACGTGCAGCGGATTAATTTGAAATAGTTGTGAGGGGTTTGTAAAAAGATGACGCGGGACGACTGTTGAAACTGTTGCTTTATCTATAGTATAGATTTCATTCTGTAAATATTATAATCTACAGGATCGATTGTGGAGGGCCTAATGGACTGAAGCCCACCCCAAATCTATTCTAACCCATCGCAAATGAGTCATTTTCTTCAACCCAACCCAACCCAACCTAATAATTCAACCAAATAACTCACCCTAACCCACCTACATCTATTGGGTTCAACCTATTACCTAAACTCACGAAAGATTCAGGTTCACTAGAGTGGATTCGTTACTATGTTCGGACTGAAACATTTCACTAGAATAGTAATGGAGGTGATTTGTGAATGGGCTCCGCATGATAATCAGCCAAATTGTATAGAAATCTTAAGTTATATCCACATGTGGCCCCACCTTAAAAGTCGGACCCAAAAATTAAAGTCTCACGTTTACACCTTAAAATTTTCACGAAATCAATTGAATTTTATTGAAAATAGCTAAAAATGATAGCTTGCTAATTTATATGTAATAGTGTAGCTAGATCCAAATATAGGTCCTCACCTTAGAAGTCGGACCCTAAAACTAAAACATCGCATTCACATTTTTAAAATTTTCACGAAATTAATAGATTTTTTTTAAAATTTTTTATTAAGAACAATAATCCACTAATTTATATGTAACAATGTAGCTAGATCCACATGTAGGTCCCACCTTAGAAGAAGGCTAGGAGCATTCGGTAGCAGTTCTCCTCTTCCTTGTCCTCTCACTCTCACCTGCATCAGTTGTAACACGTCTCAGACTTCTAGCCCTCTCAGAGCTATACTAAGATCAACACTACACTGGACTTAGGGCACTTGTCTAAACCAGTAAAACCCTCTCTGACACTTGATTCACCATTCAGATTGAGTCTACGCTAACCACTCTTGTTGAATATAAATTCTATTGTGTTCTCGGTTCCCAAAACCACGAGAGGTTACACCCTTAGGGCTTGTTCGGTTATTTTCAATCCATATGGATTGGAGGGGATGATACGGATTGGAAGGGATTTTGATTTACTAGGAATTGAAACCCTCTCAATCCCCCTCAATCCATATAGATTGGGGTAGAACCGAACATGGCCTTAGCGGTGAGCATATGCTCAACAAACACAAGAATGCGCCGAGGCTAGCACAAATGTAGAGCGGTTGCCACCAAAATATGGCTAGATTAGCTCAACATGAGAAGGCTAATCATCTTATACATCAAGGTGGCCCTATAGGCCATGTATTTGTAGATAGACTTTAGTCGGATATAATTTAGTTAGTGAGAGTTTACCGCTTCAAGTTTGCGGACCATAAAATTTACATTTCCAAGTATCAATAAATAGAAGGCATACGTTCATCGAGCAATGTGTGCTTCTCATTTCTTCGGTGTATCATCACCCCTTTTCTAAGTGTTTCTCAAACTAAACAACATGCTGTCGTGATATGGTCTCTAGTAGATCGATATCTGGTACTAAGCATTGTTATTGCCAAGATCTGCTAGTTATTATGTATAGAACCAAAATATACTTTTTCATGTTTAATCTTCATGTTATTAGATTGATCTTACATGGCCAGATGTGTATCACTCGCCTAATTGCTATATTCCACGACATGTAGCTGCAACATGTGCATGCGACAACTTAAGAGTTCGATAAGCATCCACTATCCTGCCTTATATGCTTTAGTCACATTATTTGTTCTAGATAGACTTATTTGGAGGTCCTGATCCTTATAGATAGGATCTAAGATGTTTCTATGAATGGCTTACTATTTATCTAGCCCTAGCTTTGGTTTACAACGTGAGTAGTCCTAGCGACTCTCTGGTGCGCATTTGGTCGTACACGTGGCATATGTTGATCTAAGATCAGTGACATTCTAAACCATGTTTTATGTGGATCTTTATTTCCTTTTAAATTGCTTTTGATGCACATTTATTTACATATTTTAGCTAGCGATGGCAGTTTGACCTGCAAACCTAAAAACAGATGGGTGTGGGTACTGGTGAAGATTTTGACCAATGGGTGCACCCACACCCGACTCAAAATTTCATGTGTGCACGTTTCTATTCCAACCCGTTCGTGACCCACACCCGAACCTGAAATTTAGTATATTCTTTATTTTTGCATAAAAATAATTAAGATATAGTAGTAATTATTTTGAACAAGTAACTTGGCTAATGATTATAAAATGTTTTTGTTGCTGCTCAATGTGAGAAGGCTTAAAATATGTAGACATAACTTAATTATTGCTGGTACTTTAGACGAATTATTGTTTAAAAGTGTACGCTAAGTAAAAACATTCAAGGAAGTGTAGTGGGATCCTATCCATAGTTGATGACCTCCTCACATACTTCACGTGGACTTGTTCTGGTAGCGTCAAAATCGTAAGGCATCCGGATACATTGCGGAGCAAGTTGACCACAACATGCCTTTATATGTCCAAACAAGGTGTCCAAAAAAGATGTGGGATCCTATCCATTAAAATCCTCCATGTTGTCTTGAAGTTGGCTCCATTGTATGTCATGACCTAC
Organism: Zea luxurians; assembly: GCA_029449295.1. NCBI lineage: Eukaryota > Viridiplantae > Streptophyta > Magnoliopsida > Poales > Poaceae > Zea > Zea luxurians. Next base: position 30,235,127 of record JAOPSE010000023.1, on the reverse strand, counting down.
AACATATGTTCTTTCCCGAATTTCTCAACTCACTTCTACAACAAATCTGCCAACGCCAATGCATTTGCTACCTCATTTTAAGCATCCATAGAACCTAGGAAGTATGTCCTAGTTGGGTTGTTAGATAGAAAGTTTATGAGCAGATGGTGGCTTGTGTTGGTCCACCCATCAGACATAAGAGTGCAACCGTATCCCTTCCAAGCCTTCTCATGCTTCTTCCTCAATTTGGATATCCTGTTCATAGCCCATTCAACCAAAGGAAACCTAATCTAATGATATGGTGGAGAGTTGTACCAGACCGTATTGCCCAATGAACTCTAGCATGATCTTCCAAATTCTAGAGTTGATGACAATCAATGGCATGCCATTCTCATAAAAGAAAACAACAACAATGTCACCAATAGTTTGCTTGGCTTATTTTCCTTTCTTTGTATGTTGCTCTAGATTGGCTTGAGAAGTTTTAGGTTTATGCTTCTCAGCAACTACCTCTTCTGGTGTCTTCAGTAGCATTGAACTAACTAACCTTGAAGGCTTCTAGTTATTGGTTTAGGTGTTGTAGAAACAACAGATGATGTCATGGGTGGTTGAGTACTTTTCTTGTTTGCTTGCTTATGCTTTGTCCTAGAACTTGGTTCAGGATCTCGTTCCTCTTCATTTGCTTATTCACTTTTTTCACCTTCCACATTGATCACATGCACAACCCTTGGATCCTTTCTCAGATAAGCAAGTATCTCCTTGGAAACTAATTCAAGAACTCTTGCACATTTAACTATATCACCGAAACCCCCAATAAGATGATGCTTGAGTCTTTTTAATTCCTGCTAGGACTATCTTCAGACAAAAAGTCATTGAACAAAATCCTTCTTGCTAGGGTATGGCCGCCACCCAAAAATTTCAACCTAGATCTTGTGCTATGGCTTTTCTCTTACGATCAATAGCTTGTACATCAAGGTCAGGCGGTAGTGCTAATATTGCCTTCTATGTTAGAGATGAAATATATGGAGTGGCTCAAAAAGCAGAGGCACCTCATCCACTAGTGCTGCCAGCAACAGATGAAGCCTTAATGGTAGCATGATCTCCTACAAAATCAGGCATGATCTTTTCAATAGCTTCTACATGAGGCATGAGCATGGTGCTAGTCCACCTCTACAGAAAAGGAATTGGTTCAGACCAACTTTAGAGTTTTAGTTCAACTTCAACACCAGAAAAGAGAGGAGTGCATGGCAAGATTTTATGCAACGTCGAAAGATAGAATAGAGTGGCTTAGGGACTCACCATCGGTGGAGTTGCTCATTGTCGAGGAGCAGAAGTGTAGAACAGGGACACATGACATCTGTTGCCGAGAAGAACTACTATAGAACACACTGCTATGGAACACACCACCAAGGAGAACACATAGGCTAGGTGTGTGGTGGCTAATGATGTGTTTATATTCGAAACCCTAATGGTCTAGAATTAAGGGCTTGTTTGGATGCATATGAATTGGAGGGAATTGAGGGGCAATTGTATAGCAAGGGATTATATGCCCCTCAATCCTCTCTAACCCCCATGCATCTAAACAAGCCCTAAGGGCCTCACTAGGATTATCGGTTTATATTCGAACCTGACCGTTCTCTCCCTTAGTTGGGTGACTAGACTAGTTGAACAACTCGGGTCGTACTTCCTAATCAATGCTGCTAAGAGCATCTCCAATATTGCCTTAAATCAATGCCCTATCTTGAAATATAGGGCTTAAATCATAAAAAACAGCTCCAACAGTGCTCTATTTTATAATTTTTTATCAAAAAAATATGGCACACCTTATAGAGACCCAAATATACTACACCCCATGTTAGTGCCATATCCATGTTTTCTATGTCATCCTCAACCCTTTCTTTCGTAATAATACAATTTATTTCCTAAAATGCATGATTTATGGCATAACTGTTGAAGCTTATTTTGTTTTAAGTACTGCCCTAAACACATTAAATAATGTAGTATTTTATTTCTGGGGTACTATTTTGAGGCACCTTGTTGGTCATGCTCTAACAATGATTTGAAAACACTGCTTCAAGATCATATAATGATACATGCAACCAAATTATATTCTCTATATCTAGATAAATCAATTTCTTGTTTTAAGTTAAACACCAAAACTTTGGCTAAATTGAAAAACATTAATATTTGTGATATCAAATAAGTATATTATAAAAAATGTTTTATAATGCACATAAGAGCAACTCCAAATGACTTTCTATATTCTTTCTAATTCATACGAATAGAGATTTTGTAAAAAAAAATACACTTCAACATTTTATTTAAATGATTATTCAAACATAGCCATTTTCTATTCTAGATTTCTCGCTAGCCAAAGATAGAAAACATAAACGACTGTCTAAAGTACAAATAAGATATAGAATATCTGTTAGAAATTCAAAAGATATAGAAAATGGTTTTTATATAAATAACTCTTGCAACGTTGTAATGATACTGATTTGCTACACCTCTTTATAATTCGATCAAAATAAAAAGTATATTCGTAACTTATAAGATAACTCTTAAACCTATCAGGGACGGAGGGAGTATCACCGGTGGCGACTAAATATTCCGGAAAGGAGATGACAGATTATGTTTACAATCATGGTCTAAAGTTGCCAAGTCAGGAGGGGGACTAGGGATGGTAAGTCCATGATCCAAATGTTTTCTTACAATAAATTAGAGCTCTTAATTAATTTTAATTCAAAAAATAAATAAGAATATAATTTAATCTTAATTCGATTCGATTCTTAAATTGTATAGTATAAAAACTAAAACCTATTACCACCTCTAGCGCTGCACCTTCCAAAAAAAAGACAACTTTTCCTACCAAACTATTTTAACTCGGCTTTGATCGTTTTATTCTGAAACAAGGGGTTGGAGCTTAGAGAGGATTGATCGAGATTTCATCCTCCATACCTCCTTCAATCCTCTCAAATTTGTCTGGTTATCAAAGAAACCGTAATCTCTACAATATTAAAATATCAGTTTCAACGGTCGTTCAACGTCATCTTTTTACAAATAATTCCTCACATATATTTTAAATTAAGCTGCTGCATGCCCATCTCCTCCACGCAATCAACCTCCACGACGGCCCGCCCCGGCACACCGGCCTGCTGACCTTGCCGGGCCGGCCTGTTAGCCGGTTGGACCATTTGGTTAAATCAACGTAAAATGTTAAAAAGTAGTGCAAAAGGTGGGGCATGGAAGAAGGGCGAGAGACACTAGTTGAAGCTATCTAACCAATAGAATATCATGCTCAAATATTTTTAATATTGAATATAAATTGTACATATGTATATACAATTTTTTTGGAAAATAAAAAAATCGTGTTGGGCCGGGCCAGCACTACGGGCCGAGGCTACGGTCCAAGCACGACACGACGCTCGTGCCAGGCTAGCCCAGCCACTATTAAATGGGCCGTGCCTCGGGCTGGCCTGCCAGACACTGCCCATTTGGCTATCTATACATCCGCATGGAAATGATGGTCCTCGCCTAAGTTGCCGCCACCTCATTCGCCATTTTGCTTCCTTTCTCTCCACTCATGCCTCCGCCTCTACGCCAACCCATTCTCGGCAGAGGGCGTGAGAGCAGGCGCTTCCTCCTCGTATTCGTCCGACACCAGCCTCGACACCGACCCGCGCAGTGGCTATTACACATCCACGAGTACGTTTCACAACATGCGCGCACCATCGTTTTCGCCGTCATCGGACGTCCCATTTGTCTTCCTGGACTTCGCCCTATTCTTCCTCCCCAACCTGCTGCCCCTGCCCACGGTCGCAGCCGCGAGCCGACCAACGCTCGTCAACATGGGTACAGGGCGAGTCGGTCTTGCTCCCGGCCTTTCTTCGTGTGTGCCGCCGAAGAGGACACGGTGGCGCCTGCCACGCTTAGGTTATCTTGGCGATAAGGAGTCTAGGTCTGAGATACTGGACAACCAAGGCCCATAGCGCAGAATCAGTCGACATATGCTACGGAGTTGGTGTTGTTGTTGTGTCGTCTCGGCGGGTCCAGGGCTAGAAAGGCACTCGCATTCTCTCGCCCTTCTCGGACTGACGCCTGGTGCGGGTGCCTCTCGGTTTAGAGCTGCTCTAGCTGGGCTTCTTTCTACGCTTGCGTGCTCTCTCCCTATATGTATCTAGCGGTATACTACCTATATCGCCTCCAGATGACCAGGTCTTCATCGTGTCCTTCTCCGGCAACGAACAAGTATGCTCATCTCTTCACTTCCTTTCCCGCTCTACGAAACCTTGGAAGTAGGGGAGACGAGGGATGTGGGTCCCTGATTTGCTGCCTATGGTACCCGTTCGATGGCTTGACATCGCCTGTCTAAATGACCTTTCCCTTACCACGGTGTCGACTCGATATGCTTCTACCACTTTTATGTACCTGTCACCCATCCTTCTACAATTGTAAAAAATATTGTGTTGTTCCTTTGTTGTTTTGGGTGTTAGTTTTTTGTTGTGCTAAGGACTGAACATAATTTGGGTGTGTTAATACTTTATTTATTCTATGTATATGGTTTGTGTTCTTCTGATAATAGCTCATGGATCCTGCAAAATATATGTTAGGATTTGGAGATCCATGCGAGCACTACCACAAGGTGCTCGTCCTTTGTGTTTTTGGCTCTTGCATGCATTAGGTCGTTTTTGAGACCATATTGGCGCAGTGGACTCCATGGTGTTTGAGGTTGCTGAATTGAATGGAGCAGCGATGATTTGTCACGCTAACAATAAAGGGAAAGGCTATTTGTTGGTTTTAAACGTTAGTAATTGCTACAAAGTACCATAATTTGTATGGAGTGCATCCTATTTTATTGATGCCTGACTTTAGCAAATACTCCATGTTGGTGACTTGTTCTCAAATGCTTCGGATTAAGAACAAGGCAACACAGAAAATGTTAAATGATAAAGCCCTTCGTCCTTTTAGACATTATATCCCTTCGGGATATAATGTGTTCCGGACGAAGATCACAAACAACATATCTTCGTAAGCACAATGAACCATGACGAAGAAATTACATGCAACATAAAAAGTAATATAAACATCCAAATATTATTACCATGTCATTTCTATTTTGTTATCATATAAAAATAGAAATGACTTTAGATTACAAGTGTACCTTCGGATTGCAGGAAGGCAAAAGTACAAGGATGACGGAAAGCAAATGCCAAGTCAGCGTGAACAGTACGGGAGTACTGTTCATCTATTTATAGACGTGGGACGCAGCCCATGTAAAATTACATCCATGCCCATTACATTTGCTAATGACTTATGGGAATCTGTCAAGGCCTAATTAGTCTTTTCATCTTTAAGTCGGTTCCCCTTTCTGTTATTGCGACGAAGCTTTCCTGCGCACAGCTTCGGCTGTGCACCATCCTTCGTACAGCTTGGTAATCAGCCCGTCCTCCATTTCAATCCCCCTTCGTCTGGCTTAGGCTTCGTCCTGACCGTACTCCATGTTCATAATTCTGAGTCCGAAGATACCTGTTCATATAATCCACTTGGAAAACATTGTCAAATCATGTTTTTGAGGACCTTCGGAGGACGAAGGCCCCCAACAGTAGCCCCTCGCAATATTAATTTGTTAATGATAAATTCAGATTGCGATATGGATGAAGGCCTTAAGCCGAAGGTCCGAAAAAACACCTTCCCTTTGCTAGAATAGCAAAAGTCACTGACACGCGGGACCACACAGTTTCCGTCATATCGAGTGTATAAATAGGAGCCCGCCATAATTTGTTTGGTACGCTCTCTTGCCATCTGCTCCCGCTCACTAAATTTTTAGCTCTTGCGCACTAGGATTTGCTGATCTTTTGGTTTTGAAGCTTCGGCTTTCAAAACAGTTTTTTAGTGTTTCCGAAGATGTCTGAAGATAAGAAGGTCACCGCTGAGATGAAGCTGAGTCTCGACGAAGAGAAGAACTTGGGGTTCCTTATAGCGATGGCGGAGACCAATACGGAAAAAATCACCAAGGAGATTCTGGAAGGTTTGTCTGAAGATACTGGTGACAGCGACAGTTATGATGCAGAAAGCTATGGGGGAGAGTCCGAAGATCGACCATGGCGGCCAAGTCACACGGTTTTCGGGAAAACCACTATTAAGCAGAGCCATATTGACAATATGAGGGGGAGATATTTTCGAGATATATCTATTGTGAGGGCTGATGCTGGAGAAAAAACTTCTCCCACTCCCGAAGAAGATGAAGTCGTAATCTTCCGAAGCTTTCTCAAGGCTGGGCTTCGATTCCCCCTAAGCAGCTTTGTTGTCGAAGTCCTGAATACATTTCAAATCTACCTTCATCAAATTACTCCCGAAGCTATCATTAGAATGGGGATCTTTGTCTGGGCTGTGAGAAGCCAAGGTTTAGAACCAAATGCTAAAAGCTTTTGCAACATTCATGAGTTGTTATATGAGACGAGGCCCTGGGGGAAAGAACAATATCACAACAACTTTGGTTGCTACAGCTTCGGTGCCCGCACCGGGTCAAGCTGCCCCGTGCCAACCTTTCGGAAGAGGTGGCCCGGTGCCTGGATGACAGAATGGTTTTATGTAAAGAATGACTTGACAGCGCATGAAGATATTAAGAGTATCATTATGCGTCCTATTTGGCAACGCTTCGGTCTCCGAAAACCGAAGATTGAAATGGATGAAGCAGCCGAAGAATGCCAAAGAGCCTTCGGCGTAATCTGCTCTTTCATTGGGACAAGGGACTTGGTCCAAGAGCATATTGCCTTCAGGGTGTGGCCACTTGCAGGAAAGTGGGAAATGCCGAAGGAGACCATCAAAGAGTCTGACGAAGGCGGACTGGTCAGACTGAAGTACACATTCAAATATGGGGATAAGTTTGTTGAACCTAATGACGACTGGTTAAAAAGCATTGAAACGTTAAGTGACGAACTGCTTGGGGCATATTCGAAGGCCGAGAACACTGCATTATCGGCAGCCTTCGGGGGCCGAAAGAAGAAAAGGCTCAACCGGGTATTTGATGCAGTCGGGTTTGTCTACCCTGACTATCATTATCCGGTACTGGGCCACAAAAGAAAAAATACTTCTCCTGCAACAGAAGTTGCCACGAGTGCCACTAGTGAGCCAACGCCGCAAAGAAAAAAGATGAAGGTGCTCACCCACCGGGCGCGTTTTATTGAGCCGGCCACAGTGCCTGAATTTATTGGTGAAGTCTCTTTGGCCACTGAAACTACAGAACCAGCTCCAGTGCCGAAGATAGAAGATAAAACTGAAGCGCCTTCAGTAGAGAAGGCAGAAAAACCGAGAATTGAAGGACAAAAAATATTGGAAATCTTAAGTCCTTCAGCAAATGTTGAAACAATAAAAAATCAAAAGGGCCATCGGTGACCCCAAAAAGAAAAAGAATGGTGAACGTGCTAGATGTTTTGGAGACAATTAAGTCTTCAAGTGTAACTGCAAAGAAGACTGCTGAACTTTCTGAAGTATCTGCTGAAGCTTCAGTTGCTAAAACTTTGAAGCAACAACCTGAAGCTGAAGCTGGGCCTTCAGAGCCCACCAAGGAACAATCTTTGGAAACCGAAAAAATAAAAAGATCAGAACCAATTTTGGTTGAAGAAATTGACACTGCCGCCCCCGAAGCTCCTTCCAACATATGCGATTACATCGTGCGACATGCTTCGGGGAAGAAATTATCTGAAGAAGAGACTTATGAAGCCAACCACTATGCCAGAGAGTTAAAATATCCGAAGGGGGCAGTAGTGTTCAATGGGACAAATGAAGATGACTTCCTATACTGCCTCCCTGATAACAAAGAATTATCTGTCTGCCGGGAGATGGCTAGAAGTATGGGGTTTCCAAAGCTCGAAGCTGGATTATGTGCTATGACGAAGGAGGATCTCGCGGACAGTCTTGCGTACAATAGCCTAAAGGTATGGGAATTGGGCGCTTGGAAATTTTATAATTCGTAACTCATTCTTTTATTCTTATACCAACTTTTTTACATATAGGGTTTAATTCTAAGCAACGCATTGAGAGCACAAAAGAATGCCGAAGATGAGAGCTATGAAATTGCGTTCAACAACCTACGGTCAGAAGTTATTAAACTGAGAAACGAAGCTCTGGAAAAGGATAAGATTCTGCTTACATTGGTGGACAAGGTAAAAAAGGACGAAGCTGCCTCAAAGGTCCAGGCCGAAGCCCAAAAACGTGAGATTAAAGATCTTCAGAAACAGCTAGCTAGAGCTAAAGAGGAACGTGTGCTTGAAGAAACAAAACGAGAGCTTAGTGATCAACTGGCCAATCATTTAGAGATAAGTGTTAAGGAGCTTCGTGCATCCCAGAGAAAATGCTACGTTAAGTCTATAGAATGCGTCAAAAAGATAAAATCCAGCTTCGCCGGCGTTGGTGCATTCTCTAGTGAAGAGAATTTCTCAAGAGGCAATCCCGAAGGTCCACTGGAATGGATCAGTCACGAAGCAGAGGCCTTCGAGGAAATCCTGAGTAGCCGCGGTGACATCTGCGCTTTTTCGGGCGCTAGAGGAGTTGCTACTGTTTTGGAGAGGAAAGGTTGCGATCATATTAAGCTTCTTGCGCAATCCGAAGCCACTTTATCCGCTGAAGATATTAAAGACCCCTCGCCCGAAGCTAGCCAGTTTGGTGGAAAATTTTTCACCGACGTCTGGGACAATGGTGGCCGAGAAATGGCCCAGGAAATTATTCGAAGAAGCGAGCAAGGTATCCATGATGCTAGGGAAGTAGCCAAGGCCGCTGAAAAAAACGGAGAGCCCAAAAGCCAAATAGGTACCAACTAGTGGTTTTTAGGTCTGTTTGATTTTCGAACTTGCTTATGGTTTGTAATAGTAACATAGACATATATTCTCTTCCCTCAGAACCTACCGGATCGTCTGCTGACCCTCACACGAAAGGGGATGACGAAATTAAACAAATGGCCGAAGCTATCATAGATAAAGTTGTTGAACAACTTCTAAATGAGGCTGCCGAAGTAGTACTAAGAGAAGACTAGATGTTATTAGAAACAACATTTGAAGTGTGATCTATGTAATATTTTGTACATTTGAATGTAATATACAAGTCTCTTTTCATTATTCAATTCTTTACGATGCATGAAATTCTTCATACATACCATTTTTGAGCCTTCGGCGAAAAAAAACACCTTCCCTTCTTTTCATGCTTCGTGAAGAAGACATTCTCCTTTAATACTATTCTGATGAATCACGTCCATACTTCGTGAAAATATTCTCCGAAGCTGTACAATTTCGATATTACTCTGATGAAGCACGTCCATGCTTCGTGAAAACATTCTCCGAAGCTGTATTCCGAAGATCAACATTGTATTCCCTCGTGACTTTGCACAATTTTCACTTTCTCAAAGCGTCCTTTCGAAGGTTGATACTGTGTCCCCTTCTTTTGCCATATGCAACATGATGTATGATGCTTATGCTATGCAAAATGATGTGATGATGCTATGTTATGTAGATGACATTTGTTCCGAAGATACACACATATCCCCGTAAAACACAAAATATCTTTGTATCAGCGCTGACTTTTCGCTGTAAGCTCTGCATTCCCTTAGGAACGTCTTTGGAGCTTCTTCGCCTTTTACTTAGGCGGTATCAGCGTTGACTTTTCGCTGTAAGCACTGCATTCCCTTAGGAACGTCTTTGGAGCTTCTTCGCCTTTTACTTAGGCGGTATCAGCGTTGACTTTTCACTGTATGCTCTGCATTCCCTTAGGAACGACTTTGGAGCAGAAAACTTACACTGCGCTCCCTTTGGAACGGCTTTTTGTGACTTCAGCAACTTACTCTGCGTTCCTTAGAACGACTTTTTGTTGCTTCGAAGGATTTTTTATAATTCGAAGGTCCTCCTTGTTATCGCAAATTTTTAAGCTTCAGCAACTTAAGCCTGTGGAGAAAATAGGTTTTCCTCATGACCAACCACGAAACTATTACATGAAAACTGAAATGTTCTTTATTACACAGAAAATAGAACTAAATGGAAAAGACTGCTATCAAGGTAGGATATTTGTTAATAAATGTGCTTCGACTCTGGCACAGTGCTATTGACTGTGCGAGCTTCAGATTGTTCTCTGAGATCCCTTTGGTGTGGAACATATTGGCTCCCTTCCGGCTGTTGGCCTTGTTGCAGCGGTGGTGGAGGCGGGGGCTGTTGCCATGAAGCTTGAGGTTGACTCGCCGAAGCTACAGAAACTGCAGGGTGGTTGCCCACGTATTCTGGAATGTAAGGCTGATGGTACGAAGCAGTATGCATGACCTGCTTCGGCTGAACTTGTTGCGCTGCAGCTTCGGCTATCTCCTTTTGCTTTTGGATGGTAACATGGCACATCCTGGTGGTATGGCCCTTGTTTTCACCACAGAATAAGCAAAATACTCTCCTTGGTTGATCTCCAAATCTTCCGCCGAAGCCCCTGGCGCCTCTGCCTCTTGGAGCTGGTGGCCGGAAGAAAGTTTGCTGTTGCCCCGAAGCCTGTGAGGAGCACTGCGGCCTGTTCTGCTGACTCCCCTTATCATCATTTTGAGTAGAGTTGTGGATGGACCTGACATGCCTCGGATAGAATCTTCCTCCGAAGCCCCTGGTCATTTCAGAAAATCTGAAAGCCTCCTCCCTTCTTTGGCGAAAATCATTGTCGGCACGAATGTACTCGTCCATCTTCTGGAGCAGCTTCTCCAAAGTCTGAGGAGGCTTCCTAGCAAAGTATTGAGCTGAAGGTCCAGGATGAAGCCCCTTGATCATGGCTTCGATGACAATTTCATTGGGCACCGTTGGTGCCTGCGCCCTCAAACGCAAGAACCTTCTGACATACGCCTGAAGGTATTCTTCATGATCCTGAGTGCACTGGAACAAGGCTTGAGCAGTGACCGGCTTCGTCTAAAACCCTTGAAAGCTGGTTAACAACATGTCCTTCAGCTTTTGCCATGAAGTGATCGTTCCTGGTCGAAGGGAGGAATACCAGGTCTGAGCAACATTCCTGACAGCCATAACAAAAGACTTTGCCATGACTGCAGCATTGCCACCATACGAAGATACTGTTGCTTCGTAGCTCATCAGAAACTGCTTCGGGTCTGAATGGCCATCGAACATGGGAAGCTGGGGCGGCTTGTAGGACGGAGGCCAAGGTGTAGCCTGCAGCTCAGCGGACAGGGGAGAAGCATCATCGAAAACAAAATTTCCATGATGGAAATTGTCATACCAGTCATCTTCGTTGAAGAAGCCCTCCTGATGAAGGTCTTTTTGTTGAGGCCTTCTGTTCTGCTCATCGTGAGTAAGATGGCGAACTTCTTCAGAAGCTTCGTCTATCTGCCTTTGCAGCTCAGCTAGCCTGGCCATCTTTTCCTTCTTCCTCTGCACCTGTTGATGAAGCATCTCCATATCCCTGATCTCTTGGTCTAGCTCATCCTCCTGAAGCGTAAGGCTGACGGCCTTCCTCTTCTGGTTTCGGGCCTCCCGAAGAGAGACAGTCTCCTGGTTGGGGTCCAGCGGTTGCAGAGCTGCAGCCCCAGTCGCTGAAGCTTTCTTCGGCGCCATAGCGAGGGTCTGTGGCTTCCGAAGGTGTTCAAAAAACTCAAAGTGGGAGTGAGTTCACCGGAGGTGGGCGCCAATGTTGGTGACTTGTTCTCAAATGCTTCGGATTAAGAACAAGGCAACACAGAAAATGTTAAATGATAAAGCCCTTCGTCCTTCTAGACAGGATATAATGTGTTCCGGACGAAGATCACAAACAACATATCTTCGTAAGCACAATGAACCATGACGAAGAAATTACATGCAACATAAAAAGTAATATAAACATCCAAATATTATTACCATGTCATTTCTATTTTGTTATCATATAAAAATAGAAATGACTTTAGATTACAAGTGTACCTTCGGATTGCAGGAAGGCAAAAGTACAAGGATGACGGAAAGCAAATGCCAAGTCAGCGTGAACAGTACGGGAGTACTGTTCATCTATTTATAGACGTGGGACGCAGCCCATGTAAAATTACATCCATGCCCATTACATTTGCTAATGACTTATGAGAATCTGTCAAGGCCTAAGTAGCCTTTTCATCTTTAAGTCGGTTCCCCTTTCTGTTATTGCGACGAAGCTTTCCTGCGCACAGCTTCGGCTGTGCACCATCCTTCGTACAGCTTGGTAATCAGCCCGTCCTCCATTTCAATCCCCCTTCGTCTGGCTTAGGCTTCGTCCTGACCGTACTCCATGTTCATAATTCTGAGTCCGAAGATACCTGTTCATATAATCCACTTGGAAAACATTGTCAAATCATGTTTTTGAGGACCTTCGGAGGACGAAGGCCCCCAACACTCCATATTTTGATCTATCTTTTTTATAAGTTTGAGTTTCTGTGACTTATTTTATAAACTTGAGCTCACAAACTTTCTCTTATTTGATCTCTGTATGGTGAAATTATGTCATTCTGTAATTTCTGTTCGTTCAGTCAGTCGTTGTGAACTCTTTTCTAATCGCCCACTTCATTGCCCATGTTGTACCAAGACATATTGGATGGAGTAAACAACAACATCACTTAGTCAAATAAAAAAAATATTATACAGAGAGCGAAGACAATCAATAAAAAATCTTAAGATTTTTTTATTGGATACTTTACGTGGGTATTGTTGTGAGCCGTCGCAACGCTCGAGCAACCGACTATTAGATATTTATGGAACACTCTAAAACATTGTGTGTATATATACATAAAATTAAACTAGACTCATAATTTCATCTTTTGGCTAATTTGTTTATAAAATATATTTTCCATGCTCTTCTTTATGTCGAGCTGCATATTTGGAAAAAAAACATCGACACTAAGGATGTTGAACAAAAGATCCAGATTAATTTTGTGTATACGTGTTCCAGATTAATTTTGTGCACACCAAGACAAACATGCTGCAATCAGACATTGACGGAGCTCCTACGAGCCATCAGCTCGTCCACTAAGCGTCCGACATCATCGTAAGATGACCCACCCTTGGCCACCGCACGCCTGGCCTTCTCCCCGAGCTCCTTGGCCATCTCCCGTATTGCCTCCGCGTCCTCGCCGTCGCCCATCACTCTCCCGATGGCCTTCGCGATCACCTCCCCACCGATCACAGCGCGCCGGGTCTCCAGCTTCGACGCGTAGTCCGTGGATCCCACGGCGACACCGACCTTGAGCAGCTCCACTACCAGCTTCTCGTTGTAGAACTGGTCGGCGTACCGCGGCCACGTCACCATAGGCACGCCGGCGCTCACGGCCTCCAGCGTGGAGTTCCACCCGCAGTGCGTGACGAACCCGCCCACCGCCGGGTGGGTCAAGATGAGCATCTGCGGCGCCCAGCCCCGGATAATAAAGCCGCGGTCGCCGCGCGCCACCAGCTCCGCGAACCCATCGGGCATCCATTCCGACTCCTCGGTGTCCGCGCCGCCGACGACCCAGACGAAGTTCTTGCCGGACAGGTCGAGGCCGCGCGCGAGCTCGCGCATCTCGGGCGGCGAGAAATGGGTGAGCGTGCCGAAGGACACGTACACCACCGAGCCCTCCGGTTTTGCGTCGAGCCACTGCTGGCAGGCGCCCGCGTCCGGCGAGAGCCCGTTGTTGGCGCCCCTCGTCGCCACGTCCTTGCTGGCGAGCGCCACCGGCCCGACGAGCCATGCGCGGCGCCCCAGCGTCGTGGTGTAGTGCTCCATGAAGTCCGGCTCCAGCTCGTGGAAGCTGTTGAACACCTCGCCGTAGCTCCTCTGGTCCGCAGCGTTCATGCGCTGCAAGAAGGCCCAGTGCTCCGGCCGCTTCTTGGGCTCCATCATCTGGCTGCGCCTCAGCTCGACGCGGCGCGGCAGCCCCGGAAGCAGCACGAGCGCGTCCGGGTCGTCGGCCGGGGCGGCCTCCACGGGGTTGTTGCGAAGCGTAGACTCGCTGCAGGCCCGCGAGAACAAGCTGCTGCCGAGGAACGCTATCCGCGGGACGCCGTGCTCCGCGGCGGCGTCGGCGGACCAGTCGAAGAAGCTGTCGGTCACGGCGGCGTCCGGGCGGTTCTCAGCCAAGAACCGGTCGAACGGCTCGCGGAGTAACCGGGCCCCGTGGAAGAACTTTTCGCGGTCGTCCATGGAGTTAAGCGCCGGGGCGCACTCGACGCCGGGGGGCAGGCCGACGTCGGGGAAAGGCACGACCGCGATGTCGATGGCCAGGGCGCCCTCGGTGCCGCGGGAGGCGTCGTTGGCGCGGTCTACCGCCGAGCGGATGAGTTGGGCGCTCACCGGTGTGGTGAGGATGGTGCACCTGACGCCTCGGGCAGCGAAGAGCGCGGCCATGTCGGCGATTGGGATGAGGTGCCCCGGCGCGAGGAACGGGAAGAAGAGGATGTGCAGCGGCTGCGGCTCATCTTTGATGGCCATGGCTGGCTGCGTGCCGGCGACTGCGCAGCTGCACTCTTGGGAGTAGAATAGTAGATCAGGTGGAAGGAAGCAATTAAGGGCGGCGCGTATTTTACAAGGAAGGGTGTAGCTAGAAAGCGGAGTAGCAAGAGATTTGAAACTTTTGGCGGAAGACGGTCGTGTATTTATATAGGATGCATGATGACTGGAGAGACTTAAATTTGCAGTTTTCTATTGTACAACCTCTTCCTGACGCCCTGACAGAACCATCGAGGAAGAATGCAGGTAGACTTGTATGACTTGGTGATCTCCATCCCAGCAAGCCTCCAAGGCTCCAATGGTCCAGTTACTTGGTGTGTGCTCCAAGTGTGTAGCTTCATTCGCAAAGTTTGAACAGCCTCTGCAAGTGCTTAATTGTACACAGTGCTTTCGTAAAACCTAGAGTTGACCAGCTGTGATTTCGATGTATTCCACGAGACCACGACCACGAGTGAGCAATACGCTGCAGTGCTTTCGTAAGGTATGCTCCAGAAGTTCAGATGAGAACGAAAGCGTTTATCTGATCGTTACTCCGCCTCGTCTGTGGCAAAGAAACGTTCGAGCACCTTTGAAGCGACTCTCGAAAAGTACCCGTCAGTTTCGTCATTGCTTACGTCACGCGTAACATGTCCCCTCGAATTTTCCCGCCGAGTGCTGCAGAACCCGGCGGATAACATAAACCATGGGTCATGGGTGGCAGGCAGTCAAGTTAGAGTGTACTTGTACGTGACATGTCGCATGCAATATTGTGGTGTGGGCGTGCGGCGTGCCCAAGCGATGCGTGAACCGGAAAGTAAGCGCAATTTGACTAGCATCTTCTACTACTGCCGCGCGAGGGAGGGCGACTGCATACAGAAGAGAAGACAGCGCATCGATGAGCCGCCGCTCCCTACCCGACCGCTATTACTACCTCGTACTCATACTTATGATAAAAAATAACTCTATCGGATCATCCATATATATTAATAGCTATAAATTTACCTCTATACCATCACTCATCGAGTCATCCATACCCACAAAAATATATATATATATATATAGGTATAATAAGAGTTCTAGTCTTCCAATAGTTAAAGTGAGTCTAGACCGACCATCCCTGCAATCTGGTTCAACCTAACGCGCCGACTCAAGCAGCCTGTCGGGTGCGCCACCCGAACGCAAAAAACAAATACATGCATGAGTCAAACACGTTCTATTGCATACGTGTAAATTTAGGAAAGATATGTGTGGCGGTTTCTATTTTTAAATGCTTTATTTCCTACATAAATTTAGGATCGCTGCAACAGCCATGCAACTAGACTCGTAAGAACTATTTTATGATATATACTGATACTAAATATGCTACACTATGTAGATAATTATGCAATTCGGTATACTGCGTAAAAATCTGTTACCAGCTACATGCGCACGAATTTATGATGGAAAGAATGTGCAATGAAAGGAAATAAATTGACATGCATAAAAACAAAAAATCGTATTTAATGTTTTATTTTCTTCATAAATATAGGATCCCTCCAACAGCCATGCAGCTAAACACGTTAGAACTAGTTTATAATACTAATTATACTACACGGTATAGGTATTTATGCAATTCAGTATACTGCGTAAAAATTTGTTTCCTGCTGCATGCACACAAATTTAGGATAGCAAGATTTGCGATGAAAGGAAATCGATTAGTATGCATGGAAACAAAAAACTTATTTAAATGTTTTATTTCCCCATAAATATAGGATAGCTCTAACAACCATGCAACTAGGCTCGTTAGACCAGTTTATGATATATACTTATACAAATTATGCTACACGATGTAAGTATCTATACAATGCGGTACACTGCGTAAAAAATCTAGCATGTTGATCACTGGTGGACGCATCTCCAGGTTGGAGCGTAAAACCTTAAGTTTTGAGCATAAAATCCCTCCATTATAAGCGTAAATACCAAGCCAATGTGAGAGGTTGATAGCTCTAGTAGGTTGTTATTACGATCCTATTTTTATGACAGATCCGAAAAATATGGCAGCCACATGCATGCAGTTTCTATTTTTATACATATCCAAAAATTATGGCAAATCATGGGAGTTTCCATTGCATGCGCGCAAAATTTGGATTATATTTTTCTTTCCAGTTTAAGTGCGCAAAACATTGGATGACATGAGTCACATAGAGCATAAATTCTTATACAACGTCGCATAAATACTTACACCGTTTAGCATAATATATCAATTCAACTAAGAACGCCAGCGGAAATTAGAGATGGTTTTATGGCAGACGTAAAAATCTGGCATTTATGAACATAAGTGATTTGATTTGATTTTTATGATAATGACGAACATGCGAGAATTAGGGATAATTTTATGACAGACGTACAAATCTAGCATTTACAAATATAAATGATTTGATTTTTTTATGATAATTATGAACAACATAAATCAATGAATGGTCTTTCCAATGTGCATGCAAAAAATATGCATGCAGTAAACTGATATACGAACTCCGTGTTCAAGCATAAAATCGTACAATTTTTAGCGTAAATAATACATGTGGTAGGCATAAAACATAATAATCGAAAAGAAAACACGAATCAGATGAGCTAGTAGTCGGAGGACGTCGTCGATGACACAAGCACAAATGTAGGTCGTCACTCGGGCCGCCCAAACTGCGCCGGATCAGAGGATGTCACACGCGATTATCGCTGCACGCACCTCGCGCCTTCCGTGACACCGCTCGCTCGAACCTCCGCTTCATGCATCGCCGTCGCTACTCGCACGTCGAGGGTGTAAGGAAAATGGACCCCGGGCCTTTTGGCTAACTGAGTTTTGGTGTTTGATGAACAACACAATCAGTGAACTAATAAGTTTTCTAGTGTTTGTGTTTGTAGTTCACAGGATGCGAAGAGAATTGGACCAAGGCAATGAGGATGCAACACCTCAAAAGAAGACATAAAAAGATGCATAGGAGTCCAATACTCAAGAACAAAGAAGCCCGAAGAAATCAGCGAAGAAATCCAAGATAAGGGCTGTCAGCCAGCCCCTGGTGGCGCACCGGACATTGGTGTCCGGTGTGCACCGGACTGTCCGGTGAGGCACCGGACAGTCTGCGCAGAGAGGCCGCAGACAGGCGCTCTCTGGCTGTAGCACCGGACTGTCCGGTGTGCACCGGACTGTCCAGTGTGCACCGGACTGTCCGGTGTGCCAACGGGCAGAAGGCAACGGTCGGATCCAACGGTCGACTTCTACAGGCGCCAACGGTCGGCTGACGTGGCGTGCACCGGACATCTACTGTGCAGTGTCCGGTGGTGCACCGGACTGTCCGGTGCACCTAACGACAGAAAGCTGCTGCTTTCTGTCCAACGGCTAGTTGGGGGGTGTGGAGGCTATAAATACCACCCCAACCGGCCATTCTCAAGTGTGTGAGCCCAAGCAACATACCAATACACATAGTGCATATTTCCAAGAGCTCAAACACTCAAGTGCTTAATAGAATCACTCGGTGATTAGCGTAGGTGCTTTGCGAAGTGTTTAGGTTAGTTAGACCGCTTTAGCGCTTGCTCTAGGTGAATCCTAGTTAGTTGAGTGAGTTTTGTAAAACCACACAACCCCTCGGCTCTTGCGTGAGTCGTTGTAATTGTACCGAGTGAGGCGAGAGTCTTGCGAGACCGTGACAACCGCGTTTGTGTCACGGCCGCCACCGTGTACCGGAGGGAACGAGGCCCACGGCGTTTCGGCCGGAAGCTCGATAGTGGAGACGGCGGGGAGCGTCCGAGAGGAGCCGGAAGCGGAGCACCACTTGCGCGTGGAGAAGGCCCGCGGCTCTCTACGGAGTTACTCGACCGTGGTGCTTGGCCCTCGCATGGGCTTCCCTTTGCGTAGGGGCACCAACGAGGATTAGTCGGGACCTTGCGTGGTTCCGGATACCTCGGTAAAAATACCGGCGTCATCCACGAGAGTTTGCTTCTCTACTTAGCTCTTTACATTCCGCATTTATATTAAGCATTTAAGTTTCAATCTTATTGTCATACTTGTTTAGTGTAGATTGAAACTTAGCCTTTGCGGTAGAGATAGCAACACTTAGACAAAACCTAGTTTGCACATTCTAGTTTTGATTACTTGCATAGGTTTTGCTCTAGGGATTTATTTGTGGCCTAGTTTAGTAAAAGTTTTAGAAGTCCTAATTCACCCCCCCTCTTAGGCGTCACCCGTTTCCTACAGAGGGGCGCCGCTTGCTCGCCGGCCTTGGAAGTGCCGCCGCCTCGGGGCCCTGGGGACGCTGTCGCTTGCCCACACAAGGGCCCCGCTGTCGCTCGTCCTCTCGATCGGGGAGCCGCCGCCACCGACCTGGGAACCGCCACCACTACTCCGAATCGAGGAACTGCCACCACCGCACGTCGAGGTCAGGGAGCCGCGGCCACCTGCTGGGGGTCCACCGCCACGCACGCTCTTGGGCAACCGCCGTCGTCACACGCGTCGTCCCTAATGAATCGGTGTTGAAGCGCCCCAATCCTCTGGGACTCAAATGTGATACAATTACTAGTCCCAGGAGGCTAGTAAACACATTTATACAACAGATGATTCTAGATCTGCTTAAACGAGACAAACCTATAAAGGTGGTGATCAACTTTAAGAGTTGGTCCACAACTCGGGACGTATCATTGGAGTGGGGCTGAAGCAGTCTGATATACGCAGTGAAGCAAATCAACGGTCCAACAGCCACAGGCAAGGTTGGGAACAGTCGTAACTCTTACCCGATCTCCTTTTCTGAAAAACAACAAATAAGCAAGGGTGAGTACAAACGTACTCAGCAGCCCACCTTCACCCGCGGAATGGGGAAATCAGATATAATGCATGGAATATATGGAGCTCAGGATATTTTGTAGAAACAGCAATATTTTATGTAGGGTTGTCGGGGACCATAATTAGGGGTACCCTCAAGACGCCTAATTCTCAGCTGGTAACCCCCATCAGCATAAAGCTGCAGAGGCCTGATGGGGTTGATTAAGTCAGGGATCAGTCCATACGAGTGACTCGATCACGCCACGCCCGAGCCTAGCCTCGGGCGAGGGCAGCCGACCCTAAGATGACTCCGTCTCGCCTGAGGCCTCCTCTTTCACGGCAGACGCATCACCGGCTCGCCCGAGGCCCCGCCTTCGATAAGAAGTAACCCTGACTAAATCACCGCGCCAACCGACCAAGTCACCGGGGCGTTTAACGCAAAAGGTAAGACCGACGGGCGACCAGACTTCGCCAGAGGTGCCATAGGAGGCTCTGCCCGACCCAGGGCTCGGACTCGGGCTAAGGCCCCGGAAGACGGCGAACTCCGCTCCGCCCGACCCAGGGCTCGGACTCGGGCTAAGGCCCCGGAAGACGGCGAACTCCGCTCCGCCCGACCCAGGGCTCGGACTCGGGCTAAGGCCCCGGAAGACGGCGAACTCCGCTCCGCCCGACCCAGGGCTCGGACTCGGGCTAAGGCCCCGGAAGACGACGAACTCCGCCTCGCCCGACCCAGGGCTCGGACTCCGCCTCGGCCTCTGCCGAACGACCTCCGCCTCGCCCGACCCGGGGGTTCGGGCTCGGCCTCTGTCTTGCAGGACGGACTCGACCTCGACTTCGGAGGAGCCTCCACGATGCCCGACCTAGGACACAAGACCGCCACGTCAACAGGAAGCGTCATCATCACCCTGCCCTGAGCCGACTTGGGTCGCAGAGAACAAGACCGGCGTCCCATCTGGCCAGCTCCGCCAGATAGGCAATGATGGCGCCCCGCTAGACCATGACGATGGCGGCTCTCATCTCCCTTACGAAAGCAGGAGGACGTCAGCAAGGGCCCAGCCACTCCGACAGCTGTCCCTCCGTCCGGCTCCGTTACTCCTCCAACAGCCACGACGCCACACCAACAGGGTGCCAAGATCTCTCCGGCTGCCACCTTGGCATGTACTTAGGGCGCTAGCTCTCCCTCGCTAGACACGTAGCACCTTGCTACACCCCCATTTTGTACACCTGGATCCTCTCCTTACGACTATAAAAGGAAGGACCAGGGCCTTCTTAGAGAAGGTTGGCCTCGCGGGGACGAAGGGCAGGGGCAGGCGCTCTCTCGGGGCCGCTCGCTCCCCTCACCTCGCGCGGACGCTTGTAACCCCCTACTGCAAGCGCACCCGACCTGGGCGCGGGACGAACACGAAGGCCGCGGGAATTCTCCGACTCCCTCACGACCCGGCTCCGGCCGCCTCGCTCTCTCTCTCTCTCTCCCCTTCGCGCTCGCCCACGCGCTCGACCCATCTGGGCTGGGGCACGCGGCACACTCACTCGTCGGCTCGGGGACCCCCCGGTCTCGGAACGCCGACAGTTGGCGCGCCAGGGAGGGGCCTGCTGCGTGTTGACGAGCAGTTTCCCGTCAAGCTCCAGATGGGCAGTCTCCAACGACCTCTTCAACCCGGGACGGTGCTCCGTTTCGGGAGTCTCGAGTTCATGTCCTTCGACGGCAACTACGACATGATACTCCTTCCACCGCCGTACGGCGGCGACAATGGCGGTCGACAGCCCGCCCGCCGGCGGCGGAATCGACGACGCCTTTCCCGCGTGGGGGAAGGACAACTTTCGAGCTCGCCCCATCCTCTCCCTCGCCATCGGAGGAGGAGGAGGCGGGGCAACCAGGGCCGAGCGGGAGGCCGCGCTCCGACGGCTGTCGAGCAAATCGACATCCCCGGCGCCCCAACGGAGGACACGCCAAGCGTCGCCCTCGCGTTCGAGGCAAAGGCGAGCAGCATCCCCCCGCAACACGTCGACCCCGAGCAGGTGGACGACGCCAGCACGCCCACGGAGGGCCTGCAGGACGTCGCCCTCGTACCCAAGACGACGGCGCGATCAGCCCCCGACATGACTTCGTCGCTCCTCGTCGACAAAAAGGTACCAACTGCTCCCCATCTTTCGTCATTTCGACTCGACCTCAGCCCGCCTGGCGACCTCGCTTTGGCGGGCGCTCACGTTGAGGCGAGTGCAACCTCTCTGGGGTTTCGTGTGCGGTCGCCTTGGGACCGATTGACGGGTGTCTCGACCTACGGACCCTTTGGGTCCGAGGAAGATGACGACCCCAGCATCTGCTGGGATTTCTCCGGATCTGGCAACCCCAGTGCCATGCGGGACTTCATGACCGCATGTGACTACTGCCTCTCCGACTGTTCCGACGGCAGCCGCAGCCTTGACGACAAGGACTGCGGCCCGAGCCGCGAATGTTTCCACATCGAGCTAGGGGATCCCTCCGGAGGCGGCTGTCTCGGCATGCCGGAGGATGGTGATCCCCCTAGGCCAGCGCCTCGCGCCGACATCCCGCGGGAGCTAGCTGTGGTCCCCGTTCCGGCGGGGGGTCACGACCCACAGCTCGAGCAAGTCCGCGGGGCGCAGGCCGGGCTCGATGAGGGAGCAGGAGCGCTCGAGGCAATCCGCCAGAACATCGGGCAGGTATGGGCGAGCCAGCCCCCGGCCGGAGGAATACGTCACCTGCCCCAAGGTCTCCAGCACCGCATCGCCAACGATGCCAGGGACAGACCGCCACCCGCATCCGGCGGAACCGGTCAGGACCTGGCCGCCGCAGCGATGCTCCTCCGCGCGATGCCGGAGTCATCAACCACCGAGGGTCGGCGAATCCAGGGAGAACTCAAGCATCTCCTGGAAGGCGCTGCGGCCCGGCGGGCCAAAAGCTCTGCCTCCCGAAGGCAGGGGTACCCCTCGGAACCTCGTGCCGCGACTTCCCGACTCACGCGGGAAGCCTCGGTCTACACCGGGCGCACGCGCAACACCGCGCCTGCGGCCCCGGGCCGCCTCGGCGACGAGCACGCTCATCGCGACCGTCGGGCACGCCTCGACGAAAGGGTGCGCCGAGGCTATCACCCCAGGCGTGGGGGACGCTACGACAGCGGGGAGGATCAGAGTCCCTCGCCCGAACCACCCGGTCCGCAGGTCTTTAGCCGAGCCATTCGGCGGGCACCGTTTCCGACCCGATTCCGACCCCCGACTACTATCACAAAGTACTCGGGGGAAACGAGACCGGAATTGTGGCTTGCGGACTACCGCCTGGCCTGTCAACTGGGTGGGACGGACGATGACAACCTCATCATCCGCAACCTCCCCCTGTTCCTCTCCGACACCGCTCGTGCCTGGTTGGAGCACCTGCCTCCGGGGCAGATTTCCAACTGGGAAGATCTGGTCCAGGCTTTCGCCGGCAACTTCCAGGGCACGTACGTGCGCCCCGGGAATTCCTGGGACCTCCGAAGCTGTTGGCAACTGCCGGGAGAGTCCCTCCGGGACTACATCCGGCGGTTCTCGAAGCAGCGCACCGAGCTGCCCAACGTCACCGACTCCGATGTCATCGGCGCGTTCCTCGCCGGCACCACCTGCCGTGACCTGGTGAGCAAGTTGGGTCGCAAGACCCCCACCAGGGCGAGCGAGCTGATGGACATCGCCACCAAGTTCGCCTCTGGTCAGGAGGCGGTTGAGGCCATCTTCCGAAAGGACAAGCAGCCCCAGGGCCGCCCGTCGGAAGATGCTCCCGAGGCGTCTACTCCGCGCGGCGCCAAGAAGAAAGGCAGGAGGAAGTCGCAAGCGAAACGCAACGTTCCCGATGCAGACCTTGTCGCCGCCGCCGAGCACAAGAACCCTCGGAAGCCCCCCGGAGGCGCCAACCTCTTCGACAAGGCACTCAAGGAGACGTGCCCCTACCATCAGGGGCCCGTCAAGCACACCCTCGAAGAGTGCGTCATGCTTCGGCGCCACTTCCACAGGGCCGGGCCACCCTCAACACGCATTCGAATGCGATGTGGAGTGCGTGGAGTACGCTGAGGCCCTCGCCGAGTCCGAGGCCCTCATTGCCGACCTAGAAAGCCTCTCCCGAGAGGTGCCGGACGTGAAGCGACATGCCGGCAACTTCGAGCCAGCGGAGACGGTTAAGGCCGTCCCCCTCGACCCCAGTGGCGACGCCTCCAAGCAGATTCGAATCGGATCCGGGCTCGACCCCAAATAGGAAGCAGTGCTCGTCGACTTTCTCCGCGCAAACGCCGACGTCTTTGCGTGGAGTCCCTCGGACATGCCCGGCATACCGAGGGATGTCGCCGAGCACTCGCTGGATATTCGGGCCGGGGCCCGACCGGTCAGACAGCCTCTGCGCCGATTCGACGAGGAAAGGCGCAGGGTGATAGGCGAGGAGGTCCACAAGCTGATGGCAGCAGGGTTCATCAAAGAGGTATTCCATCCCGAATGGCTTGCCAACCCTGTACTTGTGAGGAAAAAAGGGGGGAAATGGCGGATGTGTGTAGACTACACTGGTCTCAACAGAGCATGTCCGAAAGTCCCCTACCCTCTACCTCGCATCGATCAAATCGTGGACTCCACTGCAGGGTGCGAAACCCTGTCTTTCCTCGATGCCTACTCAGGGTATCATCAAATCAAGATGAAAGAGTCCGACTAGCTCGCGACTTCTTTCATCACGCCCTTCGGCATGTACTGTTATGTCACAATGCCGTTCGGTTTGAGGAACGCGGGTGCAACGTACCAGCGGTGCATGAACCATGTGTTCGGCGAACACATCGGTCGCACGGTCGAGGCCTACGTCGATGACATCGTAGTCAAGACGAGGAAAGCCTCCGACCTTCTCTCCGACCTCGAACTGACATTCCGGTGTCTCAAGGCGAAGGGCGTCAAGCTCAATCCCGAGAAGTGCGTCTTCGGGGTGCCCCGGGGCATGCTTTTGGGATTCATCGTCTCCGAGAGGGGCATCGAAGCCAACCCGGAGAAGATCGCGGCCATCACAAACATGGGGCCCATCAAGGACTTAAAAGGCGTACAGAGGGTCATGGGATGCCTCGCGGCCTTGAGCCGTTTCATCTCGCGCCTCGGCGAAAGAGGCCTGCCCCTGTACCGCCTCTTAAGGAAGGCCGAGTGCTTCACTTGGACTCCCGAAGCCGAGGAAGCCCTCGGGAACCTGAAGGCGCTCCTCACCCAGGCGCCCATCTTGGTACCCCCAGCTGATGGAGAAGCCCTCCTGGTCTACGTCGCCGCAACCACTCAGGTGGTCAGCGCCGCAATCGTGGTCGAAAGGCAGGAAGAGGGGCATGCTTTGCCCATTCAGAGGCCAGTTTACTTCGTCAGCGAAGTACTGTCCGAGACCAAGATCCGCTACCCACAAGTCCAGAAGCTGCTATATGCGGTGATCCTGACGAGGCGAAAGCTGCGACATTACTTCGAGTCCCATCCGGTGACTGTGGTGACATCCTTCCCCCTGGGGGAGATCATCCAGTGCCGAGAAGCCTCGGGGCGGATCGCGAAGTGGGCGGTGGAAATCATGGGCGAGGCAATTTCGTTCGCCCCTCGGAAGGCCATCAAGTCCCAGGTACTGGCGGATTTCGTAGCCGAATGGGTCGATACCCAGTTGCCAACGGCTCCGATCCAACCAGAGCTCTGGACCATGTTTTTCGACGGGTCGCTGATGAAGACGGGAGCTGGCGCAGGCCTGCTCTTCGTCTCGCCCCTCGGGAAACACCTGGGCTACGTGCTCCGCCTCCATTTCCCGGCGTCCAACAATGTGGCTGAGTACGAGGCTCTGATCAACGGATTGCGAATCGCCATCGAGCTAGGGGTCCGACGCCTCGATGCACGCGGCGACTCGCAGCTCGTCATCGACCAAGTCATGAAGAACTCCCTCTGCCGCGACCCGAAGATGGAGGCCTACTGTGAGGAGGTTCGACGCCTGGAAGACAAGTTCTACGGGCTCGAGCTTAACCACATCGCCCGGCGCTACAACGAGACTGTGGACGAGCTGGCGAAGATAGCCTCGGGGCGAACGACGGTTCCCCCGGACGTCTTCTCCCGGGATCTGCACCAACCCTCCGTCAAGATAGGCGACGCGCCCGAGCCCGAGGCACCCTCGGCCTCGTCCGAGGTGACCTCGGCCCAGCCCGAGCCATCCTCGGCTCAACCCGAGGAACCCTCGGAGCCCGAGGGCGAAGCACTGCGCATCGAGGAGGAGCAGAACGGGGTCGTGCCAGATCAAGATTGGCAAACCCCGTACCTGCAATATCTCCACCAAGGAGAACTGCCCCTCGACCGAGCCGAGGCTCGGCGGGTAGCGCGACGCGCCAAATCGTTCGTCTTGCTGGGCAATGAGAAGGAGCTCTACCACCGTAGCCCCTCGGGCATCCTCCAGCGATGCATCTCCATCGCCGAAGGTCGGGAACTCCTGCGGGAAATACACTCGGGGGCTTGCGGTCATCATGCAGCACCTCGAACCCTCGTCGGGAACGCTTTCCGCCAAGGCTTCTACTGGCCAACGGCGGTGGCTGACGCCACTAGAATTGTCCGCGCCTGCGAAGGGTGCCAATTCTATGCGAAGCAGACCCGCCTGCCCGCTCAGGCTCTGCAGACGATACCCATCACCTGGCCCTTCGCTGTGTGGGGTCTGGACCTCGTCGGCCCTCTGCAGAAGGCGCCCGGGGGCTACACGCACCTGCTGGTCGCCGTCGACAAATTCTCCAAGTGGATCGAGGTCCGACCCCTGAACAGCATCAGGTCCGAGCAGGCGGTGGCGTTCTTCACCAACATCATCCATCGCTTCGGGGTCCCGAACTCCATCATCACCGACAATGGCACCCAGTTCACCGGCAAAAAATTCTTGGATTTTTGCGAGGATCAC
This sequence comes from Zea luxurians, assembly GCA_029449295.1. NCBI lineage: Eukaryota > Viridiplantae > Streptophyta > Magnoliopsida > Poales > Poaceae > Zea > Zea luxurians. Next base: position 30,209,040 of record JAOPSE010000023.1, on the reverse strand, counting down.
AACATCCGGGTGGACTAGGCCGCCGTAGCTCATCCCATGTCGAATGGGCAAGTAGAGCGCGCCAACAGCATGATCCTACAAGGGCTCAAGCCTCGAATTTACAATGGTCTCAACAAGTTCGGCAAGCGATGGATAAAGGAACTCCCCTCGGTGGTCTGGAGCCTGAGGACGACACCAAGCCGAGCCACGGGTTTCACGCCGTTCTTCCTGGTCTACGGGGCCGAGGCCGTCTTGCCCACGGACCTGGAATACGGCTCCCCGAGGACGAGGGCCTACAACGAAGAAAGCAACCAAGCTAGCCGAGAAGACTCGCTGGACCAGCTGGACGAGGCTCGGGACAGGGCCTTACTACACTCGGCGCGGTACCAGCAGTCCCTGCGACGCTACCACGCCCGAGGGGTCCGACCCCGAGATCTCCAGGTGGGCGACCTGGTACTTCGGCTGCGGCAGGACGCCCGAGGGAGGCACAAGCTCACGCCCCCCTGGGAGGGGCCGTTCATCATCGCCAAAGTTCTGAAGCCCGGAACGTACAAGCTGGCCAACAGTCAAGGCGAGGTCTACGGCAACGCTTGGAACATCCAACAGCTACGTCGCTTCTACCCTTAAGATGTTTCCAAGTTATTCATATACCTCGCACCCACGCAAAGTTTAGTCAACAAGGAAGGGTCGGCCTCGCCTCGGCAAAGCCCGACCCTCCCTCGGGGGCTAAAAGGGGGGAAACCCCCTCTGCGTCAAAATTTTCCTCGAAAAGAAAATCTCTTTTACCAGAACATCTTTCGTGCTTTTTGACTACTTCGAAAAGCGGGTCCTGGAAACGACAGGGTACACGTAAGCAGCCAAGGCTGACCGAGCCGAGGGACTCCTACGCCTCCGGGATACGGATACCTCACTCATCACCTTCTGCGATAAGTAACTCGCGCTCGGATAAGGTGAATCCGCGGATCGAACGAGTCTTTACGTACGGAAGCTCTTCTGTCGAAGCGATTCTTCGAGCCTTCTCGACCGAGTCGGTGACAGGGCCTCATGGACGGGTAAAAGTACGCGTAAGCGGCAAGGCCGACCGAGCCGAGGGACTCCCACGCCTCCGGGATACGGATACCTCACTCATCACCTTCCGCGAGAAGCAACTCTCGCTCGCACTAACATCCCTGCTACCGACAAAAAGTCCAGATACTCGAAACAAGAGGAAAAGAGACGCAGCTTTATAACGCAGCAAGGGTGTGTGTTATGGCCTCGACGGCCGCACAAGGCCCACGCTACAAGACGATTTGACCCTGCAGGCTCGGATCTTGACGCTGGAAGAGGGCGATGACACCCTCGGCATCGACAGCACCTTCGGCAAGGCACGACCTAGCCTCGGACGGCGACGCGGTCCGAGGGCCTCCGCTCCGAAGGACGACGTCATCACCACGCTCGAGCAATCTCTGCCAGGGACTTCTCCGAGAACCCGGCCCGAGCGGACGGCTCGGCCGGCCACCTCCGGGGCCTCGGCCGACCGCCTTCCGAGGGCGCCAGCTCGATCCGAAGCCTCGGCTGATCAACTCCGACGTCGATCCTGCCAACGGACAACCCGGCTAGGCTCCGGCCAACCAGGTTTTATTTCTCGAGCCGACTCCGCCTCTGCTCGTGCTGATATCGCTACCCCTGGCCTCGGCTCGTCGAAGAGCGGCCGAGGGGTTTTCTTTAACTAAGCTAGAGGAGCCTCGGACAACAGGTCCGACCGAGCCGAGGGACTCCTACGCCTCCGGGATACGGATACCTCACTCGTCACCTTGACACGGGGCGACTCATGCTTGGTGAAGCGGTTCAGACAATCAGCAGACGAGTCTTAGTGCTCGGAAATGAGGAAAAAACACGGCTCCGCGCCGTAATTACATACATGTTCAGGCCCCGAAAGCCGAAATGAACAAAAAACCCGGCACTCGAAGTGCCATTACAAACGGAACTCCGGTTCCGTCCCCGCGGGTACGGACAACCTCCCCGCCAAGGAAGCCCGTGGAGCAACAAGCTCTGGGCGAATCACCAGCAAACGCGGGACGCCCCTAAGCACCCCGGCAGATCCTCGCAGCCGTCCTCGCCGCGAATGCGAGGAGGAAGACGGAATGTTGCATCCTAGCTGGGCAGCAACAGTTCTCCTTCCCCGGCATGACTGGAGGATGTCTCCGCTGTGGGGCTAAAAGGCGATTGCCACCACCAGAAGCTGGAAAATGAGGTGGCCCGCCGACCCGCGTAGGAGGTGGGGCCCCGGCTCGCCTCGCTCCCCGCCCCGGCGAGGATGACGAACACCCTCAACACTGAGGGCGGGGCCGGGACCGCAGCCCGGTTTGCCCCTCCCCATTCGGGAGCTGGAGGCCACCATCTTGGGTGATCACCAGCGGAGGGGAGCCGCTGGGCTGTGTGATGAAAATCCTTGAAGCCGAACGATGGCTGAAAGGTACCAACTCCCCCGGAGTTGCGTTCCTCCAGCGATGGAGCGAAAAGACGGCGGTTCCCCCCATCCGGGGGCTCGGAAGATGGAGAGACGCAATGCATAGGGGAGGAAGGAGACATGGTCACCTTGCGAAGGGGGTCGCCCTCCTTTTAAAGGCAACTCCCCCTGCTTGCGCCCTCAACCGTCACGGGCTGAGTCTTCTCCAACGCGCCTCCAAAGTCCTCCCCTGCGGCGCGGGGGCTGGGGCCCGCCTGTCATGCAGACCGGCTCCAAGCAGAAGAAGCCAAACCGCCGCGCACGACGCGCGCAACCACCCAGCGGTTACAAGTAACCCTCCACTTTTGCCCAGACCAGCGGGCGAAAGGGGCAAGCGGCCATGCAGGCGGCATGCAACTGCGCCAAGTGGACGCGCCTCTCCGACTCCTGACAGGCCAGCGCGACGGCTCAAGCCCACGCGTCGTGCAACTGGCGCGCCGGGTGCTGCATGCGAGCCGCTGTGCCACTCGCTCCACCACCGCACCTCCTCGATTGCGGAACCGATACCGCGATTCGAGGCGACCCAGCCCGCGACCCAGCAGCGCCAGCCTGGCGCAGCGGTCAAACGCGGTCAAAAATGGGCCAGCGATAATGACGGTGGCAGGCGCGCGAGAGCAGCGGTCACGCCATCTGCCAAGCTCATGTCCCATCCGGAGGCAGCAAGAGAACCCCCTCTCACGGCGTGAAGACGACGCGCCCGTGACCCGTACCTCGAACGGCTCGCGCACGCGCAACGGCAACCTCGCCAACTACTCACCCCGGCGCATTAACTCCACGGCTCGACGGACAGCGCTACGGGCGGGAGCGGCTGGCGACGCTTCGCCTTCGCCAAAACCACCACACCGAAAAAGGTACGCCACGACGTTCAATTTCGCATCCTTTTTCCTTTTCCTCTTTCTCTATCTCTTGCAACAGGGACCGAGAAGGGGGATAACCCCAAAAGGATCCTTCCCCGTGAAGGAACAAGGCTCCGAGCCTCCCTACTGATCAGGGGTTCGAAGGCTGGCCCCCCGAGGGGTTCAACAGCCGCCTCAGATCGCATGGGCCCGACACCCACTACTGGTCAGGGGTTCGAAGGTCGGCCTCCCGAAAGGTTCCACGACCGCCTCAGGCTACTAGGGCTCCGCGCCCATTACTGATCAGGGGTTCGAAGGCTGGCCTGTCGAAGGGTTCACAGCCGCCTCAGACGCCGAGCGAGGGATGACCAGGGGTACGTTCGATACATAACCAAGGCTCGGGCTGCGCTCCCGAGGTACCCTAGGACATTTCCGAGACCAGCGGGAACGACTCTGTAACGGAATCCCATCGGAGGGAGGCAACGAGCCCTCGGACCCCGTCGCTAGGGGACCGGGTCCGGCAGATCACCCGCAGGTACTTTTGGGCGTGCCTCCGGGCCCCTAGCCGACCCCCAACGAATGGGGCACGGACGTCCACTCGGATTACCCGATTGCAGCTCACCGGAGACACCATGTTCGGTGCCCATCGAGGGTAACATGGCGCACTCCCCCCTCCTCCTTGCGGAAAGGCGACGTAGGGGCGTATATAAAAAAGCCGAGTCTGTCCTTGATCGTCCTCTCGCTCCGTGCGGAGGCTCGGGGGCTGCTCTCGCAAACCCGGCTCCGGCCAAACCGTTGACAGCGTCAACATACCAGCCCGAGAACTTGGGCCCCGACAGTGCACCTGGGCTACGCCCTGCTCGCATGAGGGAACCGCCAGACCAGCCGAGGCATTACGCAAGGCATTAAGACCTCGAAGGAGTGAAACCACTCCTCCGAGGCCTCGGGGGCTACACCCGGCGGGTGCGCTCGCGCGCACCCACCGGAACAAAGTACCACCGAGAAAGGCTGGTCCCCTTGCAAAAAAGTGCGACGCAAGCCTCCAAGCGAGTGTTAACACACTCTCTTCGAGGCTCGGGGGCTACTGTCGGGGACCATAATTAGGGGTACCCTCAAGACGCCTAATTCTCAGCTGGTAACCCCCATCAGCATAAAGCTGCAGAGGCCTGATGGGGTTGATTAAGTCAGGGATCAGTCCATACGAGTGACTCGATCACGCCACGCCCGAGCCTAGCCTCGGGCGAGGGCAGCCGACCCTAAGATGACTCCGTCTCGCCTGAGGCCTCCTCTTTCACGGCAGACGCATCACCGGCTCGCCCGAGGCCCCGCCTTCGATAAGAAGTAACCCTGACTAAATCACCGCGCCAACCGACCAAGTCACCGGGGCGTTTAACGCAAAAGGTAAGACCGACGGGCGACCAGACTTCGCCAGAGGTGCCATAGGAGGCTCTGCCCGACCCAGGGCTCGGACTCGGGCTAAGGCCCCGGAAGACGGCGAACTCCGCTCCGCCCGACCCAGGGCTCGGACTCGGGCTAAGGCCCCGGAAGACGGCGAACTCCGCTCCGCCCGACCCAGGGCTCGGACTCGGGCTAAGGCCCCGGAAGACGGCGAACTCCGCTCCGCCCGACCCAGGGCTCGGACTCGGGCTAAGGCCCCGGAAGACGACGAACTCCGCCTCGCCCGACCCAGGGCTCGGACTCCGCCTCGGCCTCTGCCGAACGACCTCCGCCTCGCCCGACCCGGGGGTTCGGGCTCGGCCTCTGTCTTGCAGGACGGACTCGACCTCGACTTCGGAGGAGCCTCCACGACGCCCGACCTAGGACACAAGACCGCCACGTCAACAGGAAGCGTCATCATCACCCTGCCCTGAGCCGACTCGGGTCGCAGAGAACAAGACCGGCGTCCCATCTGGCCAGCTCCGCCAGATAGGCAATGATGGCGCCCCGCTAGACCATGACGACGGCGGCTCTCAGCTCCCTTACGAAAGCAGGAGGACGTCAGCAAGGGCCCAGCCACTCCGACAGCTGTCCCTCCGTCCGGCTCCGTTACTCCTCCAACAGCCACGACGCCACACCAACAGGGTGCCAAGATCTCTCCGGCTGCCACCTTGGCATGTACTTAGGGCGCTAGCTCTCCCTCGCTAGACACGTAGCACCTTGCTACACCCCCATTTTGTACACCTGGATCCTCTCCTTACGACTATAAAAGGAAGGACCAGGGCCTTCTTAGAGAAGGTTGGCCTCGCGGGGACGAAGGGCAGGGGCAGGCGCTCTCTCGGGGCCGCTCGCTCCCCTCACCTCGCGCGGACGCTTGTAACCCCCTACTGCAAGCGCACCCGACCTGGGCGCGGGACGAACACGAAGGCCGCGGGAATTCTCCGACTCCCTCACGACCCGGCTCCGGCCTCCTCGCTCTCTCTCTCTCCCCCCCCTTCGCGCTCGCCCACGCGCTCGACCCATCTGGGCTGGGGCACGCGGCACACTCACTCGTCGGCTCGGGGAATCCCCGGTCTCGGAACGCCGACAAGGGTTGTTTTGTAAAACATTTTGTATTTTTTTCAAAGCGCATTCTCTCCCAAAGGAGCAGAAAGTTTTCAATATAGAATAAAATCCCCAGGACTAAACCATCCAGGTATCTCAGCAGTTTCCCACTGGTTTTCATTTTCAAAAACAGCTACTGGACTTCCTGTCCACCATAGCTCACGGCTCAACCGCCAGACCTTTTTTAAAAAACACTCTTCTCAAACGCACCCTTTTTTTGAAAACAAAACACTAATTGCCATACCACACCAGACTCATCCATACCAGTGGACACGGACTATTCGAATAGGTTTTCAAACTCTGTGCAGAGGGGTACACTTTACCCACTAGTCCGGCTCTGCGATCTCATGGCCAATGAGATCAGAATCCGAATCTCTTTCTTTCCTCGCACGTCCTAACCTTAACGGTTATACCGGAAGGAGTCAGGCCACCGCCATGCCCAAACTGGACAAAACATTCCCCCTCCTTATCCTTCCGGTGCTCCCCAGCCTTCATAACCCTGAGGTTGGACCGTACGAGTTTAGATTGAGTGACTGCCCATACAGTCTCGAGTGGTTGTACTTATCATGAGTACAGGTAGTGAAGGATGACAAACCGGTCCTTATATGAGGGGACAATCCTTCTGCTCACACCTAAACCAGTTGAGCCATCACCTTAGGCCCTCCCCTAAACCAGGGAGTCCCTGATCATCTCTACTCAAAGGTGATAAGGGTGAAAACCCTTCATCATGCCCATTTTGAAAAGCATTTTCTTTTGAAAACTCACACCTTTTCTCAAATCATTTGTAACAATTATGTCAAGGATTGATTGCGGCAAGCGGCTGGGTGGCCATAATAACTTGTCTCAAAATCATATCATGCATAAAATAACAGGCTGAGGGTTGTGGTTGAAAAATCATAGGTAATTTATGCATCAAAGGGATCCAGTGAGCTTGCCGTGCTTATTCGGCGAAGGGGGAAGGGGAGCTCGCAAAACTGGCTTCTAGCTCCACTGCCTGGCGTAGACTTGCGGATCTGGCCTCCACGAGATGGCACGAACGCTCTGATAACTATGCAACATGAACAAGCAAACATACAAACCAGCAAGTATACCAACAAATATTTAGTATAGTGGTCAGAATAGAGATATATGGATGGGTAGAGTCTTGAGTAGAATCTGTGTCATGTGGTGTTGTGATATTACTGGTGGTGGAGCGGAGTTGCTTACCAGGAGGGTGGACTGGAGGCGAAGCGACACTATGCGTGTAGCTGGCAGAGCGGAGTAACTGAGTGGGTGGGGTGTTTGCCTTGGCTGAGGGTGTTGAGTGTGTGGAGAGGGAGAGGGTAGCTGGGTGTATTTATAGCTGGGTGTATGTGGTGTAGCACAGTGAAGTTCACTGTTGGTGAGAATAGTGACAAATGAATCGTCTGACTTAGTATGAACAGGAGAGTTATAGGCAGAATATGGGACAAGAGTATTTGAGGAGTTTTCTGGAATATGAACCATGCTTAAGGGATGACATGGTCGGATAGGGAATAGTTTGATAAGAATTTAGAAACAAGAATTATTGGAATATGAGTTTGGAAGCCTTGTTCAAAGGAATCTCAAAGTTAAGCGTGCTTAACTTGGAGAAACCTAGGATGGGTGACCAGATGGAAGTTCCCTACTGGAAGGAAAATCACAGTCACCGGAGTTCATATGACTGGAATATGGGTCTGGCTGGTCTTAGGTGGACTGGACAACATGATGGATGAGTAGTTGAAATTTGGGGTGATCGGATGATCGATGAATAGTGACGACGAAAAAGTAATTATAGATATCATCGATGAATAGTAAGGATGATGAATAGTGTCGGTGAATACTAACGATGAATAATAACGATGGTAAATAGTGTCGATGGATAGCAACGATGAATAGTAACACTGATGAATAGTAACAATGAATAGTGATGGTGAATAGTAATGACGAATAGTTCGTATGAACGAACGATGAACGATGAATAGTGACGATGAACGAACAATAAACGATGAATAGGAACTATGAACGAACAGACGAACGATCGAACGAACGAACGATCGGAATTTCGACAGCATAACGGTAGGACAAAGATTATCTGGAAGAACGATGAATAGGGGCTATGAACGAACGATGAAAAATGAATAGGAACTATGAACGAACAGACGAACGATCGAATGATCGAACGAACGAACGATCGGAATTTCGGCAGCATAACGACAGGATAAAGATTATTTGGACAAACGAACGGACGAACGATCGAATGATCGAACAAACGAACGATCAGAATTTCGGCAACATAATGGCAGGATAAAGATTATTTGGACGAACAAACGGACGAAAGATCAAACGAACGAACCATGAACGATCGAACGATCAGACGAACGAATGAATAAACTAAGAACAGGGGGACGAACGATCAAAGAACGACCGAACGATCCTTGTGCTAGTGTGTGCTTGTGTGGGAGATGGAGTGGGCGTGTGGGGGGGAGGGAGGGAGAGAGTTGCCATGAAATGGCTTGGGGTGGGATGAGAGGAGGCCCTTGCCCCTCTATTTATAGCCATGGTGGGAGGATTAGGGGGAGAGATGAGAGGATTAGTGGGAGGATGAGAGGATTAGTGGGAGATTAGTATGGATTTGTCTTATATGAGTGCAATTAGCTTGTGGAGCTCACTGTATGACACCAGAGGTATACGTATACGTATGAGCATGAGGAAAGTTTTGAAGAAAATATTTGTGGGGACTTGAAAAATGATTCGGAAGGTATTTCTCAGGAGGAAAATACTTGGAGAAATATCGGTGGAATATCTGGGCAGTATTTCTGGAAAGAACTTGAGGGGGTTTACTGGGGAAATATCTGGGCAGTATTTCTGGAAAGAATTTGAGGGGGATCGCTAGAAAAATATTTGTAGGATATTTTGAGGAGGATTTTGGAGAGAATATAGACCACTATATTTTATTTGTTGATATCAACTCGTAAACAAACATTTTGAAATGAAATTTGAAATTCATTTTGAATTTAGAGCGAGTTTGAGGAAATTTCAAGATTTGAATTTTTGGGATGCTACAGGTGTGGAGCATAAAAAACTGAACCCTAGCACTCTAGATCTTGTTTTATAGACGTCCGGACCTGGTCCGATTCGACCGGATTGCACCGTCCGACCTGGGCTTCCTCTAGTTATTGGAAGCCTAGGGCTCTTAATATATAAACTATATATATATATATATATATATATATATATATATATATATATATATATCAGTAACTAGAGTAAGTTCAGGTTAGATGGTACCATCTAGCTAGTTGAGTTGGACCACACTAGGCAGGAGCAGAGCCCGAAAAAAATATAAGGGAGGACAAACATGCAAACAACTTCTACATATATAGAATTATCAAATCAATTGTATGTATGTAACAAGACAAATTTCAGTAATTTGACATTCATATAATTTAAAATTCAGTAAAAAATTGTAAAAGAACTCACATGTTTCATTTAAGTGCCACTCTACGCGTTTGAATTGCGTCGGGGCCATCAATAAATTTATCTGTTGTAAACTAAATTGCTATCTCCTTGTCGATGTAAGTTATTAAGCAATTTCTTAAGAACTCATCTTCCATCTTATTTTGGAGTCTTGTCTTAACAAGTTTCACGCAGAAAATGCATGCTCTGTCGTTGCCTTTGAAACCGATAAAAGTTAGAACAAGCCAAATCAACCTATTAAAAAACGTATGCGCGTTTCTGTAAGAATAAAAATAAATAACTAAATGAAAGGTTAAATGTTATATGACCTATTAAGCAAATAATATTCATCCAATTTCCCAGTTGCTGATAGTCGGCGACAAAGATCGGCAACAGTCGTCGAATTCTAGAACTTAGAAATTGTAGGTATATCAAATTTATAATGTTGCAACTGAAGCCTTAAGGTATTTCTTTCTTGCTCATAAAAATCAATAGGGTGCAACTTTGAAGCACATAATGTCAGAAGTTCTGTAACTTGTTCACTAAACCTGTGGTTTAGCTCTTATGCTTGTTGATCAACCGCACTAGTAAAAATATCATATCTATAGTGATGCTCAATTGTGATCTCATTCCCTACACGAGATCGAATGTAGTCCGCATATAATTTATCCATGCTTGGAACTATGATTTCTTGCTTGTTGCAAAATACTGTCAAATCATTAATTAATCTATACCAACCATGGTCTCTTACGTTCTGAATCAACCTTTTGGTAGTGGAAACATCATCCATAGCATTAACAATGTCTTGAGACTTATGATGTAACTTTTTGCAGAGTAAATCTGTGACCCTCATTAGTTCCTTCATCAGCTTAATAGCACCAGCAGCCTTTGCACGCCCAGCAGTTGTGGTTCCTAAACCTTTAGCAATAGCAATATCTTTCAGCACTAAGAATGTGGGGTTGTAAAGCCTCATAAGGCTACAAATGGAATTATAATGAGAACTCCATCTATTTTCACCAGGATGTTGCAAAGTCCCAATTTGATTAGCACCTCTTCCTGTTTCAATCTCGTTAAGCTCAATGAGGTGCTCTATTTAAAAAACTTGATTAGCACGGAAGTCATCATTTCTCTTAGTAGAATACACAAATGTGTTGACAATAAGAGAAAGATGTCAATGGGGTCGGGGCATAGTGCTCGCTCTGCTAAGGGTGGGTGTCGAGGTTCATTCGATTTGGTTTTGTTAGTCACCCACCTTAGTGAGGTGTATTGTGTTTGTATGACTAGAGAAACCTAACAAGTAGCTATGCACCAAAGGAGTCTTTGTAAAGGCTACATAGTGATACCCTGCCAGGCCACCTAGATAGTGGTCAATGGGGAGTAGCTCTCTTCGGGCAGAAAGGGAATCACGACTCGTGGGTAAAGTGTGCAACCTCTGCAGAGTGTTGTAAACTGGTATATCATCCGTGCTCACGGTTAAGAGCAGCATTGGGATCCTCTTTGATTAGAAGAACTTTGGATACTTTTATAATGATGTTTAATGATGATGGTTATAACTATGATCTCTGGTATTTCCTCTTGAAGGGAGTACATTTGGGTAATGACTGGGTTTATTACTAAATTTTGGCTCTACTATTAGTAATAAATACTTGACCAACTAAAAGCAACTGCTTAACCTTAACTCCACATACAGCCAGTCCATTTTAGCCAAACGGGACATTTACTGAGGACGTTGATGTGTACTGACCCTTGCTTTAAAAACACCCCCACCCAGGTTGTCCCCAATGTATTCAGTGCTCAGAAGGAGATGCAGGCAATATGGAGGACTTTGAGAAGTTCCAGGACTACGACGAGTTCTAGTTATGTTAGTGGCAAACCCTGAGTCAGCTACCTGTGAAGGCATTATCTGCTACGTTTCGTATTCCGCACCTTGATAATGTTAATAACTATACTATGTTAATGACTCTATGGGTGTCTTGGACATCTTGATGTAATAAAGTACTCTTTCCGCTATTTACTTTGAGCAATGTGTGATGATGTCCAATTATGTAATCGCTATGTACGTGAGTTCCTGATCCTGGCACGTACATGGTTCACATTCGGTTTGCTTTCTAAAATCGGGTTGACAACGACCAATACCCACAGGGGACAAGAATACCCAAATTTACAAAATTTTGGGTGACCAGAGCAGAAGCGCACATGAGCATATAGGCCAATTCCTAGTACAATCAGGGGAATTGGTCGATAGGGAGGCATTCCGCGTGCGTTTATTTTCATTATCCCGAACCGGTACTGCTTTCGCATAGTACGCCACCCTACCACCTAACTCTATTTACTCTTCAGGAGATTTAGAGCAAAAAATATATGATCATTTTCTCTCCAGGGAATATAAGCTAGACCTGGTCGATTTAGCAGCCTTGCAACAAGGAAAGGATGAATCGATTAATGATTATATCCAGAGGTTCCATGGCACTAGAATCCGGTGTTTCCATGTTTACAGCTGTAATGGGATGTGTAATTATTTAAAAGAAAAATTAGAGGGCATCTAATTCTTTACTTTAGCACAATTACATCAAAGAACTATGGCCTGTGAAAGGCAAAGTAGGGATACACCTAGAGCAGCACGTCATAATATTAATTTAGTCGATTATTATCAAAATAGCTTGGATGACGAGACAAAACATGTGTATGTCGCTGAGATAGTTTGGCCAGCCAAGGCCGAACCGTCTCTTGTTCCTCTTTGCCGCCAGTCCAAAAGAATCGACCAGAGGAGATGAAATTGACTTTTAATGTTGCTAAATGTGATAATATTTTTGATGAATTAGTGGCAACATTAAGATGACCCACACAATTCCGCCCACAGATGGATTAAAAAGGGAAGCTTATTGTAAATGGCACAATTCTTTTTCTCATGCCACTAATGACTGCAATTATTCAATCAAGCATTAATGAGAGCCGGATAAATTTTCAGGAAATGTGGGTGGATAAGTAGCCTTTCCCTGTCAATATTATGGATCTAGATGGTAAAAGGGTCTTAGTTTGGCCGAAAGTGGTCGATAATGACAAGGGAAAATGCATCCTCATCAGCGACCCTTGGGTCCTCGATGACATTAGAAAAATTCTCTCGAGAAAAATTGTTGCTGAAAAGGCACCAAACGGAGGAGAAACACTGAAGATCAATATCAAGTCCGCCAACACTAGGGGCAGACGCAGACGGACGACAGGGCCAGGACTCATGTTTTGTGTATCGTGGATGGTCTGGCCCTTAGGCGCAAACAGTCCAGGTCTCCGGCGAACAGTCCGGCTAGCGCGAGCGGTGCGTTGTAATCTCCTTTTTAGTTAGAAATAAGGCTGAGGGGAAACCCTACGAAAACAAGGCAGACCCCCGTAGCGTAGTCATCTTCCACCTCTAGAAATCTCCTGTAATCCTCAATCACCAAGCAAGATACATCCACAAACTCATAGGACATAGGGTGTTACACGCTCGAGCGGCCCAAACCTGTATACTTCCCTGTGTTCCATCGTGCTTCGCATGAACCATCGAGCTGCGATCGACTTCGCCGTCTTCTCAAAAGCACTACGTGGTATACCTCGTAGTGCACCGTCGGTGCCAAACACCAACAATTCCCTCATTGTTTAGAAGACTAAAAAGCATGTAGTTGTTTCTCGTTTGACTGCAGAGACTAAGCTGTGTGATATGGCTCTTGTCACCATTGAGGTTACTTGGTTACGATGGATGCTTGAGGATTTTGGTGTTTCTGTTTCTACGTTGACTCCTCTTTATAGGTGCTATTAGTATTTCTCGTGATCTAATCAAGAGCTTACTAAGGATATGGGTGTTGATGCCTATTACTCACGTGCACAAGTTTAGGATGATATGATTGATCTTTGTTGTGTGCCTTAAGAGCTTTAGTTGGTTGATTTCTTTTCGAAGGTGCAGATCAAAGCTTAGCATAGGTTTTATGTCTCTAAATTCGGTGTGTTTGGTCCACCTTGAGTTTGAGGGGACCTAGATGTCTATGTATATGTCCTTGTTGTACTCGATCTCGTATATAGAGTCTATACATGTGTCCTTGTTGTATTTGGTTTCATATAGAGTTCTTTATCATGTATTGGTATATATATTCAGGTATAGTGTTCTTATATTATACTCCCTCCGTTCCAATTTATAATCCGTTTGACATTTTTTCCCTAAGTTTGATTGGTTCGTCTTATTAATTTTTTTATAATTATTATTAATTTTTACTGTGAAATCGTTTAGCACGTAATATACTTTTTAAGTATGGCTTTGATTTTTTTTTCTAAAATTTTTGAATAAGACGGCTCGGTAAAACTTAGGCCCCGTTTGGTTCCATTAGTCCTAGGACTAAAGTTTAGTCCAGGGACTAAATTTTAGTCCCTACCCTGTTTGGCTGTAGGGACTAAACAGATTCTAAATACATTAAATACAACATATAATGACCAAAATGCCCCTTTTTTGTTTGACACCAGTTTTCTAGCAAGGTTAATTGCAGTAAATGTTGCCCTTTAGTCCCTTTTAGCACCCATGTGAGGGACTAGAGACTAAAACCAATTAGTCCTTACTTTAGTCCTTCCGTTTGGCAAAATAGAGACTGATTAAATGGGACTAAAAACCAGGGAATAAAGATTAGTCCCTCTAACTAAACGGGGGCTTAGTAAAAAGTTAAACTAATTATAAATTAGAACAGAGAGTATATTGTAATTCAGAACAGTAGTATCCTCGGTGAGTATGCGAGATGAAATTGAGCTCAGTCCTCTAACTAAGGCGATCAACCTAACAGGATATAAATAACTATGCACAAACTCGCTACTTGCTTGACCTCGCTCGTCCATCTGACAATTTCCCGTCGCCTGCTATATGCTTCCTAGTCTCAATATAATCCCAATTCCTCTCCATCCGATAGCTAACACAACATCTCCACTAGTGTACTGATGCTTCTATATACCACGAGAACTCGTAGATACTAGATTCTTGCTGTGGCCTTATGCTTCCGCCTATTCTTTTGAGGCCCTGATTCGTCTGAATATGTAGGTCTCTGACGAACTGAACTGAACCCCGATGGTACGTGAGAAAGAGAGCTCCCCATGGCGAGAGAAAGGAAACTGATGAGTACGCGAACGCCCACCTCCACTCGTTGCATCATTCGCAGCCGGCGCCTCCGTCTGCTTTTCCTGCACGCGGCCGGTCTAGGGCAGACGCATGTGCGTGCACTAGCTCGTTTGCTCTTGGATCGAGACGGACACGTCGATCGCGCGCGCACCACCTATACAATCACGGAGCTAGCTCCTCAGCCACTCGTCGCGCGCTCCTCTCTCTCTAGCTAGTTCACCCTCGTGCCTAGTTTCCCGTTTCAAGCATCGCTCCCGAAATGCCCGGATGCCCACTTCTACATCTGGCTAGATGTGCCTTCCATCACCAACTGGGAAACTTGGGAGAGAAAAAGACTGGGCTAGCTAGGCACGTGGCATTGGCATTGACACATTGAGCTCGCTGCTCGCCTAACAATCGAAACTGAAGCATCGGCCGCCATAGATTCTTAGCTAGGGGCAGCTGGCTGGCAGCTCTATCTTGATCCAACACGGTATGATCTAGACAGTGGGCACGAGGTCCATCTGTCGATCTCTACTGCTGCCGATTTTCAGAGTGGTCAGGAATTAAAAGGTAGCTAGTGTCCACGTACGTGCATGTGTTGATTGTTAGAAACCATGTTCGGTTTTTTCACTCAACAAATTGATGCTAGCAACAAGCCAATAAGAGCATGATTTTATCGTCGTTCCACGAATCGATCGCCATGGATATAGATATGGACACTAGTACAATTTGGCTCTATACAAGCGGTAGGCTTTTTACATCACAGGCGGTTCGGTTAGAAAACCGCCTGTGATGTCCCAGGCGGTTCGGTACGCTTGTGATGTATTAGTATCACAAGCGGTTTTTGTTTAGGACCGCCTGTGGTGCTCTATTCTTTTCACAAACGGACCCTAAGGAAAAACCGTCTGTGATTGTGAAAATATGAAAATACAAATACAATTTAAATGAATTAATATTTTAATTTTTAACAGAAATATGAAAATACAATTTAAATGAATTAATATTTTAATTTTTAACAGAAATATGCAAATACAATTTAAATGAATTAATATTTAATTTTTAACATAAATATGCAAATACAATTTAAATGAATTATAATAGCACATATAGATAACTAGAGAGATTTTAAATTAATTGGCAACCACAATGCATAGTCGATCATACATGATAACAAATACAATTTGATTCATACAATTTTTCATGAACTACCATTTTTCCGCATGTATGGCTTTAAGTTCTTATCAATTTTCTTTTCCACACGCTTGATTCTCTCTGGACCGTTAAAGACGAACATCTCTTCATACTTATTGTATTCCTCATCTTGGTCTCCCACATTCTCAACTCCAACAATTTTTTTGCTTTCCAGAAATAACTATATGCATCTCCTCATCTGCTGGATCGAGTACATAGAACACTTGTGCAACACATTCGGCGAGATCCCACGGGTCATCTTTATATCCTACTTTCTTTAAGTCTACCAGTGTGAGTTCGTAGTTATCCACTATCACCCCACGGGATGTTGTACCCATTGGCACTTAAATAAGGGTATTTTCATGCTTGGGCCATAATCAAGTTCCCATATTTCCTCTATAAATCCAAAATATATGGTCTTTTGTTCATGTAGGTCAAAAGCATCGATACGAACACCGCTATTTTGTGCAACACTTTTCATGTCTTTTGATTTAGTGTAGAATGTGTACCCATTGATGTCATATGCTTGCCATGATGTCACAAAACACGATGGCCTAGAAGCCAAATTCTTCATTGTTTTCTCTTCCAAAGAGTCTCCGAATGAAATGTTTTTGTCCATTAACCATTCGCTGAAACGATGTTTGTGCTCCCTCATGATCCAGTCCTCTGTGCGGTTCTGATTTTCTTTACGAAGCTCATCCAGGTGTTCCTCTATGTAAGGCTCGGCTATCGTGAGATGTTGTAGTACACTACCATGAGCACAATGTACTAGCTTGTAATCCTCAACGCGAAAAGTTTTCTTGCCCATTCTCCCTCTCCCACATAGTTTACCCTCATGTTTAGGTACAGGCACACCTATCATTGTTCCGTCACTGATGTAATCTATACAGCTCTCAATCACTTCTTCTGTAGTGTATCCCTCCATGATTGAACCCTCTAGGTGAGCGCGATTTCGTGCATAACCTTTTAATACTCCCAGGTATCGCTCCAACTGAAACATATGATGTAAATATAGTGGCCCTAATATTTTTATCTAATCCACGAGATGTATGATTAGGTGTACTTGCATATCAAAAAATGATGGAGGAAAACACATTTCAAGCTTGCACATAGTCTCGATGATGTATGCCTTTAGATAGTCCAAGTCTTCTAAAGCTATTACTTTTTGTGAAACCATATTGAAAAAGTAACACAAGCGTGTGATGACAACTTTGACATGCTCTGTTTCGAGGGCTCTTACCGCAATTGGGAGGAACACCGTCATCATCACATGGCAGTCATGAGAGTTGTAGCCAAATAGAGACAAGTCCTTCATCCTGACTAGTTTGCTGATATTGGATGAGAAACCTGTGGGCACTTTGACCCCACGCAAACATTTGCAAATCTTTGTTCTCTCCTCAACTGACAAGTTGTAGCTAGCTAGGGGGGAGGTAAGGCTTCCCTTTGCCACTATCCACTGGATGAAGTTCCGGTCTGATTTGAAGATCTACTAGATCATTGCGTGATTTAAGTTCGTCCTTTGTCTTACTCGGCATGCCCAGCAAGGTTCCAATGATGCTGTCAAAAACATTTTTTGTTACATGCATCAAATCAATGCTGTGGCAAATTTCCATATCCTTCCAGTATGGGAGGTACTTGAAAAAAATTGATTGCTTCTTGAAAGTTGTGTAAGTTGAAGGGTCAGTTCTCTTTCTCTTTTCTCCTTTGTTTTTTCCCTTTCCAAATACAACATGAATGTTCTTTACAATTTCAAAAACAAGTTTCCCACTATAAGGCTTTGGTGCACCTTCACTTTCCAGTTCATTGTTAAATTCCTCTTTCATCTTTCGGTACTTATGCTGCTTCATCAAGAACCATCTGTGTCCCATGAACACCAACTTCTTGGATGATTTAAGGTATATGGAAGCAGTTCCATCGACACACACTACACAACCATTCTTTCCTTTAGTCTTTTGCCCTAATAGTGTGGCGCCACCGGGAGAATCATGGATGGTAACAAATATAATTGCTCTTAAGTTGAAATACTCATGACAATACTCATCCCATATTCTAACTCCTTCATTCCAGAGCTTTGTCATATCTTCCATAAGAGGTTCTAGGAACACATCAATATCAACACCAGCTGATTTCGGACCTTGAATAAGAATAGTCAACATAATGTACTTTCTTTCGTGACACAGCCATGATGGAAGGTTGTACATCGTTAAAGTCATGGGCCAGGTGCTATGTACACTTCTTTTTTCACCAAATGGATTCATTCCGTCTGTACCCAAAGCAAATCTTACATTTCTGGTTTCTTTGGCAAACTCAGGATACATAAGATCGAAAATTTTCCATTGTGATGAATCAGCAGGGTGTCAAATCTGTTTGTTATTCTGCTTGCGATTTTCAGCATGCCAACACATAAGCTCAGCCTCCCTAGGATTTGAGAACAAACGTTTTAAGCGATCAATTACTGAAAGATACCACATCACCAAAGCTAGGATCTTTGACTTCTTTTTCCCATCCATGTCATCAAAAGTGTCATCGTCACTTTTAGGTCCAATAGTGGATTTCTTGTTTTTATTTTTCTTCGGGAATTTTTTTACACAGTCTTGATTGTAGCTCTTCTTGTATCGACTGACATTGCAAACTGGCCATCTTGATGCGTTCTCAAAATTGCCACGATACAGAATACAATGGTTCGGACGTGCATGAATTTTTTGCACACCCAGAGCTATGGGAGATATAAGCTTCTTCGCTTTATAAGTGCTTGTTGGTAGTTTGTTGGGTTTTGGTAGTAATTAGGATAGAAAATTCAAAAGATCTGTGAAGCTAGTATCAGACCATCCGGCGCTAGCCTTCAACTTAAGAAGTTCTAGAACTGTACGCAGTGTAGTAAACTCTTTGTCACAACCCTTTGATTCATCATATAAAGGTTCTTTTGAGGCACTTTCCAGTCCCTCCATTTTAGATAGCCCTTTCTGCAATCCCACAGAACTCAACATTTTTGGTTCCATATGGCGCAACATCTCTTCGCAATCAAATTCTTCAAAATCTTGATTAGCATCCACATTATCCACTTTACCATCAACTTTAAGATCTAAAATTCTGACAACTCTCTCGTCATTACCAGGCACTTCACACGGATCCAACTCACCATGTTCTGACCATATCGTGTAATTGTTTTTAAACCCTCTTTTTAGCAGATGTGATTGGATTACTCCTGTATCTCTCCAAGCTATCTTATTATCACAATCGATGCACGAACATAATATCTCCTTGCTCTTTCGCAAATTCGCGTGCTTGTTGGTCGCTTCAATAAAGCTTCTCAAATTTCGAATATACGACGGATGTGGTCTTGGCACATTGTACATCCAACTTCGGTCCATTACCTATCCCTATATTGATTAACATCAATAAAATCATTAATTAATTGAATTTATCCATAAAACATGAAACAAATTGATGTGCATGAAAATGAAACAAACATTGCAGCAATAGGTACCTTGAGGTGAGACAACTGTGTTTCTAAAGAATCTTTAAACTAGATCAACTATTACAAGTCCAAATCTTGGAATTCCTAAGCTTTTCTTCAAATCCGGTCTATATTACAAAATTGAGGCAAAAAATCGCATCAAAATGAGAAAGAAAACAAACGAAGATCATATATATGCATAAACTATTGAAATCAATCAATAAATTCAAAAACAAAACCTTCTCCCTGTAGATCTCAAAAAACACCTGCCGCCGCTACAGTGCTGCGACTGTTCTGGGAGTTAGGGTTCTAGAACCCGTGGGCTAGTCCTTTTATAGTGTACACACATCGCAGGCGGATTTTTAAAAAAAACCGTCTGTGATATATAACATCACAGGCGGTTTTTTATTCCGACCGCCTGTGAAGTTAATCTATCACAGACAATTTTTATTCCGACCGCCTGTGAAGTTAATCTATCACAGGCGGTCAGAATAAACAACCGCCTGTGATGTTATCTATCACAGGCGGTTTTTCTAAATATCCGCCTGTGATTGTTTACAATATAAAAGGCTTGTTGGTCGGCATGAACCCCAACTCTTCCCGCCCGAGCTGACACATTGCGCCGCCAGGCTGCCGCCATCCCCCGTCCCCGAGCCCGAGCGCCGCCATCCCCGAGCCCGAGCGCCGAGTGCACCGCCGTCCCTGAGCCCAAGCGTCGTCGTCCCCTTCCCCGAGCCCGAGCGCCGCCGTCCCCGAGCCCGAGCGCCGAGTGCGCCATCGTCCCTGAGCCCAAGCGCCGCCGTCACGGTCCCCGAGCCCGAAGCGCCGCCGTCCCCGAGCTCTTTCTTCTTCCTCTCGTAGTAAGGTCGAAGTTCAGGTTCCATTTCTTCTAAGTTCATGGCTCGAATTTCCTATATGTGTTTGAATTATATATGTGTTTGAATCATATATGTTAATTGATGGCAGATTACTTGTGTTTGAATCATATATGTGTATGAATACACAGCTGGATATATATGTGTTTGAATCATAGCTTAGGTTAATCAAATGGTTAGGTTAATCAAATGCTTAGGTTAATCAATGGTTCAAACACATTAAGGTGTTAATCAATGGCTATCCCTGATTATCAGTGCTTAGATTAATTACTGTTGGTGTTTTCACTTACATATTTTGTTTGGTTGTCAATATGCTTATTGCTTGGTTGTCAATTACTTGTTTGGCTATCCCTGAATCATATGCTTATTGCTTGGTTGTCAATTACTTCTCATGTATCAGTTTTTTTTTATTTCTTTTATCCCTTCTGATTAAATGTTTGTATACCATTAAGGTGTTAGTATCCTTCGAATGAAGAATTTTATGTCCCTCCATCGATTGGGATCTATTTTTATCCCTTCTGATTAAATGTTTTTTCACTTACATATTCAGTTATAAGAAAATCTCCATAGTGATTGGGGCAACAAGTCTATTTTTAGTGTTTTTTGACTACCTATCTTTGTTTGATAATCATTAGGGCAAATGTGCTTATGGCCACATACATCATGGAATTACATAGCCATGACAATGTTATTATCTCCCTATGTTATAAGACTTATTCTTATCTCCCTTCTTAGTTTTTTGACTACCTATCTTTGCTTCCCAACCCTATGTTATAAGACTTGTTCTTATCTCCCATCTTTGACTTGTTCATAGCCATGACAATGTTATTTGGACCCCTCTTTTTTCCCTATAAGCCACATCCTTGTTTTCCCTCTGATCCCTGCCTTTGTTGCGATCTCAATTTTGATTGTGAGACTTGGTCATTTTCAGTTTCAGAGATGGAAAAAGAGCCACTTGACATGGTTGAGAGCTCAGTTCGAATCATCGAGACACATGTTGACATCATTCGCAGTCTAGTGACTGATGGGGTTGTGGATACTAGTGAACCGGAATCAGTGTACACACTTAAGACCACTTTGTTTCAAATTGGAGATGTATGCGACATGCTTGAGAAGTGTGCTCTGTCCATCAAAAAGTATGCTGACTCTAAGAGGGCTAAAATTATTCAAGATGAAGCCCTGCAATATGCTGAAGATGATGAAGCTGCAGATGATTTGGAGGAACTCCCAAGCCCAGATCTCCTTACTCAAGCCGACATATTGGAAAAATATTTTGGAATTGAGTATGATAGCGACCTGTCAAGGGGTTGTTGATGTTTAGTCCTAAACAACACGATATGAGTATCGTAGGTTTCACTCTTAGAGATAATGTATTTTGTATGAACCTCTTAGAGAGTGTCAAGTCAATGAACTATCTTTGAGTACTATTGGGAAGTGGATCTCTTTGATGTATTTGTTTTCCCTAGTGATATCGATGGTGCCGAGTAGCACCAAATTTGGACTTGTGTCCATATCTATAGATGCTAGTAGTGATATCGATGGTGCCGAGTAGCACCAAATTTGGACTTGTGTCCATATCTATAGATGCTAGTAGTGATATTGATGGTGCCGAGTAGCACCAAATTTGGACTTGTGTCCATATCTATAGATGCTAGTAGTGATATCGATGGTGCCAAGTAGCACCAAATTTGGTCTTGTGTCCAAATCTTGACTACCTCATCCCTATTCTCTGTTTGGGACTTATATGGAGAATGGCATCGGCTGAATGCCTGAATCGGGTCGGGAAGCACGGAGCAGATAGAAGTGCACTTTCCAATGCAGTTAGACAGAGAAGGCATGGCTGTGATGTTATAATGCTGAAGGACACCAAGAAGAGATTATGGCCTGTCATCCACCACCACTGCCCGTTATTTGTGGGCTTCATCGAGGGCTGGAAACATTTGGTGACAGCAAACGACCTTCTGGCTGGGGACGTCTGCGAGCTTGTTAAGGGGCCAGACGATGGTGAGCCGGTGTACTATGTCCGGATGTGTGGTCACAAAATTTAAAGCCGCCCCGGCTTCATGTGTGCGCTTCTCTTCTCTTAGGTGGGGTGCTAAGTGATCTTAGTAGCCAACGTAAGAGAAGAGAAGCACACAGATGAAGCTGGGGCGGCTTTAAATTTTGTGACCACACATCCGGACAGAGTACAGCAGCTCACCATCGTCTGGCCCCTTAACAATCTCGTAGACGTCCCCAGCCCAAAGGTCGTTTGCTGTCACCAAATGTTTCCAGCCCTCGGTGAAGCCCACAAATAACGGGCAGTGGTGGTGGATGACAGGCCATAATCTCTTCTTGGTGTCCTTCAGCATTATAACATCACAGCCATGCCTTCTCTGTCTAACTGCATTGGAAAGTGCACTTCTATCTGCTCCATGCTTCCCAGCCCAATCCTGCCCTGGAGGCGGGTTTGGGCTTTCTGTTTGGGGAGTAAAGGAGGGACACAGAGGCGGGTTTGGGCTCGATTTCTTTTGAATCACCTTTTCTCCAAGTTCCCTTATTGATGGAACCAGTATATCAGACTAACAGTATATCCCTTTATCGATGGAACCAGCTGTGCACTAGGTACCTACTAGGATGGATGTGGTCTGCACCGGTGCGTCTAACAAAGTTGATGAAGACGCGACCAAACTTGAATGGCAGACAACGAGCAGCTCCGATGAAGGGAGCGGGGAGGATAGTTCTAGTGACGACAATCCTTGTCCTCATATACCTCTAAGGAAGAAAAAAACATCAGATGAGCTTGATGCCGACTATATTCCCAACGATGAAGAGGTAAATAGAAATATGCCGACTATATTCTAAAATAATGTTCATATATGAAAGGCCATTAATTGTTTCAATATATAGATTTCAAATGAAGAGAAGAAAGAGGATGCATGTTCTACACGAAACACGGAGGATGCTCCGATGCCTGAATCATCCGTTTCACATAAGCGGAAACGAGGGCGACGAGGTCCCAATTAGATGAAAGAAGGTGCAGTTATGTACGTAACAAAACTAAATGCAGAGGGGTTTCCTGAAGAACCACTTGACGTGGTTACAAAGTTTCGAAATTCCTGCGGGTCTACTGTTAGAGATATAGTGCCAATCACACTTCAAAAATGGAAGGATTTAGATGAAGACACCCGCAATAAGCTATGGGCTAAGTTGTCTGAGTCATTCAAGTTCCCAAAAGGCACAGAGGATGCAGTAAGGAAGTCGATGCTCTCTGCTATGGCCAAGATGTTTCGTGGGTGGAAGGCCGAGATGAATAGGGAATTTGTTAAGAAGAATAAGGTTCCTCCGCCCAAGAAAATGGGGAAAATCACTCAAGCTCAGTGGGAGGAATTTGTTCGTCAGAAGACCGAACTGAAGGCCAAAGAACTGGGCGAAACTAAATCTCAGAGAGCGAAGATGAACAAACACCCCCATCGCCTGGGGTCAACCGGATATCACCATAAAGTTATGTAGTGGAACAGGATAATCGAGGAAGCTATAGCTAACGACACTTTGGACCCAATATTAAAACATATCGATGAGCGAGCTATTCGTTGGATCTTAGGTCGGGCAGGTTTGAGTGAGGACGACAAACTTTTGCATCCAGAATTGGTAGGCGAAGTTTCAACAAAAATTCAAGAATATGCAGATAAGAGAAAGAAGGGCGAATTTAACCCTCGAAGGGAGAATGACATACTAACTGCAGCACTAGGCAATCCTGAACACACTGGACGGGCTCGGGGAATCTCTTCTAAGATTTCCTAGAGAGAGGCATTTCTAGAGTATGCGTCGTCATATAGGAAACACGAGAAGTCGAAAAGGACCCTTGAAGAGACTATTGATGAAAGGGTACAAAAGGCTATTAATGACGTGATGAACAAAATGAAGAAAACAGAATGCATATCATTTGAACTCAAGCCAGGCCACATGAGTCCACCTATAGTCCCTAGCAGCGTAGGATCTATGCAAGACTTCACCAAGTACCCTGTAGACGATATTGTTGAGGACAAGCCTTGCTTTCTTCATATTCCAATCAATCGATCTGGGACAAAAACAAAACAAGCTGCTACTGGTTTGGTAAAACCAGGACTTGTTAACTACAAGGATAATCCTGTCCTGCCACACTATGCTGTGGTCCAAGTTCTAGAGATCATAGACAGTGGTTGTGAAGATTGGGAGATAGACTTTCCAGTTGAGGGGATCATAACTTTGCAGGAGGCAATGAACGAGTTGGTCCTTTGGCATCGACGCGACATCAAGTTGGGTGATGAGCCGATCTTAAGCCGTGTAACGCGTCATAAGTCACCAATGCCGAATTCAACACCAATGCAACAGAAAGATAGTTCGATCATTCCATACCTCATGGTGCAGGAAAATATGACACCGACCTCCACAAAAATCGTTAAAACTTTCATATCACCTCTTGCGAAGGAACTCGACGAGGGGGACGTAGACAAAATTGTTCCTCAGAATGTCGACGCAAACATCAAAAAGGAAGCAAAGGTTGACACCAATGTTGAAGGGCCAACTATTTCAAAGAAAATTCATCAGCGAATCGCCACTGACGATGTCAAGAAACCGTCAGAATCAGTGGCACGCTATCTGCATAAATTGCGGAGTGTTATGACAAATCAATCAAAAGCGGAATTAGCATCTCATGGAGTACGCACACGGTCCCAAATAGACAATTTCGAAGTATGGGAAGAAGATGGAATGATTCATACTCGAGAATCATTACGTCTTAAAACCAATATCTCGATATACAAGAAGGAGGATGTTCCTCCTAAATTTGTGAATGGGAGGCCGTTCTTGACGAAGGTGCAACTTTCTAAGTTGTCGACTCCAGAGATTAGAATGCATGAGTGGTACATGGTGGCTAGCAACAAATACAAACTCGAGGACTTCACATTTGTTGTGCCAGAAGATGCATTTTGGAGCAATGATAATATAGATCCTGTGCGGCATTTATTCTTTGACGATCTCTGGTCGTTGTACCACCGACAAAGGATGGAAACCAACTACTTAACCCTCTTTTGCTTGTAAGTACCTCTAAACTTTCATATTTGTTAGTTTTGTACACGCACACATAAACGAGAGTCTAACGATTAACACTTTTACACGTAGGATGCAATACATGGATGATAAGAAGAAACAACTTAAGACAGGGTTTCTTGACCCATTGATAATATCCCAAGCTCGCTACAAAGAAGTTGCTCGGAGACATGGAGAAGAATACAAAGACTTGGATGATGCTGAATTTGAGAAAGCCGTCAAACAGAACCAGAGAAAGAAAATGAAGATAATGGCGGCATACATTGGACGAGCCATGTATAATCATGTACAACATGGCAAGGACTTAATAATAGCTCCGCACCACTTTAAGTAAGTTCTCCACATGGTTTTGAACTATAAATTATGGCAATCGTGATCTTAACATGTGTTTTCGTCTATGTCTATATAGTGACCACTACATTTGTATCATGATCTTTCCAAAGCATGGTAAAGTCATGGTCTTCGACTCACTGAGAATGGAAAAGGCTACGTATAATGACTTCTTGAAGATTTTAGATAAGTATGATTATTATTGCACACTTGTACTTATTATAACTTAAAAAATGTATTCTTAATCTCACAATGCTATTCTTATATGCAGTGCATACCGTTTTTATTGGAAAGGTCTTGGCGGCGAACATCTAGAGGACAAGCCTAATTTGTCAATATCATTATTTCCATATGGTGACAAACAACCTCCGGGTACTGTCCTGTGCGGTTATTATGTATGCGAATGGTGTCGTGTCACCTTTCATTACATGGTCAATCGTGAGGATGTAAGTTCGCTATCATTGTCTATGTTGCAATTTTTATGTTATATTGTTGCTCACCACATTACTCTTAGTACTGCTTGCTTTTTGCTTTTATTGCAGGTTCCTAAATCCAAGATCAATGCTGAATGGTTAGAAAAAGATATGGTTTCCGTCGGCGTGGCTAAGGTTGTAAAAGACTTGCTTTACTTTATGCGCCGTGAAGTTCTTCATCAACAAGGGCTATTCTACAATACAAATGAAAAATTGCAATAATTCCCAGAACTAAGTTTGTACATGATATCACACAGTGTTTAAATCTTTAGTTAGGAACTTTAGATGTTTAGTTGTCTATGGAACTTTGAGATGTTGAGTTGTTATGCAACTTGGTATGTGTATAAATCTGTGTATGATGGAACTTGATATGTGGATGAATATGTGTATGGAACTTGTATGTGGATGAATATGTGTATGATGGAACTTGATATGTGTATGGAACTTGATATGTGAATGAATATGTGGAATATGTGTTTGAATCTGTTATTAATTCTGTATATGAATCTGGAATCTAAATATGAATCTGGAATCTATATATTGAAATACAATCGGACTTATATTTAAAACCGCCTGTGATGTGTGTCTATCACAGGCGGTTCTTTTAAACTGGACCGCCTGTGATGTGTGCCTATCACAGGCGGTTCTTTTAAACCGGACCGCCTGTGATGTGTGTCTATCACAAGCGGTTTTTGATTGACCGCCTGTGATGTTGTTTTACATCACAGTCGGTGCACCACAAGCGGTTCCTGGAACCGCCTGTGTAGAGGCTAACCGGACCGCCTGTACAGAGGTTTGCTGTAGTAGTGGAAGTTATTATTCGACTAGTACTGAATAATTATACTCCTATAAGATAGTATAGGTGTACTATATATACTACATACACAGATGAAACACATGCCTCTAGTGGTACACGTATGAAACACTTGCTGCTCACTACCGGAATCTGACTCTTTACCGAGTGCTTAGAGCTTTGTCGAGTTCTTTTTGTTGAACACTCGACAAAGATGTATTTACCGAGTGCCACCCTCATCAAAGGAAGACTCTCGGTACTGACAACCTTTACCGAGGGTAGCACACTCGGCGAATGGTGACGCTTGGCAAGGGACTATCAGCAGCCGTCTATAGCTGACGGCCGTTATCTTTGTCGAGCGTCAGGCGCTGACACTCGACAAAGATAGTATGCTGCCGAGTGTCGGACCAGTTCATCGAGTTTTTTTTACCGAGTGTTTTCGGTCTTTACCTGATTCTGGTAGTGACTCCATCAAAAAAAAGTCACGGATCAGTCTTTTTTTGATTGGACTTTTCAAACCACTTCTATTTTTACAAAAGCCAAAAGTCGTCTAAATAGCTAGATGAGATGACGATCAATAATTGCTTTGGATCAAAAGCTACCTTTTGCTCTAGTAAAGAACTCGCCGTACATTCACCCATATTTTCACATGTAATGGCTTCTCAAAGAATATTCACCTGTCATGGATTATGAAAAACAGTGATTCATTTTCCTCTGTTCCGTCGCGTGAAAGAGAAAGGTATGTCCCTTCCCCGGCGCGGGTGTGGCTCCGGCAGCAACCCGCGCGGGCAGCCTCGGCGTCGTGGCACGGAGACGCTGCGTGATCGCTCCAGTGAGCAACTGATCTAGCGAGAGGAAGAAGATGAAGATATAACTCTAAAACAAGCGGGTTCTGCTCTTACGCACGTGAGAGAGGAAGTTAAGTGAATGACATGTAAGGTCCACTTGCAAATGACTTTTTTAACCACGTTTGTTCAATCAAACGACTTTTATCTTTATCTTATGACATATACTCTATATACATCAGGTTTTCTCTGGATCGCAGCTCACAACTGCTTTTTTTTTCTTTCAAAAACAACGTCTCAACTAATTAAACACAGCCTTGAAAATGTGGAATGCAGATGAGCTTATTAATCTCATCTAATGCAACTATGCTAGAGCCACAATAATGAGAAATTAAGTGAGATCATCATACCAAGCATCACAAAAAGAGTAATAAAGTGCTCTAGTACAAGGTATATATATTTAACGCTTCTACAGTTCTATATCGACAAATATATATACTCTTCCCTTTTCTTGTCCGTTAACTTGTAGCTAGTATCAGAAGTACGTACGTTTGTGTGAGTGTTCAGAACGCATCAGTATTCAGTAATCGATCGGTTTTGACTCCCAGAAATCATCCACGCCGTTCGTCCAAAAGCTGGCAGTGAAGTGCGACGACAAGAACTGCATCGTCACAGCGTCCAGGCTGACCGTTTCATCGTGGCCGGCGGCGACCAAGCTCAGCTCGGAGCAGTACGGGTAGCACATCTGCTGCTGCTGGTGCATGTACCAGTCTCCGGCCGCCGCGGAGCTGTCCTGGCTCGTCAGCGCCGCCGACGGCGCGTCGTCCTCGCTGCTGACGGCGACCGCGCTCGTCGTCGCAGCTGCCATGGCGGCTTTCTGCAGGCAGTAGTGCGCTTGCTGGTCGGGGTCGGGCTTGGTGCACCAGTAGTCGTCGCCGGCGCCGGAGCTGGCGGTCGTCGACGGCTCCCGCTGCTGCGTCGTCTTGGCTCCCTGCTGCTTCTTCTGCTGGATCCTGGTCCTCCAGTAGTTCTTGATCTCGTTGTCGGTTCGGCCGGGGAGGTGCTTGGAGATCTTGGACCACTTGTTCCCCCACCTCGCGTGGAGCTCCCGGATGACCGTGTCCTCCCCCGCCGTGATGCTGCCGCGCCGCACCCCCGGCCTCAGGTAGTTGAGCCACCGCAGCCTGCAGCTCTTGCCGTTGCGGTTCAGTCCTGCCGAAGTAAAAAAAAAATCAATCAAGCTGTGCGCTCATGAAAAAGCATGCATGCCCATTATCTAAAAAAAAACATCCAAAGCATGCATGCCAAGGAATGGAATTGGTGGATCGAGGGCGGGTAGCTTACCAGCTGCGCGCGCGAGGTTGTCCCAGGAGCCCTCCCCGTGCTGGGAGATGTAGCTGACGAGGATGAGGTCCTCCTCCAGCGTCCACGGCCCCTTGCGCACCGCCGGCTCATCGTCGCTGCCGCGGCCGCACGACCTGGCCACCCTGCTCGTAGTCATCTATCGCTTCTTTGCGCGTGGATTTTGTGATGTCGATCGGATTGAACAATCCCGCGATTGTTGGTGCGCTGTATCCTGTATGTAGTAGATCGTTCGGCGCCGGCCGGTGGTTATATAGGCGCGCCGGCCGGTGTGGTGGGATCGGTACTTACGTCTACGTGTTGCCAGTTGTCAAGCACATGTTCTTGTTGAGCCACTATTTTGCGGCTGGCTTGCGGTCAGTACCGCGAAGCCTTTGCTAGATTAGGAAAGGAGAAAGTCTGCTTTTGAAGTTTAAGCCCTTGTTAGGGATGGACCAATAAGTTGTTCGCTTGGCTCTAATCTGAAACAACCTCTACTATTTCTACATTGTTTTGTCTCTATAAATTACAGCTGCAGTAGTTTTGAAAGCTAATTTTGATCCGAAGCGAACAATCTGGCGAATAACTTTTTTTATAAGCTGAGCTAACATCATGACTCGGTTTATTAACGAGCTAACTCGAGCGAAGCTCGAGCCAACTCATGAGTTTAAACGAGATATCATATTTCAGCAAAATAAAACTATATGTGTATTATTTACATATGAATTGGTGGGCATTTTACATGTATGTACAGTGATTGTGGTCTGTTGGTTAAATCGATCATTAATGGATTGTGTCTGTGTGTTAATTTGGTATGTGCGACTGTGATTTTGGGTCAAACTGATGAATATATATGTGAATTATGAATTTATAAAAAATTGATGAGTAATGAACGATGTTAATTTGGTGTTGAATTGTTATGATATTTGGAATCGTGAGCATAATTATTATTTTCTATTGTTAAATTAGTTTGGAATTAACTAGCAACTAGTCAGATGTCGTGCATTGCTACTATTTGTATATATCATATGAGTATTAATAAAAACATATGTGCCTTACGTAGGTTAGATGTGGAGCCAACAATTAAGGTCCAGACCCCACTCAGGCACAATTTTATCTTATTTTTGCATAAAGTGTGAAGGGAAATGGTGACACACGATGATTACAGAGTCGTGGAAACTAGTGCTTTATATATTAGAGATTGATTATGATATATATAGAGAAAGAGAGAGTGTGTGTGTTTGTTGTGGCTCGCTAACTAAACGAACCGAGCTGATTCTCTGGCTCGGTTTCTTAATGAGCCAAGTCGAGCTAGCTCAAACTCATTCAAGCTGGCTCGATATCCAGCCATAGCCTGTAATAGTCTACGCCGGCTCGAAACCACATAGCAGACAGGAAAGAAGTACAACATAGTTCCAATCATGGTTATTTACTATATATCTATTTTATTGATACAACATCTCTGCTGTATAAAGTACCAGTTTTGATGGTCGTCCGCGTCATTGGAGTCGGTGTAACCGTCTCGTTCAATGGTTTGGGCCTGTTTTATCTAGATAGGTATGAATGGAAGGCATAATTAACCGAAACCCAGAAATCAAACCAAAAGAATCATAACCGAAACAAAAAAAATTGTTCCTTCCATATTGCGAGAAACCAAAAAATGGAGTAAATTCGGTTGCTACTATCAAACAACCGAAAGAACCAAATCTGTCACTCCTCTTCCGTTCACCATTTAAATGATAAAAAGCAAAATTATACACAAATACGATTTAAACCGTGGCTGTTGCCTACAAATCCAAATTCACACCTACCTAGTCAACATAACACACATGTCTTTATATTTTATACTCTACAATCAAACATAAATAAAAATTATAGTAACATACAAACACCTAACTAATATATAAGTTATACTTCACTTTCTTGTATTTTATAAGACTATGGTGCTGTTTGGTTTACCAAATGTAACGTAAATGGTAATGCTAATGATTCACACTTGATACTGGCGGTAACAAATTTGAATAAGGTGGTATCCATTTGTAGTGTGGTAGCGATTACGGTTAGACTTAAACATACATGATTTAACGTTATTGGTTACCCATTACGTTACCAACATGTGAACCAAACAGCACCGATGTTTGATTTATGTGAGGTTTATCATATTGAATTGCGACGTATTTACTTTATAATGTTGCTATTGTTCTCTTATCCTTTCTTATTATCTAATATAGAAATGGTGGTGCCTAAATTTGCTTTAAAACCTACAATCGATTAGAATGGAATCTAAATCAAGGACTGTAATGCTTGGTTCCTAACATATCTTCGAAAGGATCCATTCCCGTTTTCTAGGAACCAAATTTGATCAATAATTGAGGAACCGATAACCTGAGAGCATGTAGAACCCATATAAATGATCCATATCTTAAGGGTATCTAAGAAGGTAGTGTAAAAACACAAGAGACGTATCTTGGTGAAGTATGTCTCTAGCAAGGTTCTCTAAGTCTAAGATACGTTCCATTCATACAACCTACATAAATAAGCTGTGTCTTGAGAGGTTCTAGTGAATAAGATACAAGGCTTAGATATATTGGGTTGTATGAACGAGTTTCTTAGATGTATCTACTATTTGGAACAACCGCAACATAGTATCTAGGTTGTACATGCCCCCAATGGCCATCCCTACTCTGCTAGTTGATCGTATGGATGGCGTCGTGGTTTTGAAAATCAAGAACACGATAGAATTTGTGTTCGCTAGGTGAGGCTAGCGCGAACACACTCTAAATGGTTAATCAAGTGGCTCGAGGGGTTTATACTGGTTCAGACAGGTGCCCTACATCCAATGTAGTGCTGGTCTTAGAATTGCTCCTGGTGGCATGT
This sequence comes from Zea luxurians, assembly GCA_029449295.1. Taxonomy (NCBI): domain Eukaryota; kingdom Viridiplantae; phylum Streptophyta; class Magnoliopsida; order Poales; family Poaceae; genus Zea; species Zea luxurians. The sequence goes on along the minus strand of JAOPSE010000023.1, from coordinate 30,177,438 downwards.
TACAAAGGGTCTCGGTGAGAGTGAGATGTCAAGGGAGAGGATAACTGCTACTGAATGCTCCTAGCTCTCTTGCATGTCCTGTTTGTTACTCAGCCACACCCTTTTATAGTTAAGGGGATGGTCTTTACAAAGAGATGAGCCATTTGAAGCAGAGTGGGATTTGTTATCTACGGAAGCTCCTCGAACGTAGTTTCTCTAACGACGTCTTCTGACGCACGTGTAAGTGTACGACATGTATGGTGGGTTGATCCGCCATGTCCCATTCGTGGGCTACTGTAGAGACATTGATGCTAAGGCTCTTCGTGGTGGAACTTGGCTGGTCCCATGGCGTAGAGTAGGGAGACATTGAGGGTCATATGTGGTGATGCCTCTTCCTGTTGATGGAGACTCTCTGCCACTCCCCCGGCATGACGTGGCATCAGTCAAGATGGTATTTGGTGGCAACGTGCCTTGTCATGGCTGTCGTGTGTCAACAATTGTTAGCATAATCAATAGGTAAAACGAAGTAGATCAACCAACAAACCACAGATCATGACACACAGATTTACGTGGAAAACCCTTCAATGTGAAGGGAAAACCCATGGGCACCAGCCAGGCGAAACCTTCATTATAATTGGAGTGTTTTCAGAATGTCATCCTTAGACGGTGGCTTATAGGATGGTTATGATGATAACTCAACATAGGAACCCTAATTAGGGTTAATAATATATACCGCGGGGTGCTTTTGCCCCGGCACCCCCTGGAATGTCCTCCGCTTCTCTTTCCAACTCGATCCCTTATCCGGAATTTGGATCACAAGCTCAACAATCTCCACCTTGATACAAATTCCATTTTGTAGCCATACTTTGTGAGCAACTTTCAGAATAATAGAAGGAATAAATTGCTGGTGCCAACATAGCCGCTAACGCTAAGCAATTATACCAACTAAGTTTAAGCAAAGCTCAAACTTTACTCCAGGAACAAGTTTAGTCATGATATCAGTTGGATTGAAATGTGTACTAATCTTGCATACCCTCAATTTACCTTCTACAACTGTTTCCTAGATATAATGATACTTAATACCAATATATTTTGTCCTCTCATGAAACATCTGATCCTTTGTAAAGCAAATAACATTCTGACTGTCACATAACAATGTAATGCAAGATGTATCTCCACAAAACTGAGCATATATACTTTTCAACCAAACTGCCTCTTTGCTAGCATCGCAAGCTGCAATATACTATGCCTTTGTAGTAGACAAAGCTACTGTGGACTGTAAACAAGCCCTCCAACTTACTGCACATCCACCAACTGTGAATACATAACATATTAATGACCTTCTCTTGTCCAAATCTGCTCCATAATCTGAATCAACTTATCCAACAAGTCCCTCTTCAACCTTGCCAAACTGCAAGCCAGCATTAGACGTACCACGCAAGTACTTAATCCACTTAATAGATTCCCAATGTGTTCTACCAGGATTAGCCATGTATCCGGTGACGAGCCTCCACTTTGTTCGCCAACTTGGCCCATTATCCAGAATTTGGATCACAAACTCAACAACAGTGTCCACCTCATTTTCATGCTAAGCGGGTAAAGGCGTGTGCCTCCCAGACACGTGACGGGGGATCGTGGAACTGGAGTCCACAGATGTATTAGCCCCTGTTATGGGTCTTCACGTTTTTGCCTTATCAAATTGCTCGGTGGGACTTGGTCAGTCTGTCCGCCTCGCAGAGTTGCGCAACAGGTCTTGGTCGACCCGTTGGCCTCACAGGATTTCTTGGTGGGACTTAGTCGGCCTGACCTCCTCGTAGGGTTGCTCAGTAGGACTTGGTTGGCCTATTTGCATTGCAGAGTTGCTCGATAGGACTCGGTCGGATCGTTCGCCTCGCAGAGTTGCTCGATGGGAGCTGACCGAGTTTTACTCTTGTGGCTATTCAACCAGTTGGTCCCCCACCAGTAATAGGCTCACTTTGGGTACCCTATACCTAAGGACCCATCAACAGCTTGAGCCTTTGAGCGACTCTTTGGAGTCGCTCAAAAGCATTCTTGTTGGGAATTGAGATTTTTTATGCATGCAAGCACATCTGTTAGATGTAGCCTCTGATTAATCTGTGAGGATTGCTTGGTGGTTTAGCTTGTGAAGGTGGGGCCCAGATAGTTCCCGGTCAGCTCAGACAGTTCTGAATGACGATAATCTCGGCAAGGTCGAAGACCTAGCCCTATAGGGTGAAGGGTGCCATGCGCAGGCGAAGGCCGCGCCGCCCATTGGCGGGGCCCAGGCCACGTCTTACTATCGTTTGGGCCCATTTATAATCCCCTCCACGGGGTATGATCTGTAGTACGTTTTATAATATTGTACTTAACATCGATGTAATGACCCCATAAGGGGGAATATTCTGGGCTGTAGCAAGTAACCGAGGGCATAACAGTACTTAGGAGGGCACACCCACCTACTTGGTTACCTATAAATACCATCGTGTTGTACATTGACGGGGCACGTTGAACAAGACGCTATAGTTCCCTTGAGAGCACCTAGAGGGGGGGAGTGAATAGGTGATCCTGTGAAACTTGAAAACTTAAGCCACAAAACTTGGTTAATCGTTAGCACAATAATTGCCAAGTGGCTAGAGAGGAATCCTCAACAAAACACAATAACCAACAAGGATCAATCACAGAGATGGCACGGTGGTTATCCCATGGTTCGGCCAAGACCAACGCTTGCCTACTCCACGTTGTGGCGTCCCAACGGACGAGGGTTGCAATCAACCCCTCTCAAGCGGTCCAAAGACCCACTTGAATACCACGGTGTTTTGCTTGCTTTTTCTCAATCCCGTTTGCGAGGAATCTCCACAACTTGGAGCCTCTCGCCCTTACACTTGAAATTCACAAAGAACACGGAGCAAGGGAGGGATTAGCAACGCACACAAGACACAAGAATCAGAGTGTCAACACGCACACAAGTCGCAACAAGAGCTCGCAACACAACTCAATGAGTTCACAACTCCAGTAGAGCTCTATATGCTATCACAATGAAACGAATGCGCGAAATCGATGTCTTGGTGCTTAGGAATGTTGTAGGAATGCTTGGTGTACTCCTCCATGCGCCTAGGGATCCCTTTTATAGCCCCAAGGCAGCTAGGAGCCGTTGAGAGCAATCTAGGAAGGCTGATCTTGCCTTCTGTCGACTGGTGCACCGGACAGTCCGGTGCACACCGGACACTGTCCGGTGCCTGATTTCTTTCCTTAACAGGCGCAGTCGACCGTTGGCAGCCTGAGAGCCGTTGGCGCACCGGACATGTCTGGTGCACACCGGACAGACCGGTGCCCCCTTCTAGCCGTTGGCTCGGCCACGTGTCCCGCGCAGATCGCGCGGCCGACCGTTGGCTCACCGGACAGTCCGGTGCACACCGGACAGTCCGGTGAATTATAGCCGTACGTCGCCGATGAATTCCCGAGAGCGACGAGTTCGCCTGTGAACGGCCCACCGGACAGTCCGGTGCACCACCGGACTGTCCGGTGATTTATAGCCGTACACCGCCGTCGAAGTCCCGAGAGCAGCCACTTTGCTCGAGCCAGCCTGGCGCACCGGACACTGTCCGGTGCTCCAGACTGAGCAAAGTCTTGGCTGCTCGAGCCAAGGCTTTTCCAGTTGGTCTTTTCCTGTTTCCAGCACTTAGACACAATACATTAGTCACTAAAACAATGTACTAAGTCTGAGAAACATACCTTTATCCTTGATTTGTACTTTGTCCACCATTTTACACTTAGGCACTTGTGTTGGACACTAAACCACCAAAATACTTAGAAATGGCCCAAGGGCACATTTCCCTTTCAATCTTCCCCTTTTTGGTGATTTATGCCAACACAACATAAAGCAAGTAGAACAAGTACAAAATCACTTCAAATAAGAACTCAAATTATTTTGATTCAAATTTGACATGTATGGATCACTTTTTGCCACCACTTGGTTTGTTTTTGCAAATCAAACTCAAATTTCTATCTCTAAGTCAAACACACATGTTAAGACATAAAGAGAGTCATTCCAAGAGAAATTGATTCAAGATTTCAAAAACTCCCCTTTTTCCCATAATCAACGCTTCTCCCCACAAGAAGCCAACTTTTGACAAGAGAGACAACAAAAGAGTTTTGACAAACCAAAAAGCTCTATTCTACTATTTTCAAAATCTCTCAAGTGGTAGCTGATCCATTTATCGCTTTGGCCTTTATTTTCTCCCCCTTTGGCATCAAGCACCAAAACGGGATCAATCTTGGCCCTTTAACCCCATTGCCTCACCAAAATCTTCAAATAAGAACACATAGGCAATAAGAGTATAAAGATGAACTTGGAAAAGTTACTCTTTTCATCGGAGTGCAGTGGAAGTCTTGCATGGTCCAAGTCCACCTTTTCCCTTTCAATCCTCCTTGAAGACTAAAACAACCAAACTCAAGTACATGTTTAGTCTCAAAGGGTCAAGTTGTAGCACAGCTCCCCCTAAATATGTGCATCACTTGCAAAAAGGACTTGTGAGGTCCAAGGAGTGTTTGTACAACTTGAGCACCACAATAAGCAACAAAATGCAGAATGAACATGATCAAAGGCATAAACACATGTATGCTACAATTCAATCCAAGTTCCGCGAATCTAAGATATTGAGCTCACTACGCAGCCTGCAAAAGGTCTTCTCATCTAGAGGCTTGGTAAAGATATCGGCTAGCTGGTTCTCGGTGCTAACATGAAACACTTCGATATCCCCCTTTTGCTGGTGGTCTCTCAAAAAGTGATGACGGATGTCAATGTGCTTTGTGCGGCTGTGCTCAACAGGATTTTCCGCTATTCGGATAGCACTCTCATTGTCACATAGGAGTGGGACTTTGCTCAGATTGTAGCCAAAGTCCCTGAGGGTTTGCCTCATCCAAAGTAGTTGCGCGCAACACTGTCCTGCGGCAACATACTCGGCCTCAGCGGTGGATAGGGCAACGGAAGTTTGTTTCTTAGAATTCCATGACACCAGGGACCTTCCTAAGAATTGGCACGTCCCCGATGTACTCTTCCTATCGACCTTACATCCAGCATAGTCGGAATCTGAGTACCCAATCAAGTCAAAGTTAGACCCCTTTGGATACCAGATCCCGAACAAGGCGTAGCGACTAAATATCGAAGAATTCGCTTCACAGCCACTAAGTGACACTCCTTAGGATCGGATTGAAATCTAGCACACATGCATACGCTAAGCATAATATCCGGTCTACTAGCACATAAATAAAGCAAAGAACCTATCATGGACCGGTATGCTTTTTGATCAACGGACTTACCTCCTTTGTTGAGGTCGGTGTGTCCATCAGTTCCCATCGGCGTCTTTGCGGGCTTGGCATCCTTCATCCCAAACCGCTTTAGCAAGTCTTGCGTGTACTTCGTTTGGGAGATGAAAGTGTCGTCCTTAAGTTGCTTCACTTGGAACCCAAGGAAGTAGTTCAACTCGCCCATCATCGACATCTCGAATTTCTGCATCATCACCCTGCTAAACTCTTCACAAGACTTTTGATTAGTAGAACCAAATATTATGTCATCGACATAAATTTGGCACACAAAAAGATCACCATCGCAAGTCTTAGTAAAAAGAGTTGGATCGGCTTTCCCGACCTTGAAAGCATTAGCAATTAAAAAGTTTCTAAGGCATTCATACCATGCTCTTGGGGCTTGCTTAAGTCCATAGAGCGCCTTAGAGAGCTTACACACGTGGTCGGGGTACAGTTCATCCTCGAAGCCAGGGGGTTGCTCCACGTACACCTCCTCCTTGATCGGCCCGTTGAGGAAAGCGCTCTTCACATCCATTTGGTACAACCTGAAAGAATGGTGAGCGGCATATGCTAGCAAGATACGAATTGATTCTAGCCTAGCCACAGGAGCAAAAGTCTCCTCAAAGTCCAAACCTGCGACTTGGGCATAACCTTTTGCCACAAGCCGAGCCTTGTTCCTTGTCACCACCCCGTGCTCGTCCTGTTTGTTGCGGAACACCCACTTGGTTCCCACAACATTTTGCTTGGGGCGAGACACCAGTGTCCAAACTTCATTGCGCTTGAAGTTGTTGAGTTCCTCCTGCATGGCCAACACCCAGTCCAGATCCAGCAAGGCCTCTTCTACCCTGAAAGGCTCAATAGAAGAGACAAAGGAGTAATGCTCACAAAAATTAACTAATCTTGAACGAGTAGTTACTCCCTTGCTAATATCACCCAATATTTGGTCGACGGGATGATCCCTTTGGATCGTCGCTCGAACTTGGGTTGGAGGTGCCTGAGGTGCTTCTTCCTCTTCAATTTGAACATCGTGTGCTCCCCTTTGATCATGCGCCTCCACTTGAGGTACCTGTTCGTCATCTTGGGTTGGGGATGCACCATAGTTGAGGAAGACGGTTGATCTTGCTCCAAATGTTCCTGAGGCCGTACATCTCCAATCGCCATGGTGCGTATCGCGGCCGTTGGAACGTCTTCTTCATCTACATCATCAAGATCAACAGCTTGCTCTCTTGGAGAGCCATTAGTCTCATCAAATACAACGTCGCTAGAGACTTCAACCAAACCCGATGATTTGTTGAAGACCCTATACGCCTTTGTATTTGAATCATAACCTAATAAAAACCCTTCTACGACTTTGGGTGCAAATTTGGAATTCCTACCCTTCTTCACTAGAATGTAGCATTTACTCCCAAATACACGAAAGTACGATACATTGGGTTTGTTACCAGTCAGCAGCTCATATGAAGTCTTCTTGAGGAGGCGGTGAAGGTAGACCCTGTTGATGGCGTGGCAAGCCGTGTTCACGGCTTCCGACCAAAAGCACTCGGGGGTCTTGAACTCTCCAAGCATAGTCCTCGCCATATCTATGAGCGTCCTGTTCTTCCTCTCTACCACACCATTTTGCTGAGGTGTGTAGGGAGCGGAGAACTCGTGCTTGATCCCCTCCTCCTCAAGGAACTCCTCCACTTGAAGATTCTTGAATTCGGACCCGTTGTCGCTCCTTATCTTCTTCACCTTGAGCTCAAACTCATTTTGAGCTCTCCTGAGGAAGCGCTTGAGGGTCCCTTGGGTTTCAGACTTATCCTGCAAAAAGAACACCCAAGTGAAGCGGGAAAAGTCATCAACAATAACTAGACCATACTTACTTCCTCCTATGCTCAGATAGGCGACGGGTCCGAAGAGGTCCATATGTAGAAGCTCCAGGGGTCTTGATGTTGTCATCACATTTTTGGTGTGATGAGAGCCTCCCACCTGTTTCCCTGCTTGACAAGCTGCACCAGGTCTATCTTTTTCGAAATGTACATTGGTTAGACCTATCACGTGTTCTCCCTTTAGAAGCTTGTGGAGGTTCTTCATCCCCACATGTGCTAAGCGGCGATGCCACAACCAACCCATGCAAGTCTTAGCCATTAAGCATGCATCTAGACCGGCCTCTTCTTTTGCAAAATCAACCAAATAAAGTTTGCCGTCTAGTACACCCTTAAAAGCTAGTGAACCATCACATCTTCTAAAGACAGACACATCTACATTTGTAAATAGACAATTATATCCCATATTACATAATTGACTGACAGATAGTAAATTATATCCAAGAGACTCAACTAAAAACACATTAGAGATAGAGTGCTCATTGGATATTGCAATCTTGCCTAAACCTTTCACCTTGCCTTGGTTCCCATCACCGAATATGATTGAATCTTGGGAATCCTTATTCTTGACGTAGGAGGTGAACATCTTCTTCTCCCCCGTCATATGGTTTGTGCATCCGTTGTCGATAATCCAGTTTGAACCCCCGGATGCATAAACCTGCAAGGCAAATTTAGGCTTGGGTCTTAGGTACCCAACTCTTGTTGGGTCCTACAAGGTTAGTCACAATTTCCTTAGGGACCCAAATGCAAGTTTTATCACCCTTGCATTTTGCCCCTAACTTCCTAGCAACTATCTTCCTATCCTTTCTACAAATAGCAAAGGAAGCATTCAAAGCATGATAAATTGTAGAGGGACCATTCATAACTTTCCTAGGAGCATGAACAAAATTCTTTCTAGGCACATGATGAATATTTTTTCTAGGCATATCTCTACAATGCATATAGGAAGAACTGGAAGCATACATAGCATAAGAATCATAGGCATATGAATCAAAAGCATTACAACTCCTATGAGACTGTCTTCTATCATTGTACATAAAAGCATGGTTCTTTTTAGTACTACTTGCCATAGGGGCCTTCCCTTTCTCCTTGGCGGAGATGGGAGCCTTATGGCTTGTTAAGTTCTTGGCTTCCCTCTTGAAGCCAAGCCCATCCTTAATGGAGGGGTGTCTACCAATCGTGTAGGCATCCCTAGCAAATTTTAGTTTATCAAAATCACTTTTGCTAGCCTTAAGTTGGGCATTAAGACTAGCCATTTCATCATTTAATTTTGCAATAGAAGCTATGTGTTCACTACAAGCATCAATATCAAAATCTTTACATCTATTGCAAATAACAACATTTTTTACACAAGTTGTTGATTTACTAGCTATTTCTAACTTAGCATTCAAATCATCATTAATGCTCCTTAAGCTAGTAATTGTCTCATGGCAAGAAGATAATTCACAAGAAAGCATTTCATTTCTTTTAACTTCTAAAGCATGAGATTTTTGTGCTTCTACAAATTTGTCATGTTCTTCATACAACAAATCTTCTTGTTTTTCTAGAAGCCTATCTTTATCATTCAAGGCATCAATTAATTCATTAATTTTATCTACCTTGGTTCTATCTAGGCCTTTAAATAGACATGAATAATCTATTTCATCCTCATCACTAGATTCGTCCTCACTTGAAGAAGCATAAGTAGAGTCTCGAGTACATACCTTCTTCTCCCTTGCCATAAGGCATGTGTGACGCTCGTTGGGGAAGAGGGATGACTTGTTGAAGGCGGTGACGGCGAGTCCTTCATTGTCAGAGTCGGAGGAGGAGCAATCCGAATCCCACTCCTTTCCTAGATGTGCCTCGCCCTTTGCCTTCTTATAGTTCTTCTTTTTCTCCCTCTTGTTCCCTTGATCCTGATCACTATCATTGTCGGGACAGTTAGCAATAAAATGACCAAGCTTACCGCATTTGAAGCATGAGCGCTTCCCCTTGGCTTTGTCTTGCTTGGCTGTCCCTTGCGACCCTTTAGCGCCGTCTTGAATCTCTTGATGACGAGGGCCATCTCTTCATCATTAAGTCCAGCCGCCTCAATTTGTGCTACCTTGCTGGGTAACGCCTCCTTGCTCCTTGTTGCCTTGAGAGCAACGGGTTGAGGCTCATTGATTGGACCGTTTAGAGCGTCGTCCACGTACCTTGCCTCCTTGATCATCATTCGCCCGCTTACGAATTTTCCAAGGACTTCTTCGGGCGACATTTTGGTGTACCTGGGATTCTCACGAATATTATTCACCAAATGAGGATCAAGAACGGTAAAGGACCTTAGCAATAGTCGGACGACGTCGTGGTCCGTCCATCGCGTGCTTCCGTAGCTCCTTATTTTGTTGATAAGGGTCTTAAGCCGGTTGTATGTTTGTGTCGGCTCCTCGCCCCTTATCATCGCGAACCGTCCAAGCTCGCCCTCCACTAACTCCATCTTGGTGAGCAAGGTGACGTCGTTCCCCTCATGAGAAATCTTGAGGGTGTCCTAGATCTGCTTGGCGTTATCCAAGCCGCTCACTTTGTGGTATTCATCCCTGCACAATGAAGCTAGAAGAACAGTAGTAGCTTGTGCATTCTTATGAATTTGTTCATTAATGAACATGGGACTATCCGAACTATCAAAGTGCATTCCACTCTCTACAATCTCCCATATACTAGGATGGAGAGAGAATAGGTGACTACGCATTTTGTGGCTCCAAAATCCGTAGTCCTCCCCATCAAAGTATGGAGGCTTGCCGAGAGGAATGGAGAGCAAATGTGAATTTGAACTTTGCGGAATACGAGAGTAGTCAAACGAAAAGTTCGAATTAACCGGTTTCCTTCTCTCGTAGTCGTTGTGGTCGTCGTCCTTTTGGGAAGAAGTAGACTCATCACTGTCATCGTAGTAGACGATCTCCTTGATGCGCCTCGTCTTCTTCTTCTTCCCTTCCTTCCGTCTATGGGCCGAGCCGGAGTCGGTAGGCTTGTCGTCCTTTGGCTCGTTGACGAAGGATTCCTTCTCTTTATCGTTGATCACGATACCCTTCCCCTTAGGATCCATCTCTTCGGGCGGTTAGTCCCTTTGTGAAGAGAACGGCTCTGATACCAATTGAGAGCACCTAGAGGGGGGGTGAATAGGTGATCCTGTGAAACTTGAAAACTTAAGCCACAAAACTTGGTTAATCGTTAGCACAATAATTGCCAAGTAGCTAGAGAGGAATCCTCAACAAAACACAATAACCAACAAGGATCAATCACAGAGATGGCACGGTGGTTATCCCGTGGTTCGGCCAAGACCAACGCTTGCCTACTCCACGTTGTGGCGTCCCAACGGACGAGGGTTGCAATCAACCCCTCTCAAGCGGTCCAAAGACCCACTTGAATACCACGGTGTTTTGCTTGCTTTTTCTCAATCCCGTTTGCGAGGAATCTCCACAACTTGGAGCCTCTCGCCCTTACACTTGAAATTCACAAAGAACACGGAGCAAGGGAGGGATTAGCAACGCACACAAGACACAAGAATCAGAGTGTCAACATGCACACAAGTCGCAACAAGAGCTCGCAACACAACTCAATGAGTTCATAACTCCACTAGAGCTCTATATGCTATCACAATGAAACGAATGCGCGAAATCGATGTCTTGGTGCTTAGGAATGTTGTAGGAATGCTTGGTGTACTCCTCCATGCGCCTAGGGGTCCCTTTTATAGCCCCAAGGCAGCTAGGAGCCGTTGAGAGCAATCTAGGAAGGCTGATCTTGCCTTCTGTCGACTGGTGCACCGGACAGTCCGGTGCACACCGGACACTGTCCGGTGCCTGATTTCTTTCCTTAACTGGCGCAGTCGACCATTGGCAGCCTGAGAGCCGTTGGCGCACCGGACATGTCTGGTGCACACCGGACAGACCGGTGCCCCCTTCTAGCCGTTGGCTCGGCCACGTGTCCCGCGCAGATCGCGTGGCCGACCGTTGGCCCTGCCGACCGTTGGCACACCGGACAGTCCGGTGCACACCGGACAGTCCGGTGAATTATAGCCGTACGTCGCCGATGAATTCCCGAGAGCGATGAGTTCGCCTGTGAACGGCCCACCGGACAGTCCGGTGATTTATAGCCGTACACCGCCGTCGAAGTCCCGAGAGCAGCCACTTTGCTCGAGCCAGCCTGGCGCACTGGACACTGTCCGGTGCTCCAGACTGAGCAAAGTCTTGGCTGCTCGTGCCAAGGCTTTTCCAGTTGGTCTTTTCCTGTTTCCAGCACTTAGACACAATACATTAGTCTCTAAAACAATGTACTAAGTCTGAGAAACATACCTTTATCCTTGATTTGTACTTTGTCCACCATTTTACACTTAGGCACTTGTGTTGGACACTAAACTGCCAAAATACTTAGAAATGGCCCAAGGGCACATTTCCCTTTCAATCTCCCCCTTTTTGGTGATTTATGCCAACACAACATAAAGCAAGTAGAACAAGTACAAAATCACTTCAAATAAGAACTCAAATTATTTTGATTCAAATTTGACATATATGGATCACTCTTTGCCACCACTTGATTTGTTTTTGCAAATCAAACTCAAATTTCTATCTCTAAGTCAAACACACATGTTAAGACATAAAGAGAGTCATTCCAAGAGAAATTGATTCAAGATTTCAAAAACTCCCCTTTTTCCCATAATCAACGCTTCTCCCCACAAGAAGCCAACTTTTGACAAGAGAGACAACAAAAGAGTTTTGACAAACCAAAAAGCTCTATTCTACTATTTTCAAAATCTCTCAAGTGGTAGCTGATCCATTTATCGCTTTGGCCTTTATTTTCTCCCCCTTTGGCATCAAGCACCAAAACGGGATCAATCTTGGCCCTTTAACCCCATTGCCTCACCAAAATCTTCAAATAAGAACACATAGGCAATAAGAGTATAAAGATGAACTTGGAAAAGTTACTCTTTTCATCGGAGTGCAGTGGAAGTCTTGCATGGTCCAAGTCCACCTTTTCCCTTTCAATCCTCCTTGAAGACTAAAACAACCAAACTCAAGTACATGGTTAGTCTCAAAGGGTCAAGTTGTAGCACAGCTCCCCCTAAATATGTGCATCACTTGCAAAAAGGACTTGTGAGGTCCAAGGAGTGTTTGTACAACTTGAGCACCACAATAAGCAACAAAATGCAGAATGAACATGATCAAAGGCATAAACACATGTATGCTACAATTCAATCCAAGTTCCGCGAATCTAAGTGAAAGTTCCCTTTGGCTCGGGAACAGGATCTGGATGTCGCCTAGAGGGGGGGTGAATAGGCGAATAAAAATTATCACTTTAAAACTTAAATCTTACTCTACTCGAAGACAGGATCGCAGTGGAGTGAAGAATCCTTCGAGTAGCTTGCAGTGGAATTTAAGTTCCTGTCTTACGAATATCCTGCACTTCAAGGAAAGCTAGTGCCACAAGTAAATAGTGAAGTGCAGATATATAAGCGAGTAAGACAGAGAGTCAGAGTACACTACAGAACAGAGCACACAGACGCAAGGATTTATCCCGAGGTTCGGCCAAGCCTGAAATGCTTGCCTAGTCCTCGTTGGAGTTAGCCACACCTGGGCTTGGAGTCTATTTCAACTCCTTCCTCCGTTTGCTCAGATCTGTCAGTATGACAGATAGAGCCTTTCACTATTGAGTGGGGTTACAACAGAACCGCGACTGCTTACAAACTTCTTGGCAGCACCCCGGCAGAGTAACGATACGCTCAAGACCTTGCTCTAGCTCTAAGCAGCACTTCTCCTCTCTCTAAAGGCTTATAGCTGTGCCTTCTACACAAACTAGAGAGATACACACAAGAGGGAGAGCGAGAATTGATTCCAATGAAGTCTACACTTGTTTGCTGCGCTTATATATTGCTTGAGGCGCCTAGGGGTCCCTTTTATAGGCACAAGGGGCCTAGGAGCCGTTGGAATTCCATTTGGAAGGCAATACTTTCTTTCTGTCGGGTGGCGCACCGGACAGTCCGGTGCACACCGGACACTGTCCGGTGACCGATTTGTTTCCTTAAACAGCGCTGCCGACCGTTGCAGACCGTTGCAGATCTGGCGCACCGGACATGTCCGGTGCACACCGGACAGTCCGGTGCCCCCTTCCGACCGTTGGCCCGGCCACGTGTCGCGCGCAGATTCTGCAGCCGACCGTTGGCTCGGCCGACCGTTGGCTCACCGGACAGTCCGGTGCACACCGGACAGTCCGGTGAATTTTAGCCGTGCGCCGTCGGCGAATTCCCGAGAGCGGCCAGTTCGCTCCGAGTCAGTCTGGCGCACCGGACACTGTCCGGTGCACACCGGACAGTCCGGTGCTCCAGACCGAGCTAAGTCTTGGCTGCACTCAGCCAAGTATTTTCTCCTCTTCTCTCTTCTTCTTCTTTCTGTTTCTAACACTTAGACAAATATATTAGTACACAAAACCAATGTACTAAGGCTAGAAACATACCTTCTCTTAATTATTACATCCATAGTATTTCTCATGCTTGAGCTTTGATGTCGGACTCATAAATCATCAAGTCGGCTTAACTTGATCTAGATTGACATTTCTTAGCTCCAACATCCTGCAAAGATCACATAGAACATCTCCAAACATAGGAACAACCCAAACTAAGGATTAAGGTGAACTTAGCTCTTTTGGGCTGCTTCCAGTTCTGGTTTTGACACTTGTTCTCCTTCTAGTGACCTTGATCTCTTTCTTAGAGCTTGGTCTTGAGCCTTATGACTTACACCACATAACTGTAGCTGTTACCTTATTGGTTGTAAGTCACGTCCTCATGTAGTGATCCTTGGTGTGTTATAGCTCTTCTCAACTCGATCACCCTTGACTTTGCAAGCCTTCTTCTTCACCCTTGGCTTTGGGTTCCTCAGCCTCCTTGACCTTCTCCCGTGCACTTGGTACCTCGAAGCTTCTCTTGCCTCCGTCCTTGGCTTGATCAGTTGTCTCCGAGCTGCGCACCCGAGTCTCACTTTATGCAATGTCCATCTTACTTGTGATGTCCATTATGTATCCATAATCCAGTTCTTGGACCATCACATTTGTTCTCTTGTGTTGAACCCTGTTAGCTTTACCTTAGGCACCTGTTCAACACTTAGTACACTTGTTAATCCTTTAATTGAGTTGTCATCCAAACACCAAAACTCACAAGAGAGCTTTCACTAAGATAATGAGCTCACTACGCAGCCTGCAAAAGGTCTTCTCATCTAGAGGCTTGGTAAAGATATCGGCTAGCTGGTTCTCGGTGCTAACATGAAACACTTCGATATCCCCCTTTTGCTGGTGGTCTCTCAAAAAGTGATGCCGGATGTCAATGTGCTTTGTGCGGCTGTGCTCAACAGGATTTTCCGCTATTCGGATAGCACTCTCATTGTCACATAGGAGTGGGACTTTGCTCAGATTGTAGCCAAAGTCCCTGAGGGTTTGCCTCATCCAAAGTAGTTGCGTGCAACACTGTCCTGCGGCAACATACTCGGCCTCAGCGGTGGATAGGGCAACGGAAGTTTGTTTCTTAGAATTCCATGACACCAGGGACCTTCCTAAGAATTGGCACGTCCCCGATGTACTCTTCCTATCGACCTTACATCCAGCATAGTCGGAATCTGAGTATCCAATCAAGTCAAAGTTAGACCCATTTGGATACCAGATCCCGAAGCAAGGCGTAGCGACTAAATATCGAAGAATTCGCTTCACAGCCACTAAGTGACACTCCTTAGGATCGGATTGAAATCTAGCACACATGCATACGCTAAGCATAATATCCGGTCTACTAGCACATAAATAAAGCAAAGAACCTATCATGGACCGGTATGCTTTTATATCAACGGACTTACCTCCTTTGTTGAGGTCGGTGTGTCCGTCAGTTCCCATCGGCGTCTTTGCGGGCTTGGCATCCTTCATCCCAAACCGCTTTAGCAAGTCTTGCATGTACTTCGTTTGGGAGATGAAAGTGCCGTCCTTGAGTTGCTTCACTTGGAACCCAAGGAAGTAGTTCAACTCGCCCATCATCAACATCTCGAATTTCTGCGTCATCACCCTGCTAAACTCTTCACAAGACTTTTGATTAGTAGAATCAAATATTATGTCATCGACATAAATTTGGCACACAAAAAGATCACCATCGCAAGTCTTAGTAAAAAGAGTTGGATCGGCTTTCCCGACCTTGAAAGCATTAGCAATTAAAAAGTCTCTAAGGCATTCATACCATGCTCTTGGGGCTTGCTTAAGTCCATAGAGCGCCTTAGAGAGCTTACACACGTGGTCGGGGTACCGTTCATCCTCGAAGCCAGGGGGTTGCTCCACGTACACCTCCTCCTTGATCGACCCGTTGAGGAAAGCGCTCTTCACATCCATTTGGTACAACCTGAAAGAATGGTGAGCGGCATATGCTAGCAAGATACGAATTGATTCTAGCCTAGCCACAGGAGCAAAAGTCTCCTCAAAGTCCAAACCTGCGACTTGGGCATAACCTTTTGCCACAAGCCGAGCCTTGTTCCTTGTCACCACCCTGTGCTCGTCCTGTTTGTTGCGGAACACCCACTTGGTTCCCACAACATTTTGCTTGGGGCGAGGCACCAGTGTCCAAACTTCATTGCGCTTGAAGTTGTTGAGTTCCTCCTGCATGGCCAACACCCAGTCCGGATCCAGCAAGGCCTCTTCTACCCTGAAAGGCTCAATAGAAGAGACAAAGGAGTAATGCTCACAAAAATTAACTAATCTTGAACGAGTAGTTACTCCCTTGCTAATATCACCCAATATTTGGTCGACGGGATGATCACTTTGGATCGTCGCTCGAACTTGGGTTGGAGGTGCCTGAGGTGCTTCTTCCTCTTCAATTTGAACATCCTGTGCTCCCCCTTGATCATGCGCCTCCACTTGAGGTACCTGTTCGTCATCTTGGGTTGGGGGATGCACCATAGTTGAGGAAGACGGTTGATCTTGCTCCAAATGTTCCTGAGGCCGTACATCTCCAATCGCCATGGTGCGTATCGCGGCCGTTGGAACGTCTTCTTCATCTACATCATCAAGATCAACAGCTTGCTCTCTTGGAGAGCCATTAGTCTCATCAAATACAACGTCGCTAGAGACTTCAACCAAACCCGATGATTTGTTGAAGACCCTATACGCCTTTGTATTTGAATCATAACCTAATAAAAACCCTTCTATGGCTTTGGGAGCAAATTTGGAATTCCTACCCTTCTTCACTAGAATGTAGCATTTACTCCCAAATACACGAAAGTACGATACATTGGGTTTGTTACCAGTCAGCAGCTCATATGAAGTCTTCTTGAGGAGGCGGTGAAGGTAGACCCTGTTGATGGCGTGGCAAGCCGTGTTCACGGCTTCCGACCAAAAGCACTCGGGGGTCTTGAACTCTCCAAGCATAGTCCTCGCCATATCTATGAGCGTCCTGTTCTTCCTCTCTACCACACCATTTTGCTGAGGTGTGTAGGGAGCGGAGAACTCGTGCTTGATCCCCTCCTCCTCAAGGAACTCCTCCACTTGAAGATTCTTGAATTCGGACCCGTTGTCGCTCCTTATCTTCTTCACCTTGAGCTCAAACTCATTTTGAGCTCTCCTGAGGAAGCGCTTGAGGGTCCCTTGGGTTTCAGACTTATCCTGCAAAAAGAACACCCAAGTGAAGCGGGAAAAGTCATCAACAATAACTAGACCATACTTACTTCCTCCTATGCTCAGATAGGCGACGGGTCCGAAGAGGTCCATATGTAGAAGCTCCAGGGGTCTTGATGTTGTCATCACATTTTTGGTGTGATGAGAGCCTCCCACCTGTTTCCCTGCTTGACAAGCTGCACCAGGTCTATCTTTTTCGAAATGTACATTGGTTAGACCTATCACGTGTTCTCCCTTTAGAAGCTTGTGGAGGTTCTTCATCCCCACATGTGCTAAGCGGCGATGCCACAACCAACCCATGCAAGTCTTAGCCATTAAGCATGCATCTAGACCGGCCTCTTCTTTTGCAAAATCAACCAAATAAAGTTTGCCGTCTAGTACACCCTTAAAAGCTAGTGAACCATCACATCTTCTAAAGACAGACACATCTACATTTGTAAATAGACAATTATATCCCATATTACATAATTGACTGACAGATAGTAAATTATATCCAAGAGACTCAACTAAAAACACATTAGAGATAGAGTGCTCATTGGATATTGCAATCTTGCCTAAACCTTTCACCTTGCCTTGGTTCCCATCACCGAATATGATTGAATCTTGGGAATCCTTATTCTTGACGTAGGAGGTGAACATCTTCTTCTCCCCCGTCATATGGTTTGTGCATCCGTTGTCGATAATCCAGCTTGAACCCCCGGATGCATAAACCTGCAAGGCAAATTTAGGCTTGGGTCTTAGGTACCCAACTCTTGTTGGGTCCTACAAGGTTAGTCACAATTTCCTTAGGGACCCAAATGCAAGTTTTATCACCCTTGCATTTTGCCCCTAACTTCCTAGCAACTATCTTCCTATCCTTTCTACAAATAGCAAAGGAAGCATTCAAAGCATGATAAATTGTAGAGGGACCATTCATAACTTTCCTAGGAGCATGAACAAAATTCTTTCTAGGCACATGATGAATATTTTTTCTAGACATATCTCTACAATGCATATAGGAAGAACTGGAAGCATACATAGCATAAGAATCATAGGCATGTGAATCAAAAGCATTACAACTCCTATGAGACTGTCTTCTATCATTGTACATAAAAGCATGGTTCTTTTTAGTACTACTTGCCATAGGGGCCTTCCCTTTCTCCTTGGCGGAGATGGGAGCCTTATGGCTTGTTAAGTTCTTGGCTTCCCTCTTGAAGCCAAGCCCATCCTTAATGGAGGGGTGTCTACCAATCGTGTAGGCATCCCTAGCAAATTTTAGTTTATCAAAATCACTTTTGCTAGCCTTAAGTTGGGCATTAAGACTAGCCATTTCATCATTTAATTTTGCAATAGAAGCTATGTGTTCACTACAAGCATCAATATCAAAATCTTTACATCTATTGCAAATAACAACATTTTTTACACAAGTTGTTGATTTACTAGCTATTTCTAACTTAGCATTCAAATCATCATTAATGCTCCTTAAGCTAGTAATTGTCTCATGGCAAGAAGATAATTCACAAGAAAGCATTTCATTTCTTTTAACTTCTAAAGCATGAGATTTTTGTGCTTCTACAAATTTGTCATGTTCTTCATACAACAAATCTTCTTGTTTTTCTAGAAGCCTATCTTTATCATTCAAGGCATCAATTAATTCATTAATTTTATCTACCTTGGTTCTATCTAGGCCTTTAAATAGACATGAATAATCTATTTCATCCTCATCACTAGATTCGTCCTCACTTGAAGAAGCATAAGTAGAGTCTCGAGTACATACCTTCTTCTCCCTTGCCATAAGGCATGTGTGACGCTCGTTGGGGAAGAGGGATGACTTGTTGAAGGCGGTGGCGGCGAGTCCTTCATTGTCGGAGTCGGAGGAGGAGCAATCCGAATCCCACTCCTTTCCTAGATGTGCCTCGCCCTTTGCCTTATAGTTCTTCTTTTTCTCCCTCTTGTTCCCTTGATCCTGATCACTATCATTGTCGGGACAGTTAGCAATAAAATGACCAAGCTTACCGCATTTGAAGCATGAGCGCTTCCCCTTGGCTTTGGTCTTGCTTGGCTGTCCCTTGCGACCCTTTAGCGCCGTCTTGAATCTCTTGATGATGAGGGCCATCTCTTCATCATTAAGTCCGGCCGCCTCAATTTATGCTACCTTGCTGGGTAACGCCTCCATGCTCCTTGTTGCCTTGAGAGCAACGGGTTGAGGCTCATTGATTGGACCGTTTAGAGCGTCGTCCACGTACCTTGCCTCCTTGATCATCATTCGCCAGCTTACGAATTTTCCAAGGACTTCTTCGGGCGACATTTTGGTGTACCTGGGATTCTCACGAATATTATTCACCAAATGAGGATCAAGAACGGTAAAGGACCTTAGCATTAGTCGGACGACGTCGTGGTCCATCCATCGCGTGCTTCCATAGCTCCTTATTTTGTTGATAAGGGTCTTGAGCCGGTTGTATGTTTGTGTCGGCTCCTCGCCCCTTATCGTCGCGAACCGTCCAAGCTCACCCTCCACTAACTCCATCTTGGTGAGCAAGGTGACATCGTTCCCCTCATGAGAAATCTTGAGGGTGTCCCAGATCTGCTTGGCGTTATCCAAGCCGCTCACTTTGTGGTATTCATCCCTGCACAATGAAGCTAGAAGAACAGTAGTAGCTTGTGCATTCTTATGAATTTGTTCATTAATGAACATGGGACTATCCGAACTATCAAAGTGCATTCCACTCTCTACAATCTCCCATATACTAGGATGGAGAGAGAATAGGTGACTACGCATTTTGTGGCTCCAAAATCCGTAGTCCTCCCCATCAAAGTGTGGAGGCTTGCCGAGAGGAATGGAGAGCAAATGTGAATTTGAACTTTGCGGAATACGAGAGTAGTCAAACGAAAAGTTCGAATTAACCGGTTTCCTTCTCTCGTAGTCGTTGTGGTCGTCGTCCTTTTGGGTAGAAGTAGACTCATCACTGTCATCGTAGTAGACAATCTCCTTGATGCGCCTCGTCTTCTTCTTCTTCCCTTCCTTCCGTCTATGGCCCGAGCCAGAGTCGGTAGGCTTGTCGTCCTTTGGCTCGTTGACGAAGGATTCCTTCTCTTTATCGTTGATCACAATACCCTTCCCCTTAGGATCCATCTCTTCGGGCGGTTAGTCCCTTTGTGAAGAGAACGGCTCCGATACCAATTGAGAGCACCTAGAGGGGGGGTGAATAGGTGATCCTGTGAAACTTGAAAACTTAAGCCACAAAACTTGGTTAATCGTTAGCACAATAATTGCCAAGTGGCTAGAGAGGAATCCTCAACAAAACACAATAACCAACAAGGATCAATCATAGAGATGGCACGGTGGTTATCCCGTGGTTCGGCCAAGACCAACGCTTGCCTACTCCACGTTGTGGCGTCCCAACGGACGAGGGTTGCAATCAACCCCTCTCAAGCGGTCCAAAGACCCACTTGAATACCACGGTGTTTTGCTTGCTTTTTCTCAATCCCGTTTGCGAGGAATCTCCACAACTTGGAGCCTCTCGCCCTTACACTTGAAATTCACAAAGAACACGGAGCAAGGGAGGGATTAGCAACGCACACAAGACACAAGAATCAGAGTGTCAACACGCACACAAGTCGCAACAAGAGATCGCAACACAACTCAATGAGTTCACAACTCCACTAGAGCTCTATATGCTATCACAATGAAACGAATGCGCGAAATCGATGTCTTGGTGCTTAGGAATGTTGTAGGAATGCTTGGTGTACTCCTCCATGCGCCTAGGGGTCCCTTTTATAGCCCCAAGGCAGCTAGGAGCCGTTGAGAGCAATCTAGGAAGGCTGATCTTGCCTTCTGTCGACTGGTGCACCGGACAGTCCGGTGCACACCGGACACTGTCCGGTGCCTGATTTCTTTCCTTAACTGGCGCAGTCGACCGTTGGCAGCCTGAGAGCCGTTGGCGCACCGGACATGTCCGGTGCACACCGGACAGACCGGTGCCCCCTTCTAGCCGTTGGCTCGGCCACGTGTCCCGCGCAGATCGCGCGGCCGATCGTTGGCCCTGCCGACCGTTGGCTCACCGGACAGTCCGGTGCACACCGGACAGTCCGGTGAATTATAGCCGTACGTCGCCGATGAATTCCCGAGAGCGACGAGCTCGCCTGTGAACGGCCCACCGGACAGTCCGGTGCACCACCGGACAGTCCGGTGATTTATAGCCGTACACCGTCGTCGAAGTCCCGAGAGCAGCCACTTTGCTCGAGCCAGCCTGGCGCACCGGACTCTGTCCGGTGCACCACCGGACAGTCCGGTGCTCCAGACTGAGCAAAGTCTTGGCTGCTCGAGCCAAGGCTTTTCCAGTTGGTCTTTTCCTGTTTCCAGCACTTAGACACAATACATTAGTCTCTAAAACAATGTACTAAGTCTGAGAAACATACCTTTATCCTTGATTTGTACTTTGTCCACCATTTTACACTTAGGCACTTGTGTTGGACACTAAACCACCAAAATACTTAGAAATGGCCCAAGGGCACATTTCCCTTTCATCCCTCCTTACTGTTTTGTTGAGCACTTGTGTTCTCCCCTTCTTGAGTGTTTGGGCCCACCTAACCACATGTCAGTTAACCCCAACACAAAGAGCTTTGAGCTCTATGGGTGGCCATGGGTGCAGCGTGCGCGCGTCTCCTGCCGCCGACCATGACTCCACACTCTGAGCAGCTAAGGGCGCTCCTGGCCCACGTGGAGGACATCGTGGTGGAAGGCACTCTTTTTGGGAGCAACATGGTCCTCGTGACGAAGACTTGGACTAGATTGAGGACCACGGACGCTGGGGCCTCTAGGTCGTAGTTGTGCCTTAGGATTGATCTGGACTCCGAAACACTTAAGGGAAATGACAGGGAAATAGGGTTAACCTTTTCCTACAAATAATTTTGGTGGTTGAATGTCCAACACAAACATATGGACTAACTAGTTTGCTCTAAAATTCATGTATTATAGGTGCATAAGGTTCAACACAAACTAATAAATATTCAAGTTAGGGACCCAATTCAAAAGGAGCAAAAAGAACTTGAGTGTGCTGTGGGCTGGCGCACCAGACTGTCCGGTGTGCCACCGGACAGTGTCCGGTGCACCAGGACCGTACAACTCAAGCTAGCCACTCTTGGGAAATCGAAGGTGCACTCCGCTATAATTCACCAGACTGTCTGGTATGCCACCGGATCAATGGCTAACTCGCACACCGGTCGACTCTGCAAAGTGCTACAATGCGTGAACAGTGCATGGCAGAAGTCAGAGCAGAAAGTCAGAGGGGCACCGGACTGTCCGTGCCGTAAGAAGACAAAGCACCAATGGTCGACCGAGCTCCGAACCCTAACAGTTGGGTGACGTGGCATCGCACAGGACAGTGAACAGGACTTGTCCGGTGGCGTACCAGACTGTCCGGTGCGCCCATCGACAGCAGCCTCCCCAACGGCTTCTTTGGTGGTTGAGGGCTATAAATACCCCCAACCACCACAACTCCAAGCATCCAAGATTTCTGAGTGTCACATTCAATACAAGAGCTCTAACATTCACTCCTAGACATAATTCAAAAGATCAAAGCCTCTCCAAGTCCCAAAATCGTCTCAAACACTTAATGACTTGTGAGAGAGAGATTTTGTGTTCTTTTGAGCTCTTGCTTCTTGGATTGCCTTTCTTCCTTTCTCATTCTTGTTCCCAAGTGACTTGTAATCAAAGCAAGAGACACCTAAGTGTGTGGTGGTCCTTGCAGGGTCTAAGTGACCCATTTGATTAAGGAGAAGGCTCACTCGGTCTAAGTGACCGTTTGAGAGAGGGAAAGGGTTGAAAGAGACCCGGTCTTTGTGACCACCTCAACGTGGACTAGGTTCTTTGGAACCAAACCTCGGTAAAACAAATCACTGTGTTCATTCGCTTGATTCCCATTTGATTTGTTTCCCCTCTCTCCCGGACTTGAATTTAATTCTAACGCTAACCTCGGCTTGTAGTGTGTGTTTAAGTTTGTAAATTTCAGATTACGCCTATTCACCCCCTCTAGGCGACTTTCAATTGGTATCATAGCCTGGTGCTTCATTAGAGTCTAACAACTTGAAGTGATGTCGAGAGATCACGCCAAGAGGGAGATCGTGACCGGCGACAAGCCCGCAAGCTCGGGGAGGACTCTTTCAAGAGAGTCCGGCAACAAGCACAAGGAGGAATCCTCTTCCTCCATCAAGTCTCATCGTCGCCCTCCACATCAAGCTCCGACTCATCCGTCGCTTCTAAGCGCCATGAGTGCAAGAAGTATAATAAGATGCCCCTTCGCTATCCTCGCATTTCAAAGCACGCTCCATTACTTTCCGTTCCCCTAGGCAAACCACCATATTTTGATGGTGAAGATTATTGTTGTGGAGTGATAAAATGAGGCATCATCTAATCTCACTCCACACAAGCATTTGGGATATTGTTGAGTATGGAGCGCAGGTACCTAAGGAGGGTGACAAGGACTACAATTCGGACAAGGTCTCCCAAATTAGGCACTTTAACTCCCAAGCCATGACTATACTCCTTGCCTCCTTGTGTTGAGAGGAGTATAATAAGGTGCAAGGGTTAACGAGTGCCAAAGAAATTTGGGACGTCCTCAAGACGGCGCACGAAGTGGACGAGGTGACCAAGATCACCAAGCGCGAGACGATCGAGGGAGAACTCGGTCAATTTGTCCTCAACAAGGGAGAAGAGCCACAAGCGATGTACAATTGGCTCAAGACCTTGGTGAACCAAGTGCGCAACCTCGGGAGCACCAAATGGGATGACCATGAGATGGTCAAGGTTATTCTAAGATCTCTTGTATTTCGTAATCCCACTCAAGTTCAATTAATACGTGGAGATCCTAGATACAAACAAATGTCCCCCGAGGAGGTGATTGGCAAGTTTGTGAGCTTTGAACTTATGATCAAAGACTCCAAACATATTGTCAACTTGGAGCAAGGCGCCACCTCAACACCTGAGGTGCAACCCGTCGCATTCAAGGCGACGGAAGAAGAAAAGAGGAAGACTTCCAATCGATGCCTCCAAGCTCGACAACGAGGAAATGGCGCTCATCATCAAGAGCTTCCGCCAAATCCTCAAGCAAAGGAGGGAGAAGGATTACAAACCCCGCTCCAAGAGGGTGTGTTACAAATGTGGTAAGCCCGGTCATTTTATTGCTAAATGTCCAAATTCAAGTGATAGTGACAGGGGCGACAACAAGAAGGAGAAGAAGGAAAAGAAGAGGTATTACAAGAAGAAGGGTGGTGATGCCCATGTGTGTCGAAAATGGGACTCCGACGAGAGCTCCACCGTCTCTTCCTCCGACGAGGATGCCGCCAACATTATCGTCAACGAGGGCCTCCTCTTCCCCAACGTCGGCCATAAATGTTTCATGGCTAAGGACGGCAAGAAAAAGAAGGTACACTCAAGAGCCACCCCCAAATATACAACATCTAGTGATGAGGGTAGCTCTAGTGAAAATGAAGATGATTTACTTACTTTTTTTGCCAACCTCAGCATGGAACAAAAGAAAAAAATAAATGAACTAATAGAAGCTATTCATGAGAAGGATAAACTCTTGGATAGCCAAGAGGACTTCCTTATTAAGGAAAATAAAAAACATGTTAAAGTAAAAAATGCTTATGCTCAGGAAGTAGAAAAATGTGAAAACTTGACTAAAGAGCTTAGCATTTGTCATGATTCAATTTGTAGTCTTAGAAATGAAAATGCTAGTCTAGTTTCTAAGATTAATGAATTAAATGTTTGCAATGATGCAATTTCTAGTCTTAAAACTGAAAATGCTAGTTTAGTTTCTAGGATTAAAGAACTGAATGTTTGCAATGATTCCATTTCCTGTCTTAGAGATGAGAATGCTATATTACATGCTAAGATAGAAGAATTAAATGCTTGCAAACCCTCTACATCCATTGTTGAACATATTTCTATTTGTACTAGATGTAGAGATGTTGATATTGATACTATAGATGATCACCTCACCATGATTAAGAAACAAAATGATCACATAGCTCAATTAAATGCTAAACTTAATGAGCATGAACTTGAAAATGAAAAGTTTAAATTTGCTAGAAGCATGCTCTATAATGGGAGACGTCCTGGCATTAAGAATGGCATTGGTTTCCAATAGGGGAGCAATGTCAAACTAAATGCCCCTAAAAGATTGTCTAATTTTGTTAAGGGCAAGGCTCCCATGGTTCAGGATAATGAAGGCTACATTTTATATCCTGCTAATTATCCTGAGCACAAAATTAGGAAGATTCATGCTAGGAAACCTCATGCTATTTCTCACCATGCATACATGTATAAAAATGAGGCATCGAGCTCTAGGCAAACCACTCATGTTAAAATGCCTAGAAAGAAAATTCCTGCTACATCAAATGAGCATAACATTTCATTTAAAACTTTTGATACTTCCTATGTTTTAACTAACAAATCAAGCAAGTAGTTGCTAAATATGTTGGGGGCAAACACAAGAGACCAAAGACTTGTGTTTGGGTACCCAAGGTGCTTGTTTCTAATGTGAAAGGACCCAAGACTGTTTGGGTACCTAAGAACAAGGCCTAAATTGTTTTGCAGGTTTATGCATCCAGGGGTTCAAGTTGGATAATCGATAGCGGATGTACAAACCACATGACAGGGGAGAAGAGAATGTTCTTCTCCTATGAGAAAAATGAAGATCCTCAACGAGCTATCACATTCGGGGATGGAAATCAAAGATTGGTCAAAGGTTTGGGTAAAATTGCTATATCACTTGATCATTCTATTTCAAATGTTTTTCTTATAGATTCTTTGGATTACAATTTGCTTTCCGTTTCTCAATTATGCAAAATGGGCTACAACTGTCTATTCACAGATGTAGCTGTTACTGTCTTTAGAAGAAGTGATGATTCAATAGCATTTAAGGGAGTGTTAGAGGGTCAACTATATTTAGTTGATTTTAATGATAATAAAGCTGAACTTGACACTTGTTTAATTGCTAAGACTAATATGGGTTGGCTCTGGCATCGCCGACTTGCCCATGTTGGGATGAAGAATCTCCACAAACTTCTAAAGGGAGATCACATTTTAGGACTAACAAATGTTCATTTTGAGAAATACAGAATTTGTAGCACATGCCAACCAAGGAAGCAAGTTGGCACTCATCATCCACACAAGAACATAATGACAACGGATAGGCCGCTCGAGCTACTCCACATGGATCTATTCGGCCTGATCGCTTACATAAGCATCGGTGGGAGTAAGTACTGTCTAGTTATTATGGATGACTATTCTTGCTTCACTTGGGTATTCTTTTTGCAGGAAAAATCTCAGACCCATGATACACTAAAAGAATTCTTGAGACGGGCTCAAAATGAGTTCGGTTTGAGAATCAAAAAGATAAAAAGCGACAATGGGACGGAGTTCAAGAACTCTCAAATTGAAGGATTTCTTGAGGATGAGGGCATCAAGCATGAGTTCTCTTCTCCCTACACACCTCAACAAAATGGTGTAGTGGAGAGGAAGAATAGAACTCTACTGGACATGGCGAGAACCATGCTTGATGAGTACAAGACACCGGACCGGTTTTGGGCGGAAGTGAAAGGGAAATAGGGTCAAACCTTTTCCTAAATGATTTTGGTGGTTGAATTGCCCAACACAAACAATTGGACTAACTAGTTTGCTCTAGATTATATGTTCTACAGGTGCCAAAGGTTCAACACAAACCAATAAAAAGATCAAGTTAGGGTTCAAAAGAGAGGAGCAAAAAGAAACCGAAGGCTCCCCTGGTCTAGCGCACCAGACAGTGTCCGATGCACCAGGGAGATCAACTCTGAACTCCTCAGCTTCAAGTTTCTGGAGAGCCGCTCCGCTATAATTCACAGGACTGTCCGGTGTAGCACCGGACTGTCCGGTGCGCCAAGCGGAGCAACGGCTACTGCGCCAACGGTCGACTGCAAAAATGAACAGTGGCGTGAACAGTGCGCGGACAGTTCGCACAGAGTTAGAGCAGCGCCAGAAGGCACACCGGACAGTGAACAGTAGTTGTCTGATGCCCTAGCTCCAATGGTCGAAACCATCAGAACCCTAACGGTTGGGTGACGTGGCTGGCGCACCGGACTGTCCGGTGCGTCCATCGACAGACAACCTCCCCAACGGTTGGTTTGGTGGTTTGGGCTATAAATACCCCCCAACCACCACCACTTCAAGTATCCAAGTTTCTAGCAATTTTCATTCAATACAAGAGCTCTAGACTTCACTCCAAGACACAAAACAAAAGACCAAATCCTCTCCAAGTCCCAAACTCATTCCAAAGACTTAGTGGCTTGTGAGAGAGAGAGACATTTGCGTTCATTTGAGTTCTTGTCGCTTGGATCGCTTGTCTTCTTCCTCTATTCTTATTCTCAAGACACTTGTAATCAAAGCAAGAGACACCAAGTTGTGGTGGTCCTTGTAGGGGTCTAAGTGACCCGGTTGATTAAGGAGAAAAGCTCACTCGATCTAAGTGACCGTTTGAGAGAGGGAAAGGGTTGAAAGAGACGATCTTTGTGACCACCTCAATGGGGACTAGGTTTGCAAGAACCGAACCTCGGTAAAACAAATCACCGTGTCATCCATTTCATTTGCTTTTGATTTGTTTTTCGCCCTCTTTCTCGGACTCGATTTTATTTCTAACGCTAACCCCGGCTTGTAGTTGTGCCTTAAGTTTATCAATTTCAGATTCTGCCTATTCACCCCCCTCTAGGCGACATTCAGGAAGTAATCAACACTGCTTGCTACTCCATCAACCAGCTCTACCTTCACCAAATCCTCAAGAAAACATCGTATGAACTCCTCACTGGTAAAAAGCCCAATGTTTCATATTTTAGAGTCTTTGGGAGCAAATGCTTTATTCTTATCAAAAGAGGTAGAAAATCTAAATTTGCTCCTAAAGCTGTAGAAGGCTTTTTACTTGGTTATGACTCAAACACAAGGGCATATAGAGTCTTTAACAAGTCCACTAGACTAGTTAAAGTTTCTTGTGACATTGTGTTTGATGAGACTAATGGCTCCCAAGTGGATCAAGTTGATCTTGATGAGCTAGATGATGAAGAGGCTCCGTGCGTCGCGCTAAGGAACATGTCCATTGGGGATGTGTGTCCTAAGGAATCCAAAGAGCCTCCACAAGGACAAGATCAACCATCATCTTCCAACCAAGCATCTCCACTAACCCAAGATGAGGATCAGGCTCAAGATGATGAAGATGAAGATCAAGAGGTTGAGCCACCTCAAGAAGAGGTCAATGATCAAGGGGGAGATGAAAATAATCAAGACAAGGAAGATGAGCAAGAAGTTCAGGGTCAAAGATCGCCACACCCAAGAGTCCACCAAGCAATTCAACGAGATCACCCTGTCAACTCCATCCTTGGTGACATTCATAAGGGGGTAACGACTAGATCTCGAATTGCACATTTTTGTGAGCACTACTCCTTTGTTTCCTCTATTGAGCCTTACAGGATAGATGATGCATTAAGAGATTCGGATTGGGTGGTGGCTATGCAAGAGGAGCTCAACAACTTCACGAGGAATGAGGTATGGCATTTAGTTCCACGTCCTAATCTAAATGTTGTAGGTACCAAATGGGTATTCCGCAACAAGCAAGATGATCATGGTGTGGTGATAAGAAACAAAGCCCGACTTGTGGCCAAAGGATATTCACAAGTCGAAGGTTTGGATTTCGATGAAACTTATGCACCCATAGCTAGGCTTGAGTCAATTCGCATATTACTTGCCTATGCTACTTACCATGGCTTTAAGCTTTATCAAATGGAAGTGAAAAGTGCTTTCTTCAATGGACCAATCAAGGAAGAGGTCTATGTTGAGCAATCTCCCGGCTTTGAAGATAGTGAGTATCCTAACTATGTTTATAAACTCTTAAAGGCGCTTTATGGGCTAAAGCAAGCCCCAAGAGCATGGTATGAATGCCTGCGAGATTTTCTTATCACTAATGGCTTCAAAGTCAGAATGGCCGATCCTACCCTCTTCACTAAAATTGTTGAAAAAGATTTGTTTATATGAAAAATTTATGTTGATGATATCATATTTGTGTCTACTAACAAGTCTACCTATTAAGAGTTTAGTAGGATCATGGTACAAAAATTCGAGATATCTATGATGGGGGAGTTGAGATATTTCTTAGGATTTCAAATCAAGCAACTCTAGGATGGCACCTTCATCAGCTAAACAAAGTACATTCAAGACATTCTTAAGAAGTTTGGAATGAAGGATGGCAAACCCATCAAGACACCCATGGGAACCAATGGGCATTTCGACCTCGACACGGGAGGTAAATCCGTAGATCAAAAGGTAATACCGGTCGATGATAGGATCTTTACTTTACTTATGTGCATCTCGACCGGATATTATGCTTTCTGTATGCATGTGTGCAAGGTTCCAGGCCGATCCTAAGGAAGTTCACCTTAGGGTCGTGAAGAGAATCATGAGATACTTAGTCTACACTCCTAAGTTTGGGCTTTAGTACCCCAGGGGATCCACTTTTGATTTAATAGGATATTCCGATGCCGTTTGGGCAGTGTGTAAAATTGATAGGAAGAGCACATCAGGGACTTGTCAGTTCCTGGGGAGAACCCTGGTGTCTTGGGCTTCAAAGAAACAAAACTCAGTAGCTCTTTCCACCACCAAAGCCGAGTACATTGTCACAGGTCATTGTTGTGCGCAATTACTTTGGATGAGGCAAACCCTCAGGGACTATGGCTACAAATTGAGCAAAGTCCCTCTCCTATGTGACAATGAGAGTGCAATCCGCATGGCTGATAATCCCGTTGAACACAGCCGCACTAAGCACATAGACATTAGGTACCACTTTCTGAGGGATCACCAACAAAGGGGGATATCGAAATAGCTTATGTAAACACCAAAGATCAATTATCTGATATCTTTACCAAGCCACTAGATGAGAAAACCTTTAGCAAACTTAGGAATGAGCTAAATATACTTGATTCTCGGAATTTTGATTGAAACATTGCACACATTGCTCATTTATATACTTTTGATCATATCTCTTTCATTTGGGACATATACATATTTCTTATTCTTCTTGTGCCAAGGCTAAGACTAATGTGTTTCCATGAGTATTTCTTGTATTAGTCTTAGATTGAAAGGGAAATGGAGTATTCGGCAAAGACAACGCTTCCGCTCAACTCCGTCGATATTATTTACCCTTCGCCGGTATTCCGCCATCTCTCCAATTGGTATAATCTTTTCACTCATATTTATTTTATCAATGGGGAGAAAAAAATAAAAGGGCTCCAACGTTCTCCGTTTTTAGCGATTAATGCCAAAGGGGGAGAAAATATTAAGCCCAAAGCAAAAGGACCGCACCACCAATTTCAAAAATTTTCGAAATGAAATATTTAATGGGTATTCACAAATGTTTGTTTTTCAATTGGTATTCAAGGCAATTTCAAATTAGTATCTATTTCAAAACCCTCTTGAAAGCTAAGAGGAGAATTTCATTCAAGGGGAGATTTTGTTTAGTCAAAGGAAAAGCATTTGAAACAGGGGGAGAAATTTCAAATCTTGAAAAATGCTTCTCGCAATCTTACTCATATACCTTTGACTATTTGCAAAAGTATTTAGAAAAGACTTTGAAAAGATTTGCAAAAACAAAAACATGTGGTAGAAAAGTGGTCCAAAATGTCAAATAGAAGAAAGCAATTCATTCATATCTAGTAAGACTATCAATTGGTTTAATTCCAAGTAACCTATGCACTTACCATATGCAAACTAGTTCATTTCTGCACTTTATATATTTGCTTTGGTTTGCGTTGGCATCAATCACCAAAAAGGTGGAGATTAAAAGGGAAATAGGGTTAACCTTTTCATACAATCAATTTTGGTGGTTGAATGTCCAACACAAACATATGGACTAACTAGTTTGCTCTAGAATTCATGTATTACAAGTGCATAAGGTTCAACACAGACCAATAAATATTCAAGTTAGGGACCCAATCCAAAAGGAGCAAAAAGAACTTGAGTGTGCTATGGACTGGCGCACCAGACTGTCCGGTGTGCCACCGAACAGTGTCCGCTGCCCCAGGACCGTACAACTCAAACTAGCCACTCTCGGGAAATCGAAATCGCACTCCGCTATAATTCACCGAACTGTCCGGTGTGCCAGCGGATCAATGGCTCACTCGCGCAACGGTCGACTCTGCAAAGTGCTACAGTGCGTGAACAGTGCATGGCAGAAGTCAGAGCGGAATGTCAGAGGGGCACCGGACTGTCCGATGTGGCACCAGACTGTCTGGTGCCGCAAGAAGATAAAGCTCCAATGGTGTACCGAGCTCCAAACCCTAACGGTTGGGTGACGTGGCAGCGCACCGGACAGTGAACAGGACCTGTCCAGTGGCGCACCGGACTGTGCGCCCATCGACAGCAGCCTCCCCAACGGCTTCTTTGGTGGTTGAGGGCTATAAATACCCCCCCAATCACCACAACTCCAAGCATCCAAGATTTCTGAGTATCACATTCAATACAAGAGCTCTAGCATTCACTCCTAGACACAATTCAAAAGATCAAAGCCTCTCCAAGTCCCAAATTCGTCTCAAACACTTAGTGACTTGTGAGAGAGAGATTTTGTGTTCTTTTGATCTCTTGCTTCTTGGATTGCCTTTCTTCCTTTCTCATTCTTGTTCCCAAGTGACTTGTAATCAAAGCAAGAGACACCTAAGGGTGTTGTGGTCCTTGTGGGGTCTAAGTGACCCATTTGATTAAGGAGAAGGCTCACTCGGTCTAAGTGACCGTTTGAGAGAGGGAAAGGGTTGAAAGAGACCCGGTCTTTGTGACCACCTCAACGGGGACAAGGTTC
Organism: Zea luxurians; assembly: GCA_029449295.1. Lineage (NCBI taxonomy): Eukaryota > Viridiplantae > Streptophyta > Magnoliopsida > Poales > Poaceae > Zea > Zea luxurians. Next base: position 30,145,799 of record JAOPSE010000023.1, on the reverse strand, counting down.
TTTGGAACCGAACCTCGGTAAAACAAATCACCGTGTTCATTCGCTTGATTCCCATTTGATTTGTTTTCCCCTCTCTCCCGGACTTGAATTTAATTCTAACGCTAACCCTAGCTTGTAGTGTGTGTTTAAGTTTGTAAATTTCAGATTACGCCTATTCACCCCCCTCTAGGTGACTTTCAGGAAAAGAAGTGGTCGCGCGATGAGCAAGGCGGCGACTACGGTGTGTTGCTTACCTCCCGACCCCTGAGAAAAACATGGTGACTAGGTCGGCGTGTTTTACTTATTTGCGTGCAAAAAGAAAAGGAAGAAAAAAGTCTTCAAGGGTAGAATTCCCTTACTTTCAATGTTTTGTGCATAGATAGAGGTTGTCATCCCTATCCTTGAGCCAGTACATTCCTAGGCATAGTACTTGAGTGACGATGAATAGTACTTCCCAAGGAGGGGAGAGCTTGTATTTGTCCTTGGTAGACATGACCCTTCATAGCACCAAGTAGCTGATGTTGAACGATCTGCTATGGACTTGTTAGTCGTGGTACCATCGTAGGTTCTACTGGTACGTGGCGAAGTGGATGACCACTACATCATGTGCCTCATCGATAAGGTCAGAAGTGAGTTGGGCATCTGTTGTTCCTTGCTCATCATTATAGGCTTGGACCCTTGGTGATACGTACTCCATCTTTGTGGGGAGTACCGCCTCTACGCTAAACGCTAGGAAGAATGGTGTGCATCCTATTTCTATAGAGGAAGTCCTACGTAAACTCTAGAGAACGGTTGGTAGCTCTGCGACCCATTGTGTGGTGGACATCTTCAATCCGTCAAAGATCCACGACTTGAAGCCTGCAAGACTAGGTTGTTAGCACGTTCAATGCGTCCATTGGTTCATAGGTATGCCATAGCGGCTCAGTCAACGTGAATGTTGAAATCATCGCAGAATTGAAGGAAGGGGTCGTCGGTGAACTGGGTTCTGTTGTTGGTTTTGATAGAGTAACGGACTCCAAACCGATAAACGATGTCCTATAAGAATGAGGCGGCCTCCGATGATCTAAGTTTTGAAATTGGTTTTGCCTTGATCCACTTCGTGAACTTGTCCACCGCGACGAGCAAGTGGGTGAAGCCCTCGGGTGCCTTCTTGAGGGACCCAACCAAGTCCAACCCCCAAATCACGAAGGGCTAGGTGATGGGGATGGTTTTGCTAGGCTTATGCCGACATGTGTGTCTATCGTGCATAGTATTGGCAGCCTTAGCAAGTCTAGACTACTTGCTCAGCGTCCGCCATAACGGTTGGCCAGTAGAAACCTTGCCGGAAGGCCTTCTGACGAAGTATCTAAGGGCTATGTGGTGCCCGCACGTCCTCCCATGTAAATCCATGAGCAGTTCTCACACTTCCTCTATTGATATGTATTTCGGCTTGATCCCTAAGGCATTGTTTTTGTAAAGTGCCCGATTTACGAGCACGAAGGACCGTTTGGCCTCTGTCGAGTCTTATAGAAAAGACCCATCAGAAAGCCTATTGATGAACGGCTGGCGCTAGTATAGCAAATTAGCCATTGCAATTAGCCCCGGAGCCTAGGCCGCAGGGATGGCTTGGTCGTCTGTTATCTTGCCCGCCTCTTCCTTTGGTCATTCAACCTTGATATAAAGCTCGTACAAGTCAGAGGCAAAGACCCCATTAGGGACAGGTTTTCATCCTAATGCGATGGTCGAGAGTTCATTGAATTCGACGTTAACACGTCTATAGCTGTGGTGAAGTTTGAAGCCTTTGAATTTTTTCCAACTTGCACAATTCACCATAGTTTGCACATATCCGCGGGTCATGGCGCTTGACTGCCTTCATAACTTAATCAACGACTAACTTAGAGTCGCCTATTATGAGGAGACGTTGTGTTCCTACTTCAGCTGCAATCTAGAGCCCGTTGATGAGGGCCTCATACTCCACCACGATGTTGGTGGCATCAAAGTGAAGGCAAATGGTGTAGCAGAGCTTGTGTCCTTGAGGCGATGTGAGGACTATTCCTGCACTTCTGCCATCTTGAGGTAGGATCCATCGAAGTACATGGTTCAGTACTCTGGATCCTCGATGGGGGTGGTGCCTGGGCTTTTCTCCACTTTGAGACAAAGTCAGCCAGGGCCTAAGATTTGATCGTGGTTCTGGGAACGTAGCTTATGTCAAGCCCGTTGAGCTCGAAAGACTACTTTGTGATGCACCTGAATGCATCACAGTTGCGGACAATTTCGCCAAGTGGAGCTGTGGATACCACTGATACGGGATGCCAATCAAAGTAGTGTATCAGCTTTCTTTTGGAAATGAGGACCACATAGAGTAGCAACTATATCTGAGGGTACCGAGTTTTGGACTCGATTAGCACATCACTGATGAACTATACGAGCCTTAGTACTTTGAGTATGCAGCCTTTGCTCGTCCATTCCACAACGAGTGTCGCACTCACTACCTAGGTGGTAGCAGCAACGTACATGAGGAGAGTCTTGCCCAAGTTGGGCATGACTAGTACCGACGGTAAGGTCAGAAACGCCTTGGTTTAGGGCCTCCTGTGCTTCAGGAGTCCAAGAAAACTAGTCACCCTTCCTAAGGAGCTTGTAGAGGGGCATGCCCTTCTCATCTAACCTAGAGATGAAACAACTAGGAGAGGCGATGCACCCGACTAGCCGTTAGACTCCCTTGAGATTCTAAACGGGGCCCATCTGTTGGATAGCTTCGACATTTTCTTGGTTTGCTTCGATCTTGCGGTCGAAGACCATGAAACCAAGAAGCTTTTGGAACCCTAAACACGCATTTCTCAGGGTTGAGTTTGACGCAAAACCTTTGGAGGTTTGTGAATGTCTCCTCCAAATCGGTGATGAGGTTGTTGGACTTCTTAGTTTTTACGATTATGTCATCTACATATACCTCAATGTAGCGGCCAACTTTTTTTGTGAAGCACCGGAGCATACATCAATGGTATGTTGCCCTAGCATTTTTTAAGCCAAAAGGCATGGAGACATAATAGGAGCCGAAGGGGGTGATGAAGGAGGTGGTGTGCTTGTCGCTCTCCTTCATGGCAATCTGGTGGTAACTCGAGTAGGCATCTAGAAAGGAAAGGAGCTCGCATCTAGCAGTAGAGTCGACGACTTGGTCGATGCGAGTGAGAGAGAAAGGGTCTTTTGGACATGCCTTGTTAAGGCCCGTGTAGTTGACACACATCTTCCATTTCCCATTTTTCTTCTTAACGAGTATAGGATTGGTGATCCACACTATGTGGTGTATTTCTCTCACAAATTGTGCCGCTAAGAGATTTACGACCTCCTCACCTATGGCCTTACACTTCTCCTCATCGACATGCCTGTGGGCCTCCATGCGAAGACATCACAGTCGGCCTAGTGGAAGTTGATGAGTGTGCCTTCCTATTTGTTGGAGAGTGTTGCCCCGATGCGATCCTGCTTGGATGGGTCGGTAGGGTCGATGGGGACTTCCATTGTGTCCTCGTTAGACTTGAAGGTGTCGATGTTGACTTTGGGAGCGTCTGGGGCATCTAGGGGCACGCTCTTCTGGTGCTCAGTCAACTCCTTAGCGGCTATCATGATGCCGCGAACTCATAGTTGGCATGCTCACAGTTGTATGCTGCTTTGAAAGAGTTGCTTGCGGTGATGATCCCACGTAGGCCAGGCATCTCCATCTTGAGGTAGGTGTAGTTGGGAATAACCATGAACTTGATGTAGCATGGCCTCCCAAGGATGGCGTTGTAGGACCCTGGGAAGTCCACCACCTCGAAATGTAGTTGCTCTATACAAAAGTTTGAGGGTCATCAAATGTGATGGGAAGTTTGATCTACGTGAGGGGATAGGCTTGGTGCCCAGGTATGATGTCGTGGAACAGCACATGGCTGGGGCGCGGCTCGGTGCGTGTAATCCCTAGGGTGACGAACATCACAACATACATGATGTTGAGATTGCTCCCCTGTCCTTGAGAACCTTGGAAAGGTGCTTTGAACCCACGATGGGATCGACGACAAGAGGGTGGGTCCCAAGGTGCGGGACCTTCTCAGGGTGGTCACGTCGAACGAAGGTGATCGATATCTCTGACCACCTGAGGTACATGGGGATGATGGGATCCATGGCATGTACCTCTTGGCACACCAACTTGAGGCGGTGCTTGTCATCATATGCCTCGGAGCCATCGAAGATCATGAGACATTCCATCGGCTCGAGGAAGTCTCAGTCGTGGTGCCTTGCTTTGCCACTTTGGCATCTTCCTCTGGTTTCACCTTTTTGTTTGCATGATTGGCAATAAAGCTCTCGAGGAGCTTGCACTCACGGGGTTTGTGGCGGATTGGGTGTAAAAATTCAAATCTTGAAAATTTCCCAAACTCATTCTAAATTCAAAATGAGTTTTAAATTTCGTTTAAAAAATGTTTGTTTAAGAGTTGATCTCAACAAATAAAATATAGTGGTCTATATTCTCTCCAAAATCCTCCTCAAAATATACTACAAATATTTCCCCTATGACCCCCTCAAATTCTTCTAGAAATACTACCCAAATATTTCACTGATATTTCTCCAGATATTTTCCTCCTAAGAAATACCTTCGGAATCATTTTTAAAGTCCCTACAAATATTTTCTTCATAATTTTCCTCATGCTCATACGTATACATACGTCTACAAGCTAATTTCACTTATACATGACTAATACATGCTTATCTCCCACTAATTCTCGCCTCCTCCCACTAATCCTCGCTTCCTCCCCCTAATCCCGCCACCTTGCCTATAAATAGAGGGACAAGGGCCTCCCCTCAAGCCAACCCAAGCCATTTCATGGCAACTTGCTTCTCCTCCCCCCCCCCCACTCCCACTCCCACTCCAACACAAGCACAACACAAGCACACGGATCGTTCTGTCATTCATTCGATCGTTCGTCCACCTGTTCATAGTTTGTTCGTTCGTTCGTCCGATCGTTCGATCGTTCGTCCGTTCGTTCGTCCAAATAATATTTGTTCAGCCGTTATGCTGCTAAAATTTTGATCGTTTGTTCGTCCGATCATTCGATCGTTCGTCCGTTCGTTCATAATCCCTATTCATCGTTCATCGTTCGTTCATACGAACTATTCATCGGATCATTCATAGTCACTATTCATCGTTCATTGTTAGTTCATACGAACTATTCATCGTTCGTTAATATGGACTATTCACCGTTTATCAGATCGTTCTTCCTACTATTCATTGTTAGTATTCATCGGATCACCCAAATATTCAACTGCTCATCAATCATGTTGTCTAGCTCACCAAAGACCTGCCAGACCAATATTACAGTCATACGGACTCCGGTGACTGTGATTTTCCTTCCAGTAAGAACTTCACACATCCCAGATTTCTCCAAGTTGAGCACACTTAACTTTGAGATTCTTTCAAACCAGGCTTCCAAAAAAAGGCGAACCATGTTTGTATGTATACACCGTCAATCATATAAAACCTGGCTCAAGATACCACAGCCCACCCGAACCAAAATACCATAATATTCCAACCATTTGGGTCCCGCCTTACTGTTGTCCCATGTGACACAGTAGGTAGGAACACTTGCCACCAACACAAATCTCTTCCTAAGAATAGCCCAGAAATAATTCTTGGCACTCCGCTCAAAAATACATTTGTATTTTTCATTTTCCAAATATATCTAAATATTCAAATTCTAGAATATTCCAAGAATATTCCTTTTCCCTTTCTTTTTATTCCTATGATTATAAAATCCAAAACTCCTCCCTCCAAACTCAAATTCCAATAATTCTTGTTTCTAAATTCTTATCAAATTATTCCCTATCCAACCACGTTACCCCTTGAGCATGGTTCATATTCCAGAAAACTCCAAAAATACTCTTGTCCCATACTCTCCCTATAATTTCCTTGTTCGGACTGAATCAAACGATTCATTCGCCACTATTCTCACCAACAGTGAACTCTACTATACTAAACCACATGTACCCAACTATAAATACACCCAGTTACCATCTCTCTCTCCACACACTCAACACCCTCAACCAAGGCAAACCCTCACCCACTCAGTTACCCCGCTCTACCGGCTACACGCCTAGTGTCGTTTTGCCTCCAATCCACCCTCCTGGTTAGCACTTCCACTCCACCACCAATAATATCACAACACCACATGTCACAGATTCTGCACAAGACTCTACCCATCCATATATCACCATTCTGACCACTATACTAAATATTTGTTGATATACTTGCTGGATTATATGTTTGCTTGTTCATGCTGCATGGTTATCGGAGCGTTCGTGCCATCTTGTGAAGGCCAGTTCTACAAGTCTACGCCAGACGGTGGAGCCAGAAGCCAGTTCCGCGAGCTCTCACCCTTTCACCGGTTAAAACACAACAAGCTCACTGGATCCCTTTGATGCATAAATTACCTATGTTTTTCAAACAAAACCCTCAGCCTGCTATTTTATGCATTATATGATTTTGCTGCTAGGGGACATGTTAATATTCCACCCAGCCTAAGAACTTTGCCGCCATTCATCTTTATACTCCTCGAGATTTTTGTTACAAATGATTTGAGAAAAGAAGTGAGTTTTTCAAAAGAAAATGTTTATCAAAATATGTATGATGAAGGGTTATCACCCTTATCACATTTGAGTGGGATGATTAGGGACTCCTCGGTTTGGGGAGGCCCTAAGGTGATGGCTCAGCCAGGTTAGGTGTGAGCAAGAAGGATTGTCCCTTTCGTATAAGGACTGGTTTGTCATACTTTACTGCATGTACTCTTATCAAGTACAACCACTCGAGACTGTATGGGCAATCGCTTGATCCGAACTTGCACGGTTTGCACCCTAGGGTTATGGTGGCTGGGGAGCACAGAGAGGACAAGGAGAGGGAATGTTTTGTCCTAGTTTGGGCATGGAGGTGGTCTTGTTCCTTTCAGTATAATCGCTAAGGTAAAGTCGTGCAAGGGAAGAGAGAGTTTCGGCATTCAGATCTCACAACGGTAAAGTGTACACCTCTGTGTAGAATTCAAAAACCTATTCGAATAGTCCACGTCCACGGATATGGATGAGTTATGGCTTGGCATGACAATTAGTGTTTTGTTTTCCAAAAAATGCTTTTGAAAAGTGGTTTTAAAAGGTCCGGCGGTTGAGCCGTGAGCTATGGTGGTCGGGAAGTCCAGTAGCTGTTTTTGAAAATGAAAAACGGTGGGAAACTACCAAGATTCCTGGATGGTTTAGTCCAGGGGATTTTGTTCTATATTGAAAAAACTTCCTGCTTCTTTGGGAGAGGATGCGCTTTGAAAAAGATAAAATGTTTTACAAAATAGCCCTGCATCAAAAATTGCTTTTTCTGCAAGAATATCCTGAGCTCCACATACTCCATGTATTGTATCTGATTTCCCCATTCCGTGGGTAAAGGTGGGCCGCTGGGCACGTAAGTACTCACTCTTGCTTATTTATTGTTTTCAGAGAAGGAGATCATTGATCGGTTAAGAGTTACACATGTTCCCAACAATGCTTGAGGTTGTTGGACCGCTGATTTGCTTCACTGCGTATATCGGGCTGCTTCGGCCCCACTCTTATAGGTTTATAGGTTTGATCACCACCTTTATAGGTTTGTCTCGTTTAAGCAGATCTGGGACCATTTGTTGTATAAATGTGTATACTAGCCTCCTAGGACTAGTATTTGAATCACATTTGAGTCCCAGAGGATTGTGATGCTTCATTGGGTATCCGTGATTCTAGCACAGCACATCCATCAACTTTTGGAAGTGATCGCCGCCAGTTTTGCTTGCTGCTTGGGGATCAACCGTGGTGACCTCTTGCATGTTGCGTTGCGCGTGGTTGCATTTTCGACGCTTGTCATGGTGCTCTCGGCGTTCTTTCTTTGCACTGCTTGGCTCGTTAGCATCGCGTGGCGTGTTTCCCTTGCAGAAAATGCCCCCACGATGTCCTCCCCATTAGCAAACTTGGTGGCGACGTCGAGGAGGTCGACAATGGTTTTTGGTCGGCCACAACCGAGTTCGTGCACAAGTGCCTCATTTGTGGTGCCGTAGGTGAATCACTTACGACGTTGACGTCGGTGGCGTTGGGAAGCTCATTCCTTTTCTAGGAAAATATGTAGATGTAATCCTGGAGACTCTCCCCGCTCTTCTGGACACACCTCTCGAGGTCCCATGAGCTCCTAGGGTGTTTGTACGTGCCCTGGAAGTTGTTGACGAAGGCCTTTTTGAGGTCGGACGAGTCGTTAATGGTGTTGCTCAGCAAGTGTTCAAGCCATGCCCTCTGCCCCATCCGTGAGGTGGATGAACAAGAACTAGATGATCAGGGGATCATCCTTGATCCCTGGCATGTGGCAGGCGAGGCGATAGATTCCAACCAAACACCAGGATTGGTTGTCTCATCGTATTTGGTGATGTTGGTGGGTGCGTGCACCCTGGTGGGAAATAGTGCCTTCTGGATCGCGCACCAGAAGTAGTCCTGCAGGTTTGGGCCGTGCCTGCTGGGCCAGCACGAGCCCGGCACGAAATTAGTGGCACGAAGCCCGGCCCAGCACGAACAAAAATTACACGGGCCAGCACGGCACGATACACGGGCTGGGCCGTGCTCTGGTTGGCGGCCCGACGGCCCAAGTAGCCCGGCACGCCGTAGTGGGCCGTGCTCGAGCCGGCCCGACACGTTTTAGTGTTTGTCACGCGGTCACGTACTCACGTTTTAGGGTTTCGCGATTCATTCGTCTTCTCCACCGGCCGCCACTAGCCCACGCCACCAACGGCCATCTCCATTCTTCCTGACTTCCCAGGCGCCCAGCGACCATCTCCCAGAGTCCCAGGCGCGCTCGCGCAATCTCCAGGCGCGCTCGCGCACGCCCAGCGGCGAGCGGCCATCTCCCAGACCCAGGCGCGCTCGCGCAATCTCCCAGGCGCGGCGAGCGGCCATCTCCCAGGCAGCCTGTGCAGAGCCACGATGTGCAGAGCGATGTGCAGAGCCCAGCGGCCATCTCCCCAAGCGCCATATCCCAGGCAGCACCCATCTCCCCAAGCGCCATATCCTGTTGTGTTCCAGCGGCCATCTCCGGATCTCCCAGGCGCCCAGCGGCCATCTCATGTGGTGTTCTGCTGTGTTCCCAAACGTCGGCCATCATTCTGTGTTCACTGATTTATTGTAACCTTATTATGTTTACTGCTTAAATTAAATTGCGTGCCGTGCCTGGGCTAGCACGGCCCGACGAAAGCCCGTCGTGCTTTAGGGCCGTGCTGGGCCTTATTTTTACTCACCAAGCCCGATAAAGCACGGCCCGATTTTATTTCGTGCTTGCTAGGCCCGACTAATTAAGGCCCGAAGCACGGCGGGCTCGTGCCGGGCCGGCACGGCACGGCCCAAGTTGCAGCACTAACCAGAAGGCCTGTGGTCCTAGCCTAGTTGGACTAGGGCTTCACTGGCGCCTTCCTTTGGGCGCACATGATTGCTCCACCTCATCCCGCTCCCGACGTCGATGGTTGAGGATGTGGCGGGCATAGTGGATGTCACCGAGGTGGGTTCTCATGGGGACCCGTGACTTTATATAGTGGGAGGGTTGCGCCTCCCTGCTCTATGCTGATGTGGAGTGAGTGCTGAGTTCGTCCTTACCGGCAGCTATCTACCGGTCAATCTCGGCCTGCTGCACAATGGCTCTCTCCTCTAGGTTGCGGAGGTTTTGGTACACAGTCCTTGTCTCTGACTCAATTGGATCAGAGATGGATTGGAGCATCATGGCCATTGCAGCCATGTTCTACCTAGGATCGAGGATGTACTAAGCACTGTCGCTTCCCTGGGCTAGTTGGTCGTGATTTGTCATGCATGAGGCTTTTCAGCCTCAAGAAGCTGCTCTATGTCGTTGTAGCTCTACTGAGCCTTCGAATGAGGGCGTCAAGCCCTTCTTGCTATTGTCGGAGACTTTACTCGCGGGCGAGAACCCTCGCCTATTGCTGGCAATTGTACTCATCTTCTTGGTTGGGGCCTCCTCGCCCCACACCATATCGTTGTCTCATGGCAGCGGCTCCATGAAACATGTTCTCCCGATTGTCTCAACGACTTCATCATCGGGTCCTAATGTTGACCTGTGGCTCGAGTCATCTTTGAGGAGATCGAGGATGGAGGTTTGTTGGAGGCCAACCATGGCGATGAGTGTCGAGGGCATGATTCCCTCGACCTTTTTTCTGATGGCGATGATATGCGCCTTGAGTCGCCGCTTGAGGGCAGCGGCATGCCTCTTGAGGCGGCGTTTTTTCTGCCTTGGTTATGGCGGCGATAGAGCAAGTGGGTCCTCCTGCGACTACCATAATATGTGAGTTAGGGGTGGTCCCTTGTAATGCCGCCACGGACGACAGTGGTGGGTTCCCATACAACTGGTTCACCACATTAGCGAACGCATAAAGCACTTGCCCTCAGTCCTCACTCATGGAGGACAAACCGAGGAGCGCATTCGTGCAGCGTGCAAGCACCTAGACATAGGGTGGGGTGGTGCACCCTTCTCCCTCTATCATTATGACACTGGGGATCTCTGCAAGCCGAAGGTCACACATACCCTGGATGACAGCGTCAATGGGCGAGGAGGAGTTGGTGAGGTGGAGTTCGCCGATGGTGGTGGCAAGGAGGTCGAGAGAGCAGAAGGTGCTGCGGTAGCACCTGAAATCCCATTTTGAAAACTAAGAAAAGTTCTCCAAATGTTTTTGAATAAAAATCATTTAAGAATACTCATCTTATTCTTGAAGTTAACACCTCCTAAAACAAATATAGTTGCTACTAAAGCCTTAATAAAAGTACCCCCCCATATAATTTTAGTCATCCCTTTGTTGAAATATACATTTATAATTATTCTCTAAAGAATTTTATAAACTAGAGATTATATTTCTTAAAATACCTTTAAATAAATATTACACATTAGAAATTATTTCTCTAAAAATATTTCCTTTGTGTAGAATTATAGAAGCATTTGCATAAGCACTATAATAAAATAAAAACAAATGTGCATTCATGTTGAGACCCTTAAGTGTGCATTTAAATTAGGTTGTACATTTAAAAGCACTTTTTGAATTACACTTAGGTTTGAATGGGATTTGAAATGGGGGGTTTAAATGGAATAAAAAGAAAAGACATAAGAAAAGAAAACATAAAAGAAAGAAAAAGGCTCACCTAAACATCACCTGGGCCAAAATTTCCACCTGTGGCCCATCTCCCTGGATCCCGCGCCAGTCCACTTACCACTTACACACTGATCGGTGAGGACATGTGGTTAGCCTCCTTATCCGCGTTGGGACGCTGGCCACGGCCCCCACATGTCTGTCCCTCCTCCACACACACCTGGGCTTGCCACCAGGATGCTGTCCGATGGGTCTCGTATGTCGGGATCATCCCCAACCCCATAAAAGAAGCACCGAACCCACCGCCGAGGATCTCACTTCCACCACCATCACCCCTCGGACTTACTGCTAGGTTGTAAACGATGGGCCGGTGGGACCCCCCCTCATCCATCTGGCGATCCTCACGGGGTTGCCGCGGTGATGGCCCGAACCTGCAGAGAATGCGGAGAGTTCTGCCAGAGAGAGAGGTGTGAGTGGTGAATGATTCTCGCCTTGGCTATCGGTCCGACCATGGGGACCAACTCGAGGGATAACGTGGGGCTCAGGAAGCATATGTGGGGCACCTACGGTCGGGGGAAGGCCTCGCCGTCACAGGGATTTCTCGCCAGAGTCGCAGACTCACGACGGGGCCGCCATTCGTCGTGGGGGAGTCTATGTAGCTTGATTGCAGGTATGGCACACCCCGTAGAGTTCGCCTTACTCTCCTCTCTGTTCCGCTCCATCAGCATTAGGATTTACTCACCGTGGGCGCCGACTCTGCCCTCTCCGGCGAGGGGCGCCGCCGCGATGGCAAACTCGCCACTGCCCTGGTTGTTTGCCTTAGGGGGTGAGAAGCTGTCGTTGGATCATGATCGTGCGATTGAGCCAAGATCTCGCTATTGATTGACTCGGTACCCTCAGATGGAGATCCTGCGACTCAGGATAAGACCGTGCATAATTAAATATTCACCGTCGATCTCCGATCTAGCAGGTAAAGTTAGATACCAATTCGCGCTTAAGTCTCAGCCATAGATTTAGGATCCGAGGGCCTCAAGTGCATACCAGTTCGTAGTGGTAGGATTTAATCTAGGTCGTCCACTTCATATCTGGCGGCTGAAGTCAGCCCATACCCCTTCGCCATGCCTGTTTCGCTAAAGAGCCCCTGGAAAATTTAGTAATTAACCCACCGTCCAAATCTATGGTAACAAGTGTTGCGGATAGGTCCCGGATTGTTTTAGATTGAACCCTAATCTTTAGGGAACTATTGTCCGCAGTCCAGAAGTCGGGTATAATGTGGAATTAAATCCGAAAATAGGTTAATGTATAGGAAAATAAAACCAAGAACTGAAAAATCCATATTTACCTCATTCTAGCTCGGAATTGATCCATTCCAATTGCATTAGACTCAGGATAATATTGTCTACCGTTTAGTAACCTTATTTTACTATGTAACTTAGTTATAAAAATAACATTCATTTTATGTTTAGCACCTAAATTATTCAGAAAAACATAACTTTTACACATTAACTCCGATTTGATCCGTTCGAATTGTATTAGCCTCATAGAAATATTTACTACACAGTAGCAACATTAATTATATGATATCACGTACTTTTATAATTAGGTAACTAATTTAATTAATCTATGTGTATTGGATTAGCTTTTCTAATATTAATATAGTATTCTGATCTTATAGTTATAATTTGACTAAAAGATGATCTTTAATCAAGTAATGACTTAGATTAAGGTTGAGTTAATCATTATAGAATATTCTCTCATATGGTGTATAATAATCAATTTATAATATGGTTTAGTAATTGAATCACATAGATCTTCCATAAATCACTACTCCTTAATCGTAACTCCAATTTTAGTGGTTCGCGAACCCACGATCTTGTAGCAACGCGTAGATCATTATTATGCAGTTTGTTCTTATGTTTGGTGTGATGTTAATTTTGTCTATACCATGTTTGTTTGTATTGCTACGACTAGCAGCGAGTTTACAAGTCACTTGAAGAGCAAGTTGGTACTTGTAATCTTAAGTCCCAGGCAAGTTGTGCCCTTGATCACTTTTATTTACCCAATAATGTTATCTATAATCATTTTGGCATGCATAGGCTTAATTTTGATGGGACCCAATTGGTCACCCTAGTTTGGTTATCTTTACACCTTGTTTACCTCTAAACTTTTTGGTAGTCTCTGCTATTGCTATATATGGTTTAGGGTGTTGAGATAACTATTACACATGGTCATTCTTCATTATTATTGTTCTATTTCTGTTCATGATAAGACCATTATGTTAATTGGAACATCGAGCTTAACTTGAGAAACATGTGCCACCACAAGGGTGGAATAGGACGCCCTTAGCTGACTAATTAGGAAAGCTAATGGAGGACTACCTTACCCGAAAGGGGCAAGGGCAGTAGGGGAGTAGGCGTGTAGGGAGGTTCTCGGGTTGATTTTGCTGCGATGGCGGTCAGACGAGGGATTCCTGCATTGCACTTCCTAGAAACTATAGCGGGTTTTCTGAAGCTAGTGGAACTTTGTAAAGGCCTCGTAGTGTTACCCTTCCTCGTCTCCTCGGTAGAGATGAATGGGACTTCTAGACCCTTTGGCAATCGGGTGACATGACTTGTCGGTAAAGGGTACAACCTCTGCAGAGTGTAAAACTGGTATACTAGCCGAGCTCGCGGTCATTAGCAGCTCAAGACTCTTGCATGATTAATTTATGGAATTAAATTCAATTTGTCATTTGCATCGCATTGTGGTTTATTATAAATTTTAATCTATTATTACTCTAGTTTGGTATCTACTTATACTTAGTAACTGCTAATAAAATTTTGACCAACTTTAAAAGCAATGCTTAGCTTCAACCATCCTCTTTGGTAAGCCTTACACTTCCCATGGGCTCCCACCTTTGGTGAGTTCATGCACATTATTCCACACAACTTGTTGAGCGATGAACGTATGTAAGCTCACCCTTGTTGTCTCACCCCCCCCCCCCCCGCCCACAGGTCAAGAACATGTACCGCAGGATGAGACACATGGAGGATGCTGTGATGAGTTCGTGAGAGGTCTAGGCCGTCGTCTCCCAGTCAACTTTGGGTTGCTGGATCGTTGTCTTCGTATGATGTATTTCTTTAATTATTTTGCACATAACTCCTATTATGTAGTAAAGATGTGACATTCGTTTCTGTACCAGGATTCATGATATGTGTAAGACTTGGTCCTAACACGTTTGGTGATTATGTTCGCGCCTGGGTTTTGGTGCCCCCGAAACCCAGGTGTGACAGAAGTGGTATCAGAGGGATGTTGACTGTAGGACGAAACCTAAATAGAACTCGATAACCTTACCTACTTACCTCTGCTACTCTGGTTCTTTCTAAACTTTTCTTAATCTTTTCTCATCTATTGCTGCTTTACCCTAATTACTCTTATCTCTTCACTTCTAACGACACAAGTGGAATTCACACTATGAAATCTTGTACCCAAAGAGACCTTTAGGAATAGCAGACCTAATCATAGGAACCAAATCAAAACTATTTTTGTAAACATTTATATGCTTGTGTGTTTGTTCTTATGATAACTGCTTGATTCGATTCTTTGATTGAGTGTGAAGAGTTGTGGAGTAATGTCTATAATTGCATCTGCATATACATAAAAATGTTTATAAGATAACTAGACCAACTAAGAATATCTTCCATTGGAATATATCTAGTAATATATTCATCTCACCTAAAAGGATTATGTCTTATCTTATCCTAACTACTTGGCTTACCTCATCCTAGAGTAACAACCAAGATCTAAACCAAATTAATTAAATCTTATCTAGTCCAAACTAGTCATATCAATCTAACCTAGATCTGATCCAATGTGATAGATCAATCTAACCTAACAAAGGCTAACCTTAAGTTGAGCTAATCTAATGTAAGTTGCTTAACAGGAGAGTTGATACTGATGAAATAGAATAGACTCTACTCCTATAAAACATGTTCTAACTTAGTTCACTCTACACTAAATTAAGAACTACAAAACCAACTCCGCCATATGCAACCACCCTAACCATTCGATAGTTGCATAACCCCTCTGTTTTAACCTATCAGAGGTTCTGACCTACCTACACCATATACTCCATCATATCTCAAAAGATTCTAACATATCCTAACAATATATGTCCTACACTAGTAGATATGTTGGGGACTTGTTCTCAAATGCTAAGAGTTAAGAACAAGGCAACATAAAAAGTGTTAAATGTTAAAGTCCTTCGTCCTTCGAAGCATTATCTCCCTTCGGATATAATGAATTCCGGACGAAGATTATGAAGGACAAACCTTCACAAGCACAATAAATGATGAAGAAGGATTCATACACAAGATATGAAAAATAATATAAACACTTTAAATGTTGTTATCAACTTATTTTTATTTGCGTTATTGTATTAACAATGACAGATTATAAATGTACCTTCGGCTCGAAGGAAAGCAGGGGTACAAGCGTGACGTGAGAGTAAATGCCAAGTCAGCGTGAACAGTACAGGAGTACTGTTCATCTATTTATAGGCAAGGGACGCAGCCCATGTAAAATTACATTCATGCCCTTTATATTTGCTAATAACTCTATAGTAATTCTTCGAGGTCTAATTTGCCTTTTCATCTTTAAGTCGGTTCCCCTTTTCTACTGTCATGCCGAAGCTTTCCTGTGCACAGCTTCGTGATCACCTTGTCCTTCGTCATAATCACCTTTCGTCTCGCTCAGGCTTCGTCCTGACCATGCTCTGTACGCTCATGATCCGAATCCGAAGATACCTGTTCACATATTTCACTTAGAAAACATTGTCAAATCATGTTTTTGAGGACCTTCGGAAGCCGAAGGCCCCCAACAGTAGCCCCTCACAATATTAATTTGCTAGAATAATAAATTCAGATTGCGATATGGACGAAGGCCTTAAGCCGAAGGTCCAAAAAACACCTTCCCTTTGCTAGAATAGCAATAGTCAATGACAAGTGGGGCCCCGTTACTTGCAACGTACTGGGCGTATAAATAAGAACGCACCGCGAGCACATTTAGCACGCTTTCTTGCCGTCGGCTCTTGCCTTCCTAATTTTTGGCTCTTTACACACCAACGCTTGCCTGGCTTTTTAAATTTTTAAGCTTCGTCTTTGAGAGCACTTTCCTAGCATTTTCGAAGATGTCTGAAGACAAGAAAGCTGTCGCTGAGTCGAAGTTAAGCCTTTCCGAAGAGATGAATCTCGGCTTCCTTGAATCAATAGCAAAGACAAATACAGAGAAGATTACTAGGGAGATTTTAGAGGGTTTGTCTGAAGACACTGGTGACAGTGACAGCTATGATGTGGAAAGTGGTGGTGAAGATTCCGAAGACCGACCTTGGCGACCAAGCCATGCAGTTTTTGGAAAATCAAGCATTAAACAAAGCCATCTTGTCAATATGAGGGGAAGATATTTTCGGGATTTATCTATTGTAAGGGCTGACGAAGGAGAGAAAACTTGTCCGACTCCCGAGGAAAATGAAGTCGTGATATTCCGAAGCTTCTTAAAGGCTGGACTTCGGTTTCCTTTGAGCAGTTTTGTGGTAGAAGTTTTGAAGATATTTGAAATCTGCCTCCATCAAATTACTCCCGAAGCAATCATAAGGATGGGAATTTTCGTATGGGCCGTGAAGAGCCAAGGTTTGGAACCAAATGCAAAAAGTTTCTGCAGTATGCATGAGTTATTGTATGAGACGAAACCATGGGGTAAGGAGCAATATCACAACAATTTTGGCTGTTATAGCTTCGGTGCCCGCTCTGGGTCAAGCTGTCCCGTGCCAACTTTTCGGAGAAGATGGCCTGGGGACTGGATGAAGGAATGGTTCTATGTGAAGAACGACTTGAAAACGCGAGAAGATATTAAAGATATCATTATGCGCCCTATCTGGCAGCGCTTCGGCCTTCGGAAACCGAAGGTGGAAATTGACGAAGCAGCCGAAGAATGCCGGAGAGCCTTCGGTGTAGTTTGCTCTTTCATCGGGACAAGGGATTTGATCCAAGAACACATTGCCTTCAGAGTATGGCCACTTGCAGAAAAGTGGGAAATGCCAAAGGAAACCGTCAGCGAACCTAACGAAGGTGGACTAGTTAGGTTAAAATTCACCTTCAAATATGGAGATAAGTTCGTCGAGCCAGATGACGACTGGCTGAAAAGTATTGAGGCCATAAGCGATGAGCTGCTTGGGCCATACTCGAAGGCAGAAGATACTACACTGTCCGCAGCCTTCGGAGGCCGGAAGAAGAAAAGGCTCAACCGAGTATTTGATGCCATTGGGTTCGTGTATCCTGACTACCGTTACCCAACACGGGGTCAAAAAAGGAAAGATACGGCGTCTGCGAAGGAAGCCGCCTCAGCCGCTCTTAGTGAGCGAGCGCCGAAGAGGAAAAAGATAAAGGTTCTTTCGCACCGTCCATGCTATATTGAACTGGCCACAGTGCCCGAGTTTGTCGGTGAATCCTCTTCGGTCCCCGAAGCCAAGGAGCCGACTCCCCTGACGAATATTGAAGAGCCGGTCACAATGCCGGAGATAAAGAAAATAGAAGAACCGAAGGCTAAAGAAACAAGGACATCTGAAATTTTAAGTCCTTCAGCAAAAGTTGAAGTACCAAAAAGCCAAAAGGGTCCAGCATTGACCCCCAAAAGAAAAAGGATGGTTAATGTACTGGATGTATTGGAGACAATAAAGTCTTCAAGCACTACTCCGAAGGAAATTGCCGAAACTCCCGAAGTGCAAATCGAAGCCTTTGGTGCCGAAGCTTCAAAGCACCAAGCTGAGACTAAAGCTGGGCCTTCAGAGCCCGCCAAGGTAAAATCCTTGGAAACCAAAGAAACAGAAACAGCAGAACAAATTTTTGTTGAAGAAACTGGCACTGCCGCCCCCGAAGCCTTTTCCGAAGCTTCCAATTATATTTTACGACATGCTTCGGGGAAGGAGTTGACTGAAAAAGAAAAGCAGGAGGCTCAGTTCTATGCCCAAAAACTGAAATATCCCAAGGGGGCGTTGATATTCAACGGCAGCGGAGAAGAAGACTTCTTGTATTGTCTCCCTGACAGCAAGGAGATTTCAGTCTGTCGGGAGATGAGCAAAAGCTTCGGATTCCCAACACTAGAAGACGGGCTCTCAGTGTTGTCAAAGAACAAGCTGGCTGACAGCTTAGCGTACAATAGTTTAAAGGTGAAAAAATGAGATCTTTGTATTATTTCTTGAAACCAAAATTTTTCATTTGCTTAAACTTATTAACACACATTTTTTCTCAGGGCCTTATACTTAGCAATGCCCTCAGGGCACAAAAAGATGTCGAAGACGAAGGGTGTACCATAGCCTTGAGCAACCTTCGTTCCAAAGTAATTGAACTAAGGAACGAAGGCCTCGAAAAAGATAAAATATTACACTCATTATTGAATAAAAT
The DNA here is from genome assembly GCA_029449295.1 of Zea luxurians. Taxonomy (NCBI): domain Eukaryota; kingdom Viridiplantae; phylum Streptophyta; class Magnoliopsida; order Poales; family Poaceae; genus Zea; species Zea luxurians. The sequence goes on along the minus strand of JAOPSE010000023.1, from coordinate 30,127,255 downwards.
AAAAGAAGACGAAGCTGCTTTCAAAGCTCAAGCTGAAGCTCAGAAGCGCGAAATTGAGGATCTTCGGAAACAGCTAGTCAGAGCTAAAGAAGAGTGCACACTTGAAGAAACAAAACGAGAAATTAGTGAACAATGGGCCAATCATTTAGAAAAAAAAACGTTGAAGAGCTTCGTGCATCCAAGAAAAAGTGTTATGAAAAATCTATAGAATGTGTTAAGAAAATAAGAACCAGCTTCGCCAGCGTCGACGCATTCTCAAGTGAGGAGAACTTTATAAGGGGTGACCCCGAAGGCCCAATTGGATGGATCAGCCACGAAGCTGAAGCTTTTGAAGAAGTTTTGAATAGCCGTGGAGACATATGTGCCTTTACGGGTGCCAGGGGGATTGCCACTATTTTGGAGGAAAGGCTGTGACCATGTGAAATTTTTGGCACAATCTGAAGCCGCCTTGTCTTCTGAAGATATAAAAGACCCCTCGGCCGAAGCAAGCCTGATCGGTGGAAAATTTTTCACCGACATCTGGGACAATAGTGGCCGGGAGATGGCCCAAGAAATTATACGAAAGAGCGAGAAAGGTATTCATGATGCTAGAAAAGTAGCAGAGGCCGCTGAGAAAAGTGCAGATGTCGAAGTGCAAATAGGTATTGACTAGCAGTTTTTGGCTCTGTTGTAATTTTTTGATTTCGAACTTGTTTACGCTTTGTAACACAGCCGCACTTTCTCGCCCCTCAGAGCCTGCCAAGCCATCAGCGGACCCCCACGTGAAGGGGGACGACAAAATTAGAAAAATGGTTGAAGCTATCATGGATAAAGTTGTTGATCAACTACTAAACAAAGTTGCAGAAGTAGTTCTAAGGGAAGACTAGATGTTATTGTAAAAACATTTGGAATGTAATATTTATTGAACATGTGTAATATTTTGTAACTTTGAATGTAATATATAAGCTATTTATGGTTCAATTCTTTACGATGCATGAAACTTTACATACATACCGTTTTTTGAGCCTTCGGCGAAAAAACACCTTCCCTTCTTTTCATGCTTCGTAAATAATATCCGTATTTTCATAAAAACATCCAATCTTCGTAAAATCAATAACCGATAGATCTTTTCATTTCAGAGTTTAACGAAGGTATGCTTCTTCAATATTTACTTTTTTGTGCCTTGGCACTGTTTCTTCGAAACAATCTCCAAATATCAACATTGATCCCCTTCTTGCGTCATTGATGCAATATGATGTATGGTGTTATGCTATGCAAATGATGTGATGATGTGATGTTATGCAAAATGATATTTGCCGAAGATCGACGTTTATTTTTCACTCTAAGCCTCCCTTAGGAGCTTCTTCGCCTTTTACTTTAGCGGAATCAGCGTTTATTTTTCGCTGTAAGCCTCCCTTAGGAGCTTCTTCGCCTTTTACTTTCAGCGGTATCGGCGTTTATTTTTCGCTGTAAGCCTCCCTTAGGAGCTTCTTCGCCTTTTACTTTCAGTGGTATCAGCGTTTATTTTTCGCTGTAAGCCTCCCTTAGGAGCTTCTTCGCCTTTTACTTTCAGCGGTATCAACGTTTATTTTTCGTTGTAGGCTCTGCATTCCCTTCGGAACGACTTTTGAGCAGAAAACTTACGCTGCGCTCCCTTAGGAATGACTTTTTGTTATTTTGGAAATTCTCCTTGTAACCATAAATTCTTATGCTTCGGCAACTCCGCTATTCTGTGGAGAAGGTATATTTTTACTGTGGCAAAAACGAAGCTATTACAAGAAATTGAAAAACGACAAAAAACACTTAGGCTTTCAATAATTGTTCCTTATTAAAAAAAATGATACTGAATGTAAAAACTGCTGCCGAGGTAGGATATTTGTTAGTAAATATGCTTCGATTCTGGCACAGTACTATTGACTGTGCGAGCTTCGGACTCTTCTCTGAAGTCCCGTTGGAGGTGGGTATGCTGACTCCCTTCTGGCTGCTGGCCTCGTTGCATTGGTGGTGGAGGAGGAAGCTGTTGCCAGGATGCCTGAGGTTGGCTTGCCGAAGCGACAGAAGCTGCAGGGTGGTTGCCTACATACTCTGGAATGTAAGGCGAATGGTACGAAGCAGTGTGCATAACTTGCTTCGGCTGGCTCTATTGGGCTGCAGCTTCTGCTATCTCCTTTTGTTTCTGGATGGTAACATGGCACATCCTAGTGGTATGGCCCTTGTCCTCACCGCAGAATAGGCAATAAATCTTCCTGGGCTGATCCCCAAATCTCCCTCCGAAGCCCCTGGCACCTCTGCCCCTTGGAGCTGGAGGCTGAGGATAGCTCTGCTGCTGCCCCGAAGCCTGGGAGGAATATTGCGGCCTCTGCTGCTGGCTTCCTTTGTCATCATTCTGAGTGGAATGAATCGATCTGACATGTCTGGGATGAATTCTTCCTCCGAAGCCCCTGGCTATTTTGGAGAACCTGTAAGCTTCCTCCCTTCTCTGTCGAAAATCATTGTCAGCGCGGATGTATTCATCCATCTTCTGAAGCAATTTCTCCAGAGTCTGAGGGGGCTTTCTGGCGAAGTATTGGGCTGAAGGTCCCGGCCGAAGCCCCTTAATCATGGCCTCAATGACAATTTCATTGGGCACTGTTGGCGCTTGTGCCCTCAGGCGTAAGAATCTTCGGACATACGCCTGAAGATATTCTTCGTGATCTTGGGTGCACTGGAATAAAGCTTGAGCGGTGACCGGCTTCGTTTGAAACCCTTGGAAACTGGTGATCAGCATATCCTTCAGCTTCTGCCATGATGTGATTGTTCCTGGCCGAAGGGAGGAGTACCAGGTTTGTGCAACATTCTTGACAGCCATGATGAAAGACTTCGCCATGACTGCAGTATTGCCACCATAGGAAGGTATTGTTGCTTCGTAGCTCATCAGAAACTGCTTCGGATCTGAGTGGTCGTCGTACATGGGGAGTTGAGGTGGCTTGTAGGACGGAGGCCAAGGTGTAGCCTGTAGTTCTGCTGACAGAGGAGAAGCATCATCAAAAGCAAAATTTCCATGATGGAAATTCTCATACCAGTCATCTTAGTTGAAGAAGCCCCCTTGATGAAGCTCTCTGTGCTGAGGCCTTCGGTTCTGCTCATCTTGAGTAAGATGGCGAACTTCTTCAGAGGCTTCGTCTATCTGCCTTTGCAGATCAGCCAGCCTAGCCATCTTTTCCTTCTTCCTTTGCACCTGCTGATGGAGCATCTCCATATTTCTGATCTCTTGGTCCAAGTCGTCCTCCTGAGGCGTTGGACTGATGGCCTTCCTCTTCTGGCTTCGGGCCTCCCGAAGAGAGAGGGTCTCCTGGTTGGGGTCCAGCGGCTGCAGAGCGGCAGTCCCTGTTGCTGAAGCTTTCTTTGGTGGCATGACGAAGGTCTATGCTTGCCGAAGGTGTTTGAAACTCAAAAAGTGGAAGTGAGTTCACCGGAGGTGGGCGCCAATGTTGGGGACTTGTTCTCAAATGCTAAGAGTTAAGAACAAGGCAACATAAAAAGTGTTAAATGTTAAAGTCCTTCGTCCTTCGAAGCATTATCTCCCTTCGGATATAATGAATTCTGGACGAAGGTTATGAAGGACAAACCTTCACAAGCACAATAAATGATGAAGAAGGATTCATACACAAGATATGAAAAAATAATATAAACACTTTAAATGTTGTTATCAACTTATTTTTATTTGCGTTATTGTATTAACAATGACAGATTATAAATGTACTTTCGGCTCGAAGGAAAGCAGGGGTACAAGTGTGACGTGAGAGTAAATGCCAAGTCAGCGTGAACAGTACGGGAGTACTGTTCATCTATTTATAGGCAAGGGACGCAGCCCATGTAAAATTACATTCATGCCCTTTATATTTGCTAATAACTCTATAGTAATTCTTCGAGGTCTAATTTGCCTTTTCATCTTTAAGTCGGTTCCCCTTTTCTACTGTCATGCCGAAGCTTTCCTGTGCACAGCTTCGTGATCACCTTGTCCTTCGTCATAATCACCTTTCGTCTCGCTCAGGCTTCGTCCTGACCATGCTCTGTACGCTCATGATCCAAATCCGAAGATACCTGTTCACATATTTCACTTGGAAAACATTGTCAAATCATGTTTTTGAGGACCTTCGGAAGCCGAAGGCCCCCAACAAGATATATCTAACCTAAACTAGTCTAATCTAGTCATATCCAATCTAATCTAGATCCTATCTAATCTAATATGATATAATCTAGTGTGAGTTACTTGATGCTGGTACAAAGAATAAGGCCATACTCCTAATGCACTTAAACCTAAACTAGTGCCTTAGACCAACTCGTCCGTGAAACCACAACCTAGTCTATATTATAGGTTGCCCAACCTATTTATCCTAGAAGCAAAGAAAAACTCTATTTAAAATACCTACTTGTGCACCCACAATTGTCATCCCAAGTTGAATAATAGCATTTAACATCACAACCGATGGCCCCTAAATCAGACTCAAGAAGGAGATCAACCTCGACATGAAAGAATAGGAGTCAAATCAGATCTTGAGATGAATCAAGACTTAAATAGTCCAGATGAAGTCTTTTCCTTACCATAATCTTTCTTATCCCTAAACCATATGGGAAACCAAATTTTAAACCAAACTTGTTACATCGCTTTTCTTAGTAATCTCGAGGACGAGATTATTTTTAAGGGGGTAAAATTTGTAGCACCTGAAATCCCATTTTGAAAACTAAGAAAAGTTCTCTAAAGATTTTTGAATCAAAATCATTTAAGAATACTCATCTTATTCTTGAAGTTAACACCTCCTAAAACAAATATAGTTGCTATTAAAGCCTTAATAAAATTACCCCCATATAATTTTAGTCATCCCTTTGTTGAAATATATATTTATAATATTCTCTAAAGAATTTTATAAACTAGAGATTATATTTCTTAAAATACCTTTAACTAAATATTACACATTAGAAATTATTTCTCTAAAAATATTTCCTTTGTGTAGAATTATAGAAGCATTTGCATAAGCACTATAATAAAATAAAAACAAATGTGCATTCAGGTTGAGACCCTTAAGTGTGCATTTAAATTAGGTTGTACATTTAAAAGCACTTTTTGAATTACACTTGAGGTTTGAATGGGATTTGAAATTGGGGGTTTAAATGGAATAAAAAGAAAATAAAACATAAAAACAAATAAAAAGGCTCACCTAAGCCTCACCTGGGTCGAAATTTCCACCTGCGACCCATCTCCCTGGATCCCGCGCCAGCCCACTTACCACTTACACACTGACCGGCAGGGACATGTGGTCGGCCTCCTTATCCGTACTGGGACACTGGTCGCGACCCCCACATGTCTGTCCATCCTCCGCACACACCTGGGCTCGCCGCCGTGACGCTGTCCAGTGGGTCTCGTATGTCGGGATCATCCCCAACCCCATAATAGAAGCACCAAACCCACCACCGGGGATCTCGCTTCCACCACCATCACCCCTCAGACTTACCGCTAGGGTATAAATCACGAGCTAGTGGTAACCCCCCATCCATTTGGCGATCCTCACGGGTTGCCGCGGTGATGGCTGGAACCTGCAGAGAATGCGGAGAGTTCTGCCTGAGAGAGATGTGAGTGGTGAATGATTCTCGCCTTGGCTGTCGGTCCGGCCATGGGGACCAACTTAGGGGAAAACGTGGGGCTCAGGAAGGATGTGTGGGGCACCTACGGCCAGGGGAAAGCCTCGCCGTCATAAGGATTTCTCGCCGGAGTCACAGACTCACGGCGAGGCCGCCATTCGTCGTGGGGGGAGTCTGCGTAGCTTGATTGCAGGTATGGCACACCCCGTAGAGTTCGCCTTACTATCCTCTCTGTTCCGCTCCGTCAGCATTAGGATTTACTCACCATGGGCGCCGACTTTGCCCTTTCCGGCGAGGCGCGCCGCCGCGATGGCAAACTCGCCGCTGCCCTGGTTGTTTGCCTTAGGGGTGAGAAGCTGTTGTTGGATCATGATCGTGCGATTGAGCCAAGATCTCACTATTGATTGACTCGGTACCCTTAGATGGAGATCCTGCGGCTCAGGATAAGACCACGTGTAATTAAATATTCACCGTCGATCTCCGATCTAGCGGGTAACATTTGATACTGATTCGCGATTAAGTATCAGCCATAGATTTAGGATCCGAGGGCCTGAAGTGCGTACCAGTTCGTAGTGGTAGGATTTAATCTGGGCCGTCCACTTCATTTCTGGCGGCTGAAGTTAGCCCATACCCCTTCGCCATGCCCGTTTCGCTAAAGAGCCCCTAGAAAATTTAGTAATTAACCCGCCGTCCAAATCTATGGTAACAAGTGTTGCAGATAGGTCCTAGATTGTTTTAGATTGAACCCTGATCTTTAGGGAATTATTGTCCGCAGTCCAGCAGTCGGGTATAATGTGGAATTAAATCCAAAAATAGGTTAATGTATAGGAAAATAAACCCAAGAACTTGCAAAATTCATATTTACCTCATTCTAGCTTGGAATTGATCCATTCCAATTGCATTAGACTCAGGATAATATTGTCTGTCGTTTAGTAACCTTATTTTACTATGTAACTTAGTTATAAAAATAACATTCATTTTGTTTTATGTTTAACACCTAAATTATTCAGAAAATCATAACTTTTACACTTTAACTCCGATTTGATCTGTTTGAATTGCGTTAGCCTCATAGAAATATTTACTATAGCAACATTAATTATACGATATCACGTACTTTTATAATTAGGTAACTAATTTAATTAATCTATGTGTATTGGATTAGCTTTACTAATATTAATATAGTATTCTGATCTTATAGCTATAATTTGACTAAAAGATGAACTTTAATCAAGTAATGACTTAGATTAAGGTTGAGTTAATCATTATAGAATATTATCTCATATGGTGTATACTAATCAATTTATAATATGGTTTAGTAATTGAATCACATAGATCTTCCATAAATCACAACTCCTTAACCGTAACTCCGATTTTAGTGGTTAGCAAACCCACGATCTCGTAGCAACGCGTAGATCATTATTATGCAGTTTGTTCTTATGTTTGGTGTGATGTTAATTCTCATATACCATGTTTGTTTGTATTGCTACGACTAGCAGTGAGGTTATGAGTCACTTGAAGAGCAAGTTGGTACCTGGAATCTCAAGTCCTAGGCAAGTTGTGCCCTTGATCACTTTATATAGCCAATAATGTTCTATTTAATCATTTTGGCATGCATAGGCTTAATTTTGATGGGACCCAATAGGTCACCCTAGTTTGGTTATCTTTACACCTTGTTTACCTCTGAACTTTTGGGTAGTCTCTGCTATTGCTATATATGGTTTTGGGTGTTGAGATAACTATTACACATGGTCATTCTTTATTATTATTGTTCTATTTCTGTTCATGATAAGACCATTATGTTAATTGGAACATCGAGCTTAACTTAAGAAACACATGCCACCAGAAGGGTGGAATGGGACGCCCTTGGCTGACTAATTAGGAAAGCTAGTGGAGGACTACCTTACCCGAAAGGGGCAAGGGCAGTAGGGGAGTAGGCATGTAGGGAGGTTCTCGGGTTGATTTTGCTGCGATGGCGGTCAGACGAGGGATTCATGCATTGCTCTTCCTAGAAACTGTAGCGGGTTTTCTAAAGCTAGTGGAACTTTATAAAGGCCTTGTAGTGTTACCCTACCTCGCCTCCTCGATAGAGATGAATGGGACTTCTAGACCCCATGGCAACTGGGTGACATGACTTGTGGGTGAAGGGTACAACCTCTGGAGAGTGTAAAACTGGTAAACTAGCTGAGCTCGCGGTCATGAGAAGCTCAAGACTCTTGCATGATTAATTTATGGAATTAAATTCAATTTGTCATTTGCATCACATTGTGGTTTATTAACAATTTTGATCTATTATTACTCTAGTTTGGTATCTACTTATACTTAGTAACTGCTAATAAAATTTTGACCAACTTTAAAAGCAATGCTCAGCTTCAACCATCCTCTTTGGTAAGCCTTACACTTCCCATGGGCTCCCACCTTTGGCGAGTTTATGCACATTATTCCCCACAACTTGTTGAGCGATGAACGTATGTGAGCTCACCCTTGTTGTCTCACACCCCTCCCACAGGTCAAGAACAGGTACCGTAGGATGAGGCGCATGGAGGATGTTGTGATGAGTTTGTGAGAGGTCTAGGCCGTCATCTTCCAGTCAACTTTGGGTTGCTAGATCGTTGTCTTCGTATGATGTATTTATTTAATTATTTTGTACAAAACTCCTATTATACAGTAAAGATGTGACATTCGTTTTTATACCAGGATTCATCATATGTGTAAGACTTGGTCCTAGCAAGTTTGGTGATTATGTTCTTGTCCAGGTCTTGGTGCCCCCCCGAAACCCGGGTGTGACAGCTCCCCAACACGAAAGTATCGCCACAAGTGAAATCAAATGGCTGAGCCACTTAGAGTGAAAACATCGCTTGGCACGCTAACAGTCCCCCTACATGGTGTGCCAACTATCATGGTTTCGAAAACCAAGGGCACATTAGAATTTATGTTCGACAGGGGTGGCTAGCGCGGACACACTCTAAATGGTCAATCGAGTGACTCGAGGGGGTTTATAGTGGTTCAGGCAGGTAACCTATGTTCAATGTAGTGTTGATCTTAGTATTGCTCTTGGTGGCATGTTACAAAGTGTGCAAGTTAGAGTGAGAGAGCGAGGGAGAGGAGAACTGCTACCGAATGCTCCTAGCTCTATTGCCTGCCCTGTGTGCTGCTCAGTCGCCCCCTTTTATAATTAAGAGGGGTGGTCTTTATAGAGAGATGTGTTGTTTGGAGCAGAGTGGGATCTTTATCTACGGAAGCTCCTCTAACATGGTTCCTTTGACATCGTCTTCTGACACACGTGTAATCATACGATAGGTATGGTAGGTCGCTCTGCCATGTCCCGTTCGTGGGCTATTGTAAAGACTCTGGTGCTGAGGCTCTCTATGGTGAAACTTAGCTGATCCCATGTCGTAGAGTTGGGGGACGTTAAGGGGGTACATGGTGACACCTCTTCCCATTGATGGAGACTCTTCGTCACTCCCTTGGCATGTCGTGGCGTCAGTCAAGACGGTATTTGGTGGCGACGTGCCTTATCGTGGATGGCATGGGTTAATAGTGTCTGCCAAGTTTTCATGCTAAGAGGGTACTTGCGTGCGCCTCCAAGGCGCGTGATGAGGGGTTGTGGAACTGGGGTCCATAGATGTGCTGGCCCCCGCATCTCCACATTTCCGCCTCACCCAGTTGCTCGGTGGGACTTGTTCAGTCAGGGTTGCTTGGTGGGTCTTGGTCGGCTCGTCTGCCTCGAAGGGTTGCTCAGCGGGCCTTGGTCGGCCCGTCAGCCCCGTTGTATTGCTTGACAGGACTTGGTCGATCTGTTCGCCTCGCAGAGTTGCTCGGCGGGACTTGATCGGATCATCCACCTCGTATAGTTGTTCGGCGAGAACTGGTCGACCTTCCCTCTCGTAGCTATTCGCCCAATTGGTCCCCCGCCAGTAATTGGCTCACTTTGGGTATCGCATACCTGGGGCCCAGTAGATGGCAACGGGGCGAGGTGAGACCACAGGGGTTCTCCCCGTCCCCACCCCGTTCCCTGAAATCCAATTCCCATCCCGGCCCCAAAACGCTTAACGAGGAAAGTTTTATTCCTGTTCCCACCGGTAACCCAATCCCCATGGAAACTCGTGGATATTAATTGTTGAGTATAAATATTATGATATAGACACATAAATGAGATTTGTCATGTGGGCGAGCGGTAATCGAATAAAAACAAATAAAAATGAGTGTTAATGTTAGTGAGATGATTTTGAATCTTTATATGAGACCGTAGTGAGACAATTTATTCGATTCGACCATCATAGATCACGTAAGGGGATAGTTTAACTCCTAATTTGGGTCCCCATCGGATCCCAGTGGAGGAATTTTTATCCCCGTCCCACTAAATTTTGAGTCCCTACCTCGCCATCATCGCAAGGAATTTTTGTCCATGTCCATGCCCCCATGGGGGAAATTGCTATCCTTAGTCGCTCGTGTGTTTTCCAAACACACTGATAAAATAATCTCTAGTATATTAAACCAGTAGTTTCGTGTGTGTATCATGTGTGAGGCGTGTATGTCTATTCATCTTCCCTATTTTTAGCATAACAATGGGTCCTTACACCACAGATGGGCATTGAAAAACCACCCACGCCTAACATGACAGGAAGCCACACACCGCAGCGCCCCCACATAATATTATCTCACTAGCTGAAGGAGGATGGGTGACAACCGAGTGACTTATAAAAAAGGTCAGACTCTTTTTCAACTTTTGTTTTTTCGACCTATTGACTAAAATAACATGTAATATTTGTTTTTATCACTTTAATATCTGATGTGTGGACCATATATTCATTTTAATATTATTTTTTTTGAATATTAAATATGATTGTGTCTCGTCGAATAAATATTTCAGATAGAACTCATGTCAGAAAATGTTTTTCTAGGTAGCGGAACGTATGTCTAGACCTGCAAGCCGGACCAATGCCGACGGGCTTGGGACGAGACGAGTTTGCTGATGTCTACCAAGCCCAATAGGATTGGGCCAAGGCGTGCCAGATTTACTCATGTCACATTGATCTGTACGAAACAAATTTCAATCAACTTCGCTGGAATTTTTAAGTGTGAACTCAAGGATTTAGCGCTGGGTCCGATTTCGATGTGAGTTATCTGACCATACTAACAGGTACTCCAACCGTCCTAAAATATTAGTTGTTTAGACTTTGATTTTTATGTTTATATTCAAATAAATAATAATATATCTAGACACATATATAAAACAAATACAATGATTATTGTATGAGTCAACTAAAAAGATAAAACAAATTTTATTTTATGACGGAGGGAGTACGAAATAGCTCTGTGTTGATATAAGATTTTAAAGTGTGAACATGATATTTTTAAATCCAAGATATAGCCTTTAATGTGGGACAAATCTATACAAATTTACTCATTCCATGTCCAAAATATTTCGGTCTACACAAGGTTTGAGTCCAACTCACAAAACTTTGACTATAAATAAGTTTTGAAAACCAAGGCTGTCTCCAGCAGATCCTGCATATGGCGTGCAAAACACTGATTTACACTGTAGACTGCACTATTCACATAGTAAAGTTTGAAATCAGGATGTGATAGGAGAATAGAAGATAGGATGTGTAAGCTGCTGAAGATAACCTAATACGTATATGTACCGTGTACTGATTTGGCTTAAAAAGTACTTTTACAAAAAGTATAAATATATTAAGAGTTAATTTGTATTTTAAACAAAAGAACATTGGTCAAAGCTATATTCTGGAGATTGTGTCGTTGTGTTTAAGGACTTAGGCCATTCTCAATAGGCGTTTTATAGGAATTAAATGCGGTAATACGTAATCATGTTTGGTGACATGGCAGTGCAATTAAGAGGAGAGATATAGAGAGTTTTATGGGAGATGATAGAGTTTCATGGGGATAACACCTTGCATGATGTGGCAACATTAGAAACATGCATTGAAACTTATTACTGAGAATGACCTTATAATAAGCTCATGGACTACTGTAGCAAATCCGTGAACTCAGTTGATTGGTGGGTTAGATTGTATTGGGTTGAGACAATAAAATTGTGAGATGTGTGCCATGGACAAGAGAGTCAATTTGGTATGGGTTGGGTTGGGTTTTAACCTATTAGCAGGCCTAACGACTGCGTTGATCGGTCAGGTTCGAGTGGGCGCAGTGCTTGCAAATTATCAGGCGGATCCAGATATCATGACAAGCATTAGGCTATCTCCAGCAGACTCTCTATTCCACTCCTTATCTTACTCTCTATTTTAAACTTACTTTGCAAACAGTGCAATTCACAATGCAAAACAGTACTTTGCATGATACATATAACTTAAAAGACATGGGGAGTAGACGAGACAAACTCAAGATTTTTCCTTTTGCGTCTGTTGCACTTGCGCATGCTTAATTACCGGGCATGTACAACTCTAAGACAGTAAGACAATTTTCTAAGTACAAGAAACAACAAAGAAACTGTATACTATAACCCTGAGCTGCTAAAACATAAACGCAATTAAGAGACCATGCATATAGAAAATCGTGTAGAGACAGACTCTTCATGAAGAGTCCGTTTCTTTTTTTTTAGTTAATCCCTAGAGACTCTCAAGAGGCCCCCCCTATTAAACGGGGTTTTGTTTTTAAGATATCTCTACTGTATAAAGCTCGGTGTCACGGTTCACCGTTATCATACTTTCCATATTTAAATGATAAAAGAACTAAAATTATAATAATTATTGGCTTTAAATCCACATTCACATCTATCTAGCCAATAAAACAATGTCGTGGTGTTTTATACGGTATATACTTGAGCCGTACCAGTATAGGACCACTTTGCTAGTCGTCCATAACAAGTTAGTAGTAGTACGTTGATGAGTCAGCAGATTCGCCGTTTTTCTTCAGCTACCTCAAGTGCAAGTGCAAGTGTCCCGGTCGGGTGGATGTGGATCACTCTGTGGCGCAGCCTCAGCCTCAGGTGACCCATCGATGTGTCCTCGAGGCTCGACGTGCTTTCGATTACGAAGACGCCAGTGTCCATCAGGTCATTCGGGCACATTCGTGATTGGTGCTGCTTGCTGCACCTTGAGTAGGACATCCGTGGTCACGAATTCAGTGGGGTCACTATCGTTCTGCTCTGTTTATCTCAGGAAGTTTCTTTTGGACGAGTTATTTCTCATCGATCCAGAATATTAATGTCCAGATCGAAGATGAAAACTACCAAAAACAGTATTTATTCGGTAATCAAATTTTTGTCGTATTTATTTGATTACGAATAAATAGGATATAAAATCTACTATGCAAATTTATATTCTTGATTTTAACATTATGCTTATAAAAATTCATAAAAGTCAAACCTCAAATTTATTCTATATTTTCTGAAATAATAGATATAAAATTCGACATGGATTCAGAAACAAATTCGGTAAATTTTCCATCTTTTTAGGAGCAAATAACACATAAAATAATTTATGTAATATTTTTTTATTATAATAATGTGTTTGATAACATAAGAAAATTTTAACATTAAATTGTATACATATCTATTTTAAAATATTAAATTTATTTAAAAGTTTTGATTGCCACTCTCATCGCTAGTCCAGATGGTCAGTTCGGTACGGGCACGAACAGACATAACATGATTAGACACAACTAACTATAACGTGTTGTCAATGACAATAGTGTTTGAACATCGACTCAGAGACAATAGGATAGTGCCATAAAGTAATACCGACACTACAGACACAACAAGCAAACACCACAAACAAATATAAACTAAACTGACAAATATAAATTAAACTGACACAGGTAGGCTTTAAATATACATTAACTGAGTTATTAAATACAATGATTATCTTATTAAAAACTAGGAATGGCGGTGGGTCGGGTTCGGGTCGGGTGCTGTATCCGCGCACCCGAACCCGAAACCCGAACTTTAAACCCGACCCGAACCCGAACCTGTAATCGGGTGGAATATTACCCCCGAACCCGAACCCACCGGGGACCCGAAACCCGCTGGGTAACCCGAGACCCGAAAAACAGAAATACATAACAGAAGCATAACTGCAATGCTGAGAACTTAGAAGAGCTCGTTCACACACATACACAGCAAGTCAGAGAGTAGACCGCACACTTTCACACTTGACACTTTCAGCAATGAGCAAACTGCAGAACTGCTCATAGTCCAGACTCCACACAGAGCACTGAGAGTGAGAGCAGACAGAGAGAGAGAGAGCAGGCAAACAGACAGTCCACATACACACTCGGTCACTGAGAGCTGAGAAGAGCTCGGTGACTATAAATCCACATACACACAGAAAGTAAACTGCTCACTCTCAGCTCACAAAGTCACAAGAGCTCGGTCAATGCTTCCTCAGACAGCAAACTGCTCACGCTTAATTTAAATCGGTTGGTCCAGCTTCATCCTAGAAATAAAGAGAACACATCACATTTTAGTTCAAGTGTTGAATCAATCAATTAGCAACGGACAAAATTCAAATTGAATTGCTCATAAATAAAAAAAATGTCACCATGTCCTCATCCTCCTCTTCAAGACAAGTCATCCGTGCACCAACAAAGGTAGATTGATTCCCTGTAATCGCAAATTAGAGTTAAAACATGGTAATAAATGTAGTAAACAAAACACATTGTCATAATTTAAATAAATTACCTAACATGTCGGAACGAGACCAAGCTTGCATACACATAAGTGCTTCTATCATCGATGGTGCAAGCCTACTGCGATGTGGACTAATAATCCTTCCTCCAGTACTAAAGACAGACTCTGATGCCACTGTTGACACAAGAATAGCAAGAACATCACGTGCAATCTTTCGCAAAGTTGGATACTTGAGCCCAGCATGCTGCCACCACTGAATTATATCCAACTCTTGTGTCCTAGGCAACAATGGTTCTTCTAGGTACAAATCCAACTCTGTCCGGACGTATGTGGATGTCACTGTTGGTTGCTTTGACATATAATCATCGAAAGTATCAATCCAATCTTCATCTATTGTCATAGTAGAAGCACTAGTTGTCCTAGTTTGAGCACCATCTGATGTGGCACTTGCCTCCATGCTATCTTGGTATTCTAAGACTAAATTGTACAACAACTCTTTCACTTTTTGGACAGCATCCATAGCTATGCTTTCAAACTCATGAATTCTAAGAAAAAGAGCATTCAACAACTGCATTTTGTATCTAGGATCTAATACAGCAGCCACGGCCATCAAACCATGTACATCTTACCAATACTTATTGAATTTCTCTTTCATTCTAGCAGACATTTCTTCCACTTTGGGGTTCTCACTAGTTTGCCACTTCCTAATAGCCAAATAAATATTGGTGATCTTGGGAAAGAAAAGGTTGGCTGTGACATATCTAGTGGCTGACAGCAGCTCAGTTACATCATAAAACATCCTTAGTTTATCACATAGGTCTTTAGCAAACTGCCAATCATCTCTAGTTGGTTTGCTTGGAGCACGAGAAGCAAGACGTTCAAAAACATCTTCATAAAGTAGTGCAGTGCTAAGCATGACATAAGTGGAGTTCCATCTAGTCTTGCAATCAAGAGCTATTCTTTTTTCATATTTTCCCAACATTTGAACTGCCATTTTCTCAAATTTTTCATGTCTTTTAGGTGTGGCTGACCAAAATGCAACACTATCGCGCACACTATCAATTCCTTTCTCCATAACACTCATCCCATCTTTTACAATCAAGTTTAGAATATGGCAAGCACATCGCATATGCACTAGTTTACCTTTCAACATACAACAAGATAGTGGTAACTTGCCTTCTATTGCAAACATAGTCTTCATGATGCCATCAATACTTGTGCCTATCATATTCTTCATGAGACTATCATTGGTGCTGCAATTGTCAAGAGTGATTGTGGACAAATTTCTTTCAATATGCCAATCCAAAAGAACCTCATGTAGGACATCAGTAATAGCATCTGCTGTATGTGGAGCTGGGACATATATAAACCTACAAAACAAACAAGATGAGTATTGAAACAAGATGGGCTTTCATTGTTGATGAGTATTGAAACAAGATGGGCTTTCATTATTACCTAATGAGGAAACTTTTGAGCTTCCAATCATCATCCAAGAAATGGGTTGTCACTGCCATGTAACCTTTTCTTTGATGGTTAGCAGTCCACAAATCCGTTGTAACAGCAACACGAGAACTTAAATTTCTAAAATATTTCAGCATGGATTGCTTCTGCACTTCATACATATCAATGATATCCTTTCTAATTGTGTTTCTAGACACTACCTTGAATAATGGTTGAAGTGCAGCACAAAACTTGCGAAATCCATCATGATCTACCATATACAAAGGGTACTCATGGACAATGATCATCAATGCAAGCTCTTTCCTAGCTACATCTTGGTCAAATGTATATTTCTCCAAAGTGACTGTCCCATCTTGTGCATTTGCAGTCAATTTAAGTGAAGATTGTTTGAACCCTTTTCTAACAGCTCTATCCGGACAAATCTCAAGGTGACCACGCAAATGATTAGTGCCATTTTTTGTGTTCCCTCCTAAATATTTCTTACACCACATGCATTTTGCTTTCCAAACTCCATTAATTTCTACTCTGTCAAACTCTTTCCAAACCTCAGATTTCAATTTTGGCTTTCTCTTACTGCCAATGGGAACATCATTATCTATTTCTATTGTATCCTGTGTACCTGAAGCAGCTACATTAGATTGATGTGGATCTGCTGCTTGGGATGCACCAGTGTCCGGGGTCGACATTTTGAATCACTCAAACAACCTGTAGATTAAGCAAACAAAACTATCAATCAACCTGTATAGGTGCTTGCTGCTGTAGAATGCATCAATATATCAATCAAGCAAATAGCAAAGATTACCTGTAGGCTGTAGAACAGAGGCTCCTCGCTGTCCTGGGCAGCTGGGCTCCTGGCGACTGGCGATGGCGACAGGCGAGTCCGCGAGTGCATGCTGCAGGAGCCGAGGCTATCGGGCGCCGCCGCGCCGGTACAGAGAGGAGCCGAGGCCTGCAGGGGCGGGCTACCGGGCGTCGCCGCGTCGGTGCAGTCGTGCAGGTGCTTGCTACTGCTAGGGCGAAGCTGTGTCGGTGCCGATGAATGCTGCCATGGCCCCGGCCGCCAGTGGAGTATTGGAGTGTGGACGAGCGGGCGACAGTCCGGCGACCGACGGTGGACGCGCGTGCGAGGGCGACTGGGCGAGGGCGAGTGAGGGAAGAGGGCTTAGGTAGGCGGCGACGCGGCGTAGCGGGTTGCCTGGAGCTGGTATTAGGGTTAGGCGGCGTAGCGGCATAGGGGGTGCTAGGATGGCCGGGTGGGCGGCTCTGGGCTGGACCGGCTGGTTGGGCCGCTGCCTAAGGCCTTTCCTGCTATTTTGTGGGGCCCGTGGGGAAACCCGTGGGGGGATATAGAAACCCACCCCGAACCCGGATCATATCGGGCCCCCGAACCCGAAGACCCGCGGGGAGAAAATCGTACCCGAACCCGGACCCGACGGGTCCAAAACCCGCGGGTCCCCGACCCGAACCCGCCCCACTGCCATCCTTATTAAAAACCTATCTAGATAAAAAAAAACTCATCGCTCGTGAGAAAACCTTAGATAGGAATTAAGTGCAACTCAACTCATTGTTTTAAGTTACAAGTCTATCATACATGTCAAAAGACATTATTATAACCTCATCACATAGACAGGTCTAATAATTTATGTTTCTTAATCATGTCTTGTTGGGGCCGGCACGACAGCTTGAGTGTTAGCCAAATACAACATTAGACATTGTGCGCTATCGGGTTTACCGTGTTTAGTCAAGCCCATTTAGTGTGTGTCTAATTTCTTTGATTAAAGTTTAGTTCATGTCACATCGAATGTTTAAATATCATTTGTGAGTATTAGATATAGTCTAATTACAAAGCTAATTACATATATGAGGACTAAACGACAAGACAAAACTATTAAACCTAATTAGTCTATGATTCATACATGTGATGCTACAGTACCATTTGTTAATCATGGATTACTTAAGCTTAATTAATTCATCTCGTCGTTTTATCTTCATATATATAATTAGTTTTATAATTAGACTATATTTAATACTCATGACAATCACACATTCGATATGACATCCGAACTTAAGGGGATATTTGAATGCACTAGAGCTAATAGTTAGTTGGATAAATTTTGCTAATGAAATTAGCTAGCTAACTATTAGCTAATTTGCCAAAAGTAGCTAATAGCTGAACTATTAACTAGATTGTTTGGTTGTCTTCAACTAATTTTAATAGCTAACTATAGTGCATTCAAACATCTTCTAAGAGCATCTTCGAGGGACTCTCCATTTTTTACTCTCTATTTGACTCTGTATTTACCTCTCCATAAAAATTACACTTTATATGTAGCATCTCACTCCAACGGACTCTCCATTTTTCATTCTCCCAATCCCAACGGCTACATTCAACTCTCTCTCTCTCTCCACACACCGACGTCTGGGTCCTACACATCATTCAACACATGTCAAGTTAGTTTGGCTAGCCGGAGTGGCTAGCTAAGTTTGGCTAGAGACGAGGCTAATTTGAAGAGTTGGATGACTTGATGAGTTGAATGGCTAGTTTGTTGGAGAGTTAGGGTGTGTTTGGCATGGTTCTGCTCTACCCAGAGCAGCTCTACTCCAAAACTTTGGGTGGATCAGTTCTGCTCTAGAGTTTAGATTGTTTCTCCTAACCGGTGGCAGTGGTGGGTAAATGACTCCAAACTCCATGACTAGGTTGCTTTTCTGGAGTTTTCGGAGCAGCAAAAGAGGTACTCCAAAAAATTGTACTGCAGCTCCAAAAACTCCATAGAGTTTACAACTATAGAGTTAGGGTATTTGGCATTGCCATGGGCAGCTCCTCCATAGAGTTTTGCTCTGAAGCCATGCCAAACACGCCCTTAGTTTGCTGTTGATTAGCTAAAATTTAGCTAAACGAGCCATTTGACTAGTCTTTTGGAGATGCTCTAAGTCAGGAACCAAACATCCCTTAGAGCATCTTCAACAAAAATTACTAAAATAGATCTCTAAAATTTGAAATAGGATTGTATTTAAAATATTTAGGGTCTTAAAATAATTTTTTACTCCAACTGTTGGACCATAAATAATGCTATTTCGAAAATAAATCATATTTTTAGGAAATAAATATTGTAGATTAAGAGAAAACAAGGATGAAGCTCTAGTATGTAGGGTACTATATTTAGGGCATGTTTGGTATGGCTCTGCTCCACTTCAGAGCAGTTCTACTCTACTCTAGGTGGAGCAGCTCTGCTCCAGAGTTTAGATTGCTATCTCATAACTAGTGGCAGTGGCGGATAAATAACTCCAAACATCATGTCTAGATTGATTTTTAGAGTTTTCGGAGCAGCAAAAGAGATACTCCAAAAAATTATACTACAACCCTGAAAACTTAATAGAGTTTACAACTCTGAAGTTAGGGTATTTGACACTTGACAGACTATGACTAGCTCTTTCTTCGAGTTTTGCTCTGTAATCATATCAAACACGTCTTTAGAACCCGAGAGCTCGAGCCTTATAATCGTTTGGTGAATTTTTTTGAAATAAAGACACTGTTGAAAGACGTTTTACGGTCCTAAATCGTATATTTTAAAATATAATTTTATTCAGTACTCCTCTTGGAAATGCTCTAAAGACATCCGATTGCCTCCCGATGTAGGCTGGTGGGGGCATGTGCCATGTGGACGCAGCCGATTACCTCCCGAATTCGTGTCCATCAAATAACCCACGCGCACCCTGCACCCATATGCGATATGCCTGTCGCCGTCCTGGCCAGCATGTTTTTAGCGCGCAATTATTACCATGTTACTGCCAGATCAGCACACTTCTCCGTCCATCGCGCGCGCAGGCTACAAAGACGAACGAACTCGGCCAGCCGCCACGCCTCAAACAGCGGCAACCGACCGACGGAACGAAGCAGCCGGTCGCGGTGCCGATGGACAAGCGCGGCAGCTTCGGGGGGGCCTCGTCCGACGACGTGGAGGCGCCGCTGCTCCCGCCGCCCGCGCGCGACAACGGGGCACAGGAGTTGCGGTCGCCGCCGTCCTGGGTGCGCGCGCTGCTCGCGCACAGGTATCCGGCCGTGGCGGCGGGCCCCGCGGCAGCAGCGGCCGTGTGCGCGCTCGTGGACCTCGCCGTCGGCGGGGGCGCCCACGCCCACCACCACCGAGAGGCGCGCAACATGCTCGCAGTGCTCGCCTGGGTCTTCCTCTGGTGGGTCACGGGCGCCGTGCCGCTGGCCGTCGCCTCCATGGCGCCGCTCTTCCTCTTCCCGCTCTTCGGCGTCTCCTCCGCGGACGCCGTCGCCAAGGCCTACATGGACGACGTCATCTCGCTCGTCCTCGGCAGCTTCATACTCGCGCTCGCCATCGAACACTACCAAATCCACCGCCGCCTCGCTCTCAACGTACGCGCCGCCCTCCCCCCGATTCCCTGCATAATCGATGGTCACTAACTCCTCACCGTGTGGGTCTGGCCATCTGGGCACGCGCGCAGATCACGTCGCTCTTCTGCGGGGACCCGGTGCGGCCGCCGCTGTTGCTGCTGGGCATCACCGGCACCACTTTCTTCGTCAGCATGTGGATCCACAACACGGCGTGCACGGTCATGATGATGCCCGTGGCGACGGGGATCCTGCAGAGGCTTCCGCGCGGGGGCGGGGGCGCCGGGGCCGGGACCGGGGCGCACGACGAGGTCCGCCGCTTCTCCAAGGCCGTGGTGCTCGGCGTCGTGTACGCGTCGGCCATCGGCGGGATGGCCACGCTGGCGGGCACGGGAGTCAACATCATCCTCGTCGGGATGTGGTCCACCTACTTCCCGGAGCAGGAGCCCATCACCTTCAGCTCCTGGATGTCCTTCGGCCTCCCTATGGCGCTCATCCTCTTCTTGGCACTCTGGATCACACTCTGCCTCATGTTCTGCTCCAACAAAACGGGAAAGGCACTCTCCGGTTACCTGGACAGAAGCCATCTCAGAAGAGAGCTCAGCTTGTTAGGTAGTGCAGTATCTAATACGCATTTCTGTTTCTATCTAGTAACGCTTTCCTTTCTGAAGCTTTGTCGACAAGATCTTCTTTATTTTACTCGCAATTAAAAGTATACCGCTGACTGAACATGGCATTCATCATTCAATATCTTTCCCACCATTTAGGAAACGTGACCCAACATTTGGGTCAGACCTCGGCACGTTTAAATTCCATGTTTCAGAACAATTCACTCATCCAGTGCAATCCAGGGGACTACTTATCTGAAGAAACTATTCTTCTGAACCATGCAGGTCCAATGGTATTTGCAGAGAAGATGGTCTTGGCGGTGTTTGGGGTAAATTCCACTTCTTACATGTAACATGTTATCTGTGTCATCAATTTTCTCTTTCACAGATGGTCATATCATACGGGGTTGCTTTTGTGTAACTTTTGTAGGGTTTCTGACACACTGAAATGGATAAATTTTGCAGGGCCTAATTGTGCTATGGATGACTAGGAACCTTACAGGTGACATACCAGGGTGGGGGGCTCTCTTCCACAACAATGTCGGAGACGGAACAGTCACCGTAAGTGCACGCAAACGAAAAGTTATCAAGCCATGCATCTATAAAAGATCACGCAAACGAGAAGTTATCTCACAACTCACTCGCGGTTCAGATCATGATGACCACGCTACTCTTCATAATTCCAAGCCGGAAGAACAAGGGCGAGAAACTGATGGACTGGGACAAGTGTAGGAAGCTCCAGTGGGACATTATCCTCCTCCTGGGGGCAGGATTCGCCATCGCTGAAGGCTTCAGGTCAAGCGGCCTGACCGACATCCTCTCTGACGGGCTCCGGTTCCTGAAGGGCGCAAAGACGGTGGTCATTGTACCTGTGGCCTGCGTCGTCAGCGGTGTCGTCACAGAGTTCACGTCGGACGACGCGACCACGACGCTGCTGCTCCCTCTGTTTGCTGAATTGGCCAAGGCGATCGATGTGCACCCAGCGCTGCTCATGGTTTCTGGAGCAGTTGGGGCTCAGCTTTCGTACTTGTTACCTACTGGATCACCGTCAAACGTAATTGGGTTCAGCACTGGCCACATTACCATCAAGGATCTCGTGACCACAGGGCTTCCCCTGAAACTTGTCGGAATCGCGGCTCTGACAGTCTTGATGCCAACTCTAGGTAACATAACAGCTGCACAAATCATGTCAAAGAACTAGTCAGTAAATTCTGATTCTCTTCTTACTTGTACGATTATATGCAGGATCACAGGTTTTTGGCACAAACAGCAAGTTCTAGGAGCGGAATGCATATTGGACGGTTCATTCCTCCAAGCCCAAGTTCTAGGAGCGGAATGCATATTTTGGACCGTTCATTCCTCGAAGCCCAGTTGTATGTATGTACAGTACTTCCCTTGTACCTACGGCCTAGTCAAGGTGTGAATGCTAAGAACCCGAACGACACCTGCAGCGACACGCTCGCAGACGAAGTTATCGAGGTTTCGGACCCGGGGGTCCCTGGACCGACGAGTAAATTTGTCGCTGCGTGTCCCTGCCCAGATGGGTTGGTGCGAGATGGAATACAAATAGGGAATGAGTCTTGTATTATCCTGCACCAGAGTGTTCGTAGTATGGGTTACAAGCGTTGCGAGAGAGCGAGGGCGAGAGAGAGCGAGTAGGAGAGAGCGAGAGAGAGAGAGAGGGGGTCCGGCCCCCGCTCGTCTTCTCCCGTCCCTTTGTTGTGCGCCTACTCGTCTCTCCTGCCGTGCGTTCGTGTGTTCGTATGCTCGTACGTTTTTTCGTTTCCCCCCTCTCCTTCTCCCCTCCCCTTCGTGGGGCCCTGGACACCCCCTTTTATAGACGTAAGGAGATGTCCAGCTGTACAATGGGGTGTAGCTGGGAGCTAACGTGGCGGGCAGGGAAGTGCCCTGAGCCCTGTACAGATAACAACGTGGCCGTCGGGGGGCGTCTTGAGACCTGTAGAGGTAGTATCGTGGCCGTCGGAGAAGTGCCTTGAGCCCTGTAGCAGTACAACTGTTGGCACTGCATGGATCCTGCTGACGTCTCCTTGCTTCCGTAGGGGGCTTGAGAACCACCGACGTCATGGTTGCATGGGGAACCATCATTGCCTGTTACCGGGGTAAGCTTGATGAGACGCTGATCTTGTTCCTTCGTAGCCTGAGCTAGCTATGAGTAGGGTAATGATGAATCCCTTGTGGCGCGGTTGATCCGAGCCTGAGGTCGGGCAAGGCGGTGGCTCCTCCGAGGCCGAGGCTGGGGCCGAGGCCCAGGGTCGGGCGAGGATGTGACTCTTCCCGAGGCCGAGGTCGAGACCGAGCCCCGGGGTCGGGCGAGGCGGAGCTTCCTGTTGCGCCCGAGGCTTAACTTGACCGTTGTCGGTTTCGCCCGGGTGGTTGGCACAGCAGCCGGAGCGGGGCGGGCAGTGCTATTTTCCTGTCAGATCGGTCAGTGAAAGGGCGAAGTGACTGCGGTCACTTCGACCTTGCCGACTGAGGCGCGTGTGTCAGGATAAGGTGTCAGGCGATCCCAGCATTAAATGCGCATGCAATACGGTCGGCTGGTAAGGCGATTTGGCCAAGGTCGCTTACACGACAAGGCTTGCCTTTGACTGAGCCGAGGGTGCGCTCACTGTCTGAGGAGACCCTCGAGCGAGACGTGGATTCGTCCGAGACCACTGTTCCGCCCGAGGCCGGGCTCGAGCGAGGCGAGACCGCGTCTCTTGGTAGACAAAGCTTTGACTTTGACCCGAGCCATAAGCCTTTATGGTTTGCTCTGATGATGTTTACCGGCCATGATTAGGAGTGTTGGGGGTACCCCTAATTACGGTACCCGATAGTAGCCCCCGAGCCTCGAAGGAACTGCAGGCACTCGCTTGGAGGTTCTGCCGGATTTTTGCGAGGGGGCCAGCTTTTCTCGGTTATGTTTCGTTCCAGTGGGTGCGCGCGAGCGCACCCGCCGGGTGTAGCCCCCAAGGTCTCGGAGGAGTGTTTTGACTCCTCTGAGGTCTTAATTCGTGCTGTGATGCCTCGGTCGGCCTGGTTGTTCCCTCATGCGGCCTGGCCGCAGCCCGGGTGTATGGTCAGGCTCCGAGTTTTTGAGCTGGTTTGTTGACGCTGTCAACAGTTTTGGCCGCAGCCGGGTGCGAGGCAGCCCCCGAGCCTCTGCACGGAGCGAGAGGACGATCAAGGACTGTCTCGACTTTTATTATACGCCCCTTCGTCGCCTTTTCGCAAGGAGGAAGGGGGGGAAAGCGCCACGTTACCCTCGGAGGGCACCGATCATGGTGTTTCCAGTGAGTTGCTAACGGGTGATCCGAGTGGACGCCCGTGCCCCGTTCGTTAGGGGTCGGCTAGTGGCCCAGAGGCGCGCTCCAAAAGTACCTGCAGGGGATTTGCTGGACTCGGGCCCATTTCGATAGGGTCCGAGGGCTCAGTGCCTCCCTCCGGTGGGATTCCATTACAAATCGTTCCCGCTGGTCTCGAAAATGTCCTAGGGTACCTCGGGAGCGTAGCCCGAGCCTCGGCCATGTATCGGACGTACCCAGGGTCATCCCTCACTCTGTGTGTTCTGGGGCAGCTGTCGAACCCTTTCGAGGGGCCAGCCTTCGAACCCCTGATCAGTAATGGGCGCGGAGCCCAAGTGCTCTGGGGCGGCTGTCGAAACCCTTCCGAGGGGCCAGCCTTCGAACCCCTGATCAGTAATGGGCGCGGAGCCCGAGTGCTCTGGGGCGGCTATCGAAACCCTTCCGAGGGGCCAGCCTTCGAACCCCTGATCAGTAGGAGGGCTCGGGGGCCCGAGTGCTATGGGGCGGTTGCTGGACCCCGCAGGGCGCAACCTTCGAACCCCTGATTAGTAGGAGGGCTCGGGGGCCCGAGTGCTCTGGGGCGGTTGCTAGACCCCGCACGGCGCAACCTTCGAACCCCTGATCAGTAGGAGGGCTCGGGGGCCCGTTTACTTCGCGGGAAAGGATCCCTTTAAAAATATCCCCTTTCTCGGTCCCTGTGGCAAGAGAGAGAGAGAGAGAGGAAACAGAAAAGGATATGAATTTAAAAATCGTGGCGCACCATTTTTGACGCGGTCATCATGACAGAGGTGAAACGTCGCCTGCTTCTCCTGCCAACGGTGTCGCTGGCTCTGCCAGGGAGTTAATGCGACGGGACGGGCGATTCGCGGGGCGTCTGTTGCGCGTGCGCGGGCCGTTCGAGGAACAGAAAAACTGTTTCCCCTCTGAGTTTGAATTTCGCGGCGTATTCGGGCGAAGTTTTGAATGAACCTCGCCCGGGCCTTTATATATCTGGAAGAGGGGCCGACGGTGGTTCTTCACCATGCCGTTTGTGCTTGCCTTTTGCTTTGGTTTCCGCAACCTAAGAGAGTAGCCAGAGGATAGAAAACCGCGCACCTCATCCCTTCCGCCGCCATCGCTTCTGTCCGACGATGGCTGACAAGGTGTCCGTTGTTCTGCCGCGCGACCCGTGGCCATTCTTGACTGTTTCTGTGGGGGACCTGGAGGCCCTTGTCACCGATGGTTTGCTGCGTCCCCTCTCCGGCGAGCTGCAGCCGGAGTGGATGGCCCCCGGGAGTGGGGTAGTTCATTCTCGCGGGAATGAAGCTAGAGTCTCGTTCGTTAGGGAATGTAAGAGCAAAATGTGATTGCTCCATGTACTGAGATATCTGTTGTAGGTCGGGAAAGCCGCCGAGGGCGCTGCCGACGCCTACATAGCGTAGTTATCCCGAGTACGTGTGTTTGTTGTTCGTAGCCGCTGAGGCCTGAACATTTGGGTATTTGATTAGAAAGTCGTGCTTCTTCCTTGTTTCGAGCCTTGAGACTTGCCCGTCGGTAGCCGAACCACTTAACTGAGCGCGAGTTACTTTTCACGGAAGGTGACGAGTGAGGTATCCGTATCCCGGAGGCATAGGATTCCCTCGACTCAGTCAGCCTTGTCGTTCAAGGTCTCTTTCACCCGGTTTTAGAACCTTCGGTTGCTCTGCGATGAGCCGAAGCTGAAGGCAGCGGTGGCGTGGACAGAGGCGATGTCAGTTCGAACAGAGGCTTTCTCGGCGCGAGAGCAGGTGGCTTCCAAGGCCGAGGAGGTGCAGCAGTGGTAGCTAGGGTTTGGCCAGATCACCCGCGAGCAGGACCAATCCCGGAGCCAAGCCGCCGAAGCCGTGAGTTGGGCTGAGATCCTCGGGGGACAGCTGGCTGGGGCTTCGAAGCGGCTGGCCGAGGCGCCTGCTCGCATCGCCGTTTGAGGCTGGGCCAGATTCCGCCGAGGGTGGAAACGACACCGAGGGTGCTGCTCCTCCCCCTGCTGATGTCTGAGCCTGCATGAACAGTTCGTCTGAAGTATGCGTATGTTTTTTGCGGCCACTGAGGCCTAAACATATTTAGCGTTCAGATTATAATGTTGTGTTTTCTTTCCTCTTGTTTCGAGCATTTAGGACTTGTTCGTCGGTAGCGGAATCGCATTATCCGAGCGAGAGTTACTTTTTGCGGAAGGTGGTGAGTGAGGTATCCGTATCCCGGAGGCGTAGGAGTCCCTCGGCTCGGTCGGCCTTGCCGCTTACATGCCCTCTCACCCGTTCGTAGGATTCTGCTATCGATATAGTCGAAAAATGCACGAAAGTCGTTTTCTACCCGAGCGTTAGGACTTGTTCGGTAGCAGGATCGCTTATCCGAGCGTGAGTTACTTTTCGCGGAAGGTGATGAGTGAGGTATCCGTATCCCGGAGGCGTAGGAGTCCCTCGGCTCGGTCGGCCTTGCCGCTTACGTGCTCTCTCACCCGTTCGTAGGACCCTGCTGTCGATATAGTCGAAAGCACGAAAGTCGTTTTCTACCCGAGCGTTAGGACATGTTCGATAGCAGAACCGCTTATCCGATCGTGATTTACTTTTCGCGGAAGGTGACGAGTGAGGTATCCGTATCCCGGAGGCATAGGAGTCCCTCGGCTCGGTCGGCCTTGCCGCTTAAGGTCTCTCCCGCTCGTTTTCAGGGTTTTGTTATCGATATAGTCGGAAGGCACGAGAGTTGTTTTGGTAGAAAACTTTTCTTGGTAGAAAACTTTTTCGAAGAAAATTTTGACGCAGAGGGGGTTCCCCCCTTCTAGCCCCCGAGGGAGGGTCGGGCTTTGCCAAGTCAAGACTGATCCTTCCTTGACGGTTAGACTTTATTTATGTATGTAAAGAAAATGAGGAACATGAACGACTTGAAACATTTTAAGGGAAGAAGCGGCGTAGCTGTTCGATGTTCCAAGCGTTGTTGTACACCTCGCCTTGATCGTTGGCCAGCTTGTATGTCCCGGGCTTCAAAATTTTGGCGATGATGAACGACCCCTCCCAGGGAGGAGTAAGCTTGTGGCGCCCTCGGGTGTCTTGTCGCAGCCGAAGCACCAAGTCTCCCACTTGGAAGCCTCGGGGCCGAACCCTTCGGGCGTGGTAGCGTCGTAGAGACTGCTGATACCGTGCCGAGTGTAGTAAGGCCACGTCCCGAGCCTCTTCCAGTTGGTCCAAGGAATCTTCTCGGCTGGTCTGGTTGTCTCGGTCGTCGTACGCCTTTGTCCTCGGGGAACCGTATTCCAAGTCCATGGGTAAGATAGCCTCGGCCCCATAGACTAGGAAAAACGGCGTGAAGCCCGTGGCCCGGCTCGGCGTCGTCCTCAGACTCCAGACCACCGAGGGTAGCTCCTTCATCCATCGCTTGCCAAACTTGTTGAGGTCGTTGTAGATCCTCGGTTTTAGTCCCTGCAAAATCATACCGTTGGCGCGCTCCACCTGCCCATTTGTCATCGGATGGGCTACGGCGGCCCAGTCCACACGGATGTGGTGGCCCTCGCAAAAGTCCAGGAACTTTTTTCCGGTGAACTGCGCGCCATTGTCGGTGATGATGGAATTTTGGACTCCAAAGCGATGGATGATATTGGTGAAGAACGCTATCTCCTGCTCGGACCTGATTCTGGTTAAGGGTCGGACCTCAATCCACTTGGAGAATTTGTCGATGGCGACCAGTAGGTGCGTGAAGCCCCTGGGTGCCTTCTGCAAGGGGCCGACGAGGTTTAGACCCCACACAGCAAACGACCAAGTGATAGGTATCGTCTGTAGTGCCTGAGCGGGCAGGTGCGTCTGTCGCTCGTAGAATTGACACCCCCGGCAGGAGCGTACAATCCTAGTGGCGTCGGCCACTGCGGTTGGCCAGTAGAAACCTTGTCGGAAAGCGTTTCCCACGAGGGCTCGAGGTGCTGCATGGTGACCACAAGCCCCCGAGTGTATTTCTTGTAACAGCTCTTGTCCTTGGGCAATGGATATGCATCGCTGGAGAATGCCCGAGGGGCTGCGGTGATACAACTCCTTTTCATCACCCAGCAAAACGAACGACTTGGCGCGCCGAGCCAGTCGCCGAGCTTCGGCCTTGTCGAGGGGCAGCTCTCCTCGGAGGAGATATTCCAGGTACGGGGTCTGCTAGTTCGGGACCGGTGTGACCCCATTTCGCTCCTCCTCGACACGCAGGGCCTCACCCTCGGCGGTCGAGGGTACCTCGGGCTGGGCCGAGGCCTCCTCGGGCTCGGGCGCGTCGTCGACTTGAACGGATGGCTGATATATATCCTTGGAAAAGACGTTCGGGGGAACCGTCGTTCGCCCCGAGGCTATTTTCGCCAGCTCATCTGCAGTTTCGTTGTATCGTCGAGCAACATGGTTGAGTTCCAGTCCATAGAACTTGTCTTCCAAGCGCCGAACTTCATCGCAGTAGGCCTCGATTTTTCGATCGCGACAGTGGGAGTTCTTCATGACCTGGTCGATGACGAGCTACGAGTCGCCACGAGCGTCGAGGCACCGAACCCCTAGCTCGACGGCGATGCGCAGGCCATTAACCAAGGCTTCGTACTCGGCCACATTGTTTGATGCCGGGAAATGGAGGCGCAGCACGTAGCGAACATGTTCTCCGAGGGGTGAGATGAAGAGCAAGCCCGCGCCTGCTCCGGTCTTCATCAGCGACCCGTCGAAGTACATGGTCCAAAGCTCGGGTTAGATTGGGGCCGTCGGTAACTGGGTGTCAGTCCACTCAGCGAGGAAGTCGGCCAAGTCTTGGGATTTTATGGCCTTCCGAGGGGCAAATGAAAGTGTTTCGCCCATGAGTTCCACCGCCCATTTCGCTATCCTACCCGAGGCCTCTCGGCTCTAGATGATTTCTCCTAGGGGAAAGATGACACCACAGTAATCGGATGAGACTCGAAGTAGTGTCGCAATTTCCACCACGTCAGAATCACTGCGTAGAGCAGCTTCTGGATCTGCGGGTAGCGGACTTTGGTCTCGGATAGCACTTCGTTGATGAAGTAGACTGGCCTCTGGACGAGCAGTGCATGCCCTTCTTCTCGTCTCTCGACTACGACCGCGGTGTTGACCACCTGAGTGGTTGTGGCTACGTAGATCAAGAGGGCTTCTCCCGCAGCGGGGGGCACCAAGATGGGTGCATTTGTAAGGAGTGCCTTTAAGTTTCCGAGGGCTTCCTCGGCCTCGGGGGTCCAAGTGAAGCGCTCGGCCTTCCTTAAGAGGCGGTACAGGGGCAATCCTTTTTCGCCAAGGCGTGAGATGAAACGGCTCAGAGCCGCAAGGCATCCCATGACCCTCTGTACTCCTTTCAAATCTTTTATTGGTCCCATGTTGGTGATGGCCGCGATTTTCTCCGGGTTGGCCTCTATGCCCCGCTCGGAGACGATGAACCCTAGGAGCATGCCTCGGGGGACTCCGAAAACACACTTCTCGGGGTTGAGTTTCACGCCTTTCACTCCCATACACTTGAATGTCGTTTCAAGGTCAGAGAGGAGGTCGGAGGCTTTCTTTGTCTTGACAACGATGTCATCGACGTAAGCCTCGACCGTTCTGCCGATGTGTTCTCCGAACACATGGTTCATGCACCTCTGGTAGGTGGCGCCTGCATTCCTCAAACCAAATGGCATTGTAGTGTAACAATACATGCCAAAAGGTGTGATAAAAGAAGTCGCGAGCTGGTCGGACTCTTTCATCTTGATTTGGTGATAGCCTGAGTAGGCATCGAGGAATGACAGGGTTTCGCACCCAGCAGTGGAGTCCACAATTTGATCGATGCGAGGCAGAGGGTAGGGAACCTTCGGACATGCTTTGTTTAGACCAGGGTAGTCTACGCACATCCTCCATTTCCCATCCTTTTTCCTTACAAGAATAGGGTTAGCTAACCATTCGGGATGGAATACCTCTTTGATGAACCCTGCCGTGAGTAGCTTGTGGATCTCCTCGCCTATGGCCCTGCGCTTTTCTTCGTTAAAACGGCGCAGGGTCTGCTTCACGGGTCGGGCTCCAGCTCTGATGTCCAGTGAGTGCTCGGCGACATCCCTTGGTATGCCTGGCATGTTCGAGGGACTCCACACAAAAACTTCGGCGTTTGCGCGGAGAAAGTCGACGAGCACTGCTTCCTAATTGGAGTCGAGCTCGGAGCCGATCTGGACTTTCTTGCTGGCGTCGTTGCTGGGGTCGAGAGAGACGGACTTAACCGCCTCGACTGGTTCGAAGTTGCCGGCGTGCCGGTTCGCGTCGGGCGCCTCCTTGGAGAGGCGTTCTAGGTCGGCGATGAGGGCCTCGGACTCGGCGAGGGCCTCAGCGTACTCCACGCATTCCACGTCGCATTCGTACGCATGGCGGTACGTGGATCCGACGGTGATGATCCCGTTGGGGCCTGGCATCTTGAGCTTGAGGTAGGTGTAGTTGGGGACGGCCATGAACTTGGCGTAGCACGGCCTTCCCAACACCGCGTGGTAGGTCCCTCGGAACTCGACCACCTCGAAGGTGAGGGTTTCCTTTTAGAAGTTGGAGGGAGTTCCGAAGCAGACGGGCAAGTCAATCCGCTCGAGGGGCAGGATACGCTTTTCGGGTGCGATCCCGTGGAAGGGTGCCGCATCCGCCCGGACCTCGGACCGACCAACCCCCAAGAGTTCCAGGGTCTCGGCATAGATGATGTTGAGGCTACTGCCTCCGTCCATGAGGACCTTGGAGAGCCTAACGTTGCCGATGATCGGATCGACGACGAGCGGGTACCTTCATGGGCTTGGCACGAAGTCGGGGTGGTCGCCTCGGTCGAAGGTGATAGGCTTGTCGGACCAGTCTAGGTAGGCTGGCGCTACCACCTTTACCGAGCAGACCTCCCGGCGCTCTTGCTTGCGGTGTCGAGCCGAGGCGTTCGCCACCTGCCCGTCGTAAATCGTGAAGCAGTTGTGGATCTCCGGGAACTCCTCTTCCTTGTCGCCCTCCTTCTTGTTGTTGCCTTGGCCCTTGCTATCTTCCGCCGGGGGCCCGACCTTATGGAAGTAGCGCTGGAGCATGACACATTCTTCAAGGGTGTGCTTGACGGGACCCTGGTGATAGGGGCATGGCTCCTTGAGCATCTTGTCGAACGCGTCGGCCCCTCTAGGGGGCTTCCGAGGGTTCCTGTGCTCGACAGCAGCGACGAGATTCGCGTCAGCGGCGTTGCGCTTTGCTTGCGCCTTCTTCTTGGCCTTCTTCTTCGCAGCACGCTAGGCGGACGCCTCGGGGGTGTCTTCCTTTGGCTCCCCCTGAGGCTACTTGTCTTTCCGGAAGATGGCCTCGACCGCCTCCTGACTCGAGGCAAACTTAGGTGGCGACGTCCATCAATTCGCTCGCCTTGGTGGGAGTCTTGCGCCCCAGTTTGCTCACTAGGTCTCGGCAAGTGGTGCCAGCGAGGAAATCTCCGATGACGTCCGAGTCGGTGATGTTAGGCTGCTCGGTGCGCTGCTTCGAAAACCGCCGGATGTACTCTCGGAGGGATTCCCCAGGCTGCTGGCGGCAGCTTCAGAGATCCCATGAGTTCCCAGGACGCACGTACGTGCCCTGGAAATTTCCCGCGAAAGGCTTGACCACGTCGTCCCAGTCGGAGATCTGCGCAGGAGGCAGATGCTCCAGCCAGGCCAGGGCGGCGTCGGAGAGGAAAAGGGGTAGATTACGGATGATGAGGTTGTCATCATCCGCCCCTCCCAACTGGCATGCCAGTTGGTAGTCCATGAGCCACAACTCCGGCCTCGTCTCCCCCGAATACTTGGTGATGGTACTCGGGGCTCGAAAACAGGCGGGGAACGGCGCTCGTCGTATGGCCCGGCTGAAGACTCGTGGACCGGGTGGCTCGGGCGAGGGACTTCGATCCTCCTCGCTATCGCAGCGTCCTCCACACCTAGGATGGTAGTCTCGGCGCACCTTCTCCTCGAGGCAGGCTCGATGGTCGCGATGGTGATGCTCGTGGCCGAGGCAATCCCGGGCGGCGGGTGCCTCGTCCCACGTGCGCTCGGGATGGACCGAGGCCTCCCACATGCGTCGGGAGGACGCCGCGTGATGCTCCGCGGGGTCAGCTCGCCTTCGGGAGGCAGAGCTCTCGGCTCGTCGAACTGCGGCACCTTCCAGGAGATCCTTGAGTTCGCCCTGGATACGTCGTCCCTCGGTGGTGGATGGCTCCGGCATGGTTCGAAGTAGCATCGCTGCTACAGCTAGGTCCTGGCCGGACCCGCTGATGGCCAGGGGCAGCGCTGCCCTGGCATTGTCGACGATGCAGCGCTGGACGTCCCGGGCCTGATGACGGGCTCCTCCGGCGAGTGTTTGGCCTGCCCACTCCTGCTCGATGTTCTGTCGGAGCTACACAAGCCGCCCTGCTTCCTCGTCGACCTTGGCCTGCATCTCACGGATTTGCTCGAGCTGTGTGTCCCGACCCCCGCAAGGACTGGGACCACAGCTAGCTCCCGCGGGATGTCAACGCGAGATGCGGGCCCAGGGGGATCGTCAACCTCCGGCATACCGAGGTGGTTGCCTTCGTCGTGATCTCCCTGATCGACGTGGAAACATTCGTGACTTGGGCCATAACCCTCGTCGTCAAGGCCGTGGCCATCGTTAGAGCAACCGGAGAGACAGTGGTCACATGCGGACATGAAGCCCCACATGGCACCGGGATCACCGAGGCCACAGAAATCCCAACCGAAGTCGGGGCCGTCCTCTTCCTCGGAACCCACCGGTCCGGAGGTTGAGACGGTTGTCAATCGGTCCCAGGTTGACCACATATGGTACCCCGGAAGGTTTGGATACGCCCTTGCGAAAGCACTCACCGTAGCGGGGTCGCTAGGTGGATCGAAACTAAATCGAAAGGGAACAGGGTGGAATACGGACGGTACCTCTTGGTCGATGGACGGTGGTGAAGTCGCGTCGGGGACGGAACGCACCATCATCTCAGGTACGAGAGTGATGCCCAGCAGGTCCTTTGCGAGGGTGCCGGCGTCGTCAGTCCGCTTGGGGCTGGCACGTTGCGGGGAAGCGGCGCTCGTCGTTGTCTCAGGCGCGAGGACAACACCCGACATGTCCCCCGGAGGAGTGCCGGCGTCGTCGACTCGATCCAGCTTGACAGCCGATAAGGTGCCGCCTCCTGCGTGGCCACGGTTGCCCCGTCTCCGTCTCCTCCGGCGAGGAGGGTGGCGGGGACGACCCGAGTGCTCCTCTTCCGCCGCGGGGAGATGCCGTCGTGGAGGTCGCCTTCGCCGGGCGAGCCGTTGACTGTCGTTGTCGTCGTGCCGCGGAGGGAGGAGTACCATGTCGTAGCTGCCGTCGAGGGACATGAACTCGAGACTCCCAAAGCGGAGCACCGTCCCGGGCTGAAGACGTTGCTGAAGTCTACCCATCTGGAACTCAATGGGAAAGTGTTCGTTAACACGCAGCAGGCCCCTACCTGGCGTGCCAACTGTCGGGGTTTCGGACCCGGGGGTTCCTGGACCGACGAGTAAATTTGTCGCTGCGTGTCCCTGCCCAGATGAGTTGGTGCGAGATGGAACACAAGTGGGGGAATGAGCCTTGTATTATCCTGCACCAGGGTGCTCGTAGTAGGGGTTACAAGTGTTGCGAGAGAGCGAGGGCGAGAGAGAGCGAGTAGGAGAGAGCGAGAGAGAGAGGGGGTCCAGCCCCCGCTCGTCTTCTCCCGTCCCTTTGTTGTGCGCCTACTCGTCTCTCCTATCGTGCGTTCGTGTGTTCGTATGCTCATACGTTTTTTCGTTTTTCCCCCTCTCCTTCTCCCCTCCCCTTCGTGGGGCCCTGGACACCCCCTTTTATAGACGTAAGGAGATGCCCAGCTGTACAATGGGGTGTAGCTGGGAGCTAACGTGACTGGCAGGGAAGTGCCCTGAGCCCTGTACAGATAACAATGTGGCCATCAGGGGGGCGTCTCGAGCCCTGTAGAGGTAGTATCGTGGCCGTCGGAGAAGTACCTTGAGCCCTGTAGCAGTACAGCTATTGGCACTGCATGGATCCTGCTGACGTCTCCTTGCTTCCGTAGGGGGCTTGAGAACCACCGACGTCATGGTTGCATGGGGAACCATCATTGCCTGTTACCGTGGTAAGCTCTATGGGACGTCGGTCTTGTTCCTTCGTAGCCTGAGCTAGCTAGGAGTAGGGTAATGATGCATCCCTTGTGGCGCGGTTGATCTGAGCCTGAGGTCGGGTGAGGCGGCGGCTCCTCCGAGGCCGAGGCTGGGGCCGAGGCCCAAGGTCGGGCGAGGATGTGACTCTTCCCAAGGCCGAGGTCGAGGCCGAGCCCTGGGGTCGGGCGAGGCGGAGCTTCCTGTTGCGCCCGAGGCTTAACTTGACCGTTGTCGGTTTCGCCCAGGTGGTTGGCACAGTGAAAGGGGCGGGCGGTGCTGTTTTCCTGTCAGATCGGTCAGTGAAAGGGCGAAGTGATTGCGGTCACTTCGACCTTGCCGACTGAGGCGCGTGTGTCAGGATAAGGTGCCAGGCGATCCCAACATTAAATGCGCATGCAATACGGTCGGCTGGTAAGGCGATTTGGCCAAGGTCGCTTGAACGACAAGGCTTGCCTTTGGCTGAGCCGAGGGTGCGCTCACTGTCTGAGGAGACCCTCGAGCGAGACATGGATTCGTTCGGGACCACTGTTCCGCCCGAGGCCGGGCTCGGGTTAGGCGAGACCGCGTCCCTTGGTAGACGAAGCTTTGACTTTGACCCGAGCCATAAGCCTTTATGGTTTGCTCTGAAGGTGTTTACCGGCTGTGATTAGGAGTTTTGGGGGTACCCCTAATTACGGTACCCGACAGAAGTACATGTCGATCTCCACATGCTTCGCGCGTTGATGATGCATGGAATTGGTGGAGAGGAGAGGTAGACGGCGCTGATGTTGTCGCAGTAAACGAGCGTGGCATGCTGAAGGGGGCTGTGGAGATCGTGGAGTAGCTGGCGCATCCAGGAGGTCTCCACCACGTCGTTGGCCATAACGCAGTACTTAGCCTCTGCGCTAGAGCGGGAGATGATGGACTGCCGCTTGGCAACCCAGGAGACGAGGTTGGCGCTCAGGAACACGGCATAGCCAGAAGTGGACCGGCGCGTATCGAGGCAGCCGACCCAATCAGCGTCGGTGTAGACCACGAGCTCCGACGTCAGAGATGGTCAGAGTAGGAGGTCGTAGTCGAGGGAGCCGCGGATGTAGCGCAGGATCCGCTTGAGAGCGGTGAGATGGGGCTCCCGCGGGGTGTGATATGGAGGCACACCTACTGGACGACGTAGGCGATGTCGGGCCAGGAGAAGGTGAGATACTGGAGCGCGCTGGTCAGTCTTCGATAAGACATCGAATCGGTGACCGGGGGCCCGTCGTCCTCAGAGAGCTTCGCGTGATTATCGACAGGCATGGAGTAAGACTTGCAGTCGGACATTCCTGCCCGCTCCAGGATGTCGATGGCGTACTAGCGCTAGTGAAGGAAGAGACCCTGGGGCCAGTGTTCAGTGATAATATCGAGGAACTGTTGGAGGGGGCCTAGGTCCTTCATCGTAAACTCACACTAGAGGGCGATGATCGTGTGCTGTATGAGATCGGCGGTGGATGTCGTGAGCACAATGTCGTCGACGTAGAGTAGGAGGTAGACGGTGTCCTTGCCACGTAGGTAGATGAAGAGTGACGTGTTCGACTTGGCCTAGACGAAGCCGATGGAGGCTAAGTAGGAGACAAAGCGAATGTACCAGGCCCGCGGCGTCTGCTCGAGGCCGTAGAGGGTGCGGTTCAGCCGGTAGACCGTATCCGGGTGAGCGGCATCGACGAAACCGATGGTCTAGCTACAGTATGTCTTCGTCAGAATGCCATGGAGGAAGGCATTCTTGAC
Organism: Zea luxurians; assembly: GCA_029449295.1. Taxonomy (NCBI): domain Eukaryota; kingdom Viridiplantae; phylum Streptophyta; class Magnoliopsida; order Poales; family Poaceae; genus Zea; species Zea luxurians. The sequence continues at coordinate 30,091,455 of JAOPSE010000023.1, read as the reverse complement.
ATCGAGCTGATGGATCCCCCAGTCCGGGGAGATGGCGAGGGACATGACGGCGTGAACTTGACGACGGGACCGAAGGCCCCGTCGTAGTCCACTCTGGGATGCTGGGTGAAGTCTCGAAGGACCCAACGGGCCTTGTAGCGGTCGAGGGAGTCGTTCGATGTCAGCTTATGGAGAAAGAGTCACTTGTCGGTGACCACGTTAGTGCCTAGAGGACACGACACCAGGTCCTAGGTGTGGTAGGCCAGCAGGGCTGCATACTCCTCCATTGCCCGACGCCAGTGTGGGTCAGCGAGGGCGGTGCGAACGGAGGGGACCGTGGAGGCGTCCGGTGGAGTGGCGGTCATATCCTTGGCCAAAATCAGCCGGTCGACAGGCTGAAGGACACCGCGGCACGCCGAGTCACCATCGGGTGGATGTCACACCCAGATTTAAGGGACAAAGCCGGATGCATCTCATACATGCGCCAAAAAAGACAACATATATAATAACAGAGTGTATAGAGATAAATGTCACAATAACATCAGAGTACTTATTACATAGAGGAAGTCTTACAAAAATAAAAGATAAATATAAAACGAACTAAATCCATCCTTGGTGCCAATAAGTCAACTAGGAGACGCCACCTAGATCAGATCAAACTCCTCGTTGTGTGGCTCCTCTTAAACCACCGGTTCTTCTCCTGTGGGGGGTGTGAGACAGCAAGGGTGAGCTCACACATGATCATAGCTCGACAAGTTGTGGGGAAATCAGTGGGCATGAACTCACCAAAGGTGGGAGTTCATATGATGTATAAGGCTGATCAACAATAGGGGTTAAAGCTGAGCATTGCTTTTAATAAGTTGGTCAAATTTTATTAGCAGTTACTAAGTGTAAGTAGATACCAAACCATAATAAATAATATAACAAAATTAATAAATAATCCCATGCAAATGCAAATGACAAATTGAATTTAAGTTACATAAATTAATCATGTGAGTGTCCGAGCCGTTCATGATCGTGAGCACGGCTAGTATACCAGTTTTACACTCTGCAGAGGTTGTACCATGTACCCACAAGTCATGTTACCCATCTGCCAAGAGACGGTCAATCCCATACACCTCTACCGAGGAGGCGAGGCAGGGTAACACTACGAAGCCTTTATAAAGTTCCACTAGCTTCAGAAAACCCGCTACAGTTTATGAGAAGAGCACTTGCAAGAATCCCTCGTCTGACCACCATCGCAGCAAAATCAACCCGAGAACCTCCCTGCATGCAACTCCCCTACTGCCCTTGCCCTTTTCGGGTAAGTAGTCTTCCACTAGCTTTTCTAATTAGTTAGCCAAGGGCGTCCCATTAAACCCTTATAGTGGCACTGTTTTTCCGGATGGTTCTCCATGTTCCAATTAACAATAAAGATGATCTTGACATGAACATAAATAAAATAACAAAATAATTGGAATATGTATGCAATGAAATGTTATCCCAAAACCATGTAAAGCAATAGCATAACTACCCAAATGATTCAGGGGTAAACAAGGTAAAAAGATAAACAGTCTAGGGTGACCTATTGGGTCCCATCAAAATTAAACCTATGCATTAATGAGTGATAATAAAGAGCATTATTGTGTAAAAAGTGGTGAAGGGCATAACTTGCCTTCAATGAGCTCATGCTCAGCAACTTCTATCTGCTGGGCACCAGGATCCTCAGTAGCTTGCTCGTCTACTCGCATCAATACAAACATACATAGTATAGCAAAAATTAACATCACACCAAACATGTAAACAAAATACATAATAATAATCTACACATTAAAATAAGATCCTAAGAACAGGAATCATTAATTTTAGAGTTATGGATTTTAAGTTATGAATTTCCAAAGGTTTTATGTGCTTGATATATGATTAAGTGAGAAATTAATTTTACTACTGTTTTCATGTCAAAACAGAGACACTAGGTGATAAACAATAATATTACAAAATTATAGAAATTGGAATGGATCAATTTGGAACTAAAATGAATTAAATATTAATTTTCCAAGTTTCTAGAATTATTTTTTGTATTAAAAACCAATTTCTATATTTATTTCTCTATTTTTATTCTTCTCTGGACTAGGCGTCAAATTCCAGAAAGTACAGGGCCTCTGGTGAAAAAGAATTCCAGACATAGGACTCCCTCAAGGTGGACTGCGGGTTCTATTTTTATTTTTTTCGGGGGCTCTTTAACAAAATGCACCCACGAAGGGGTATGGGATGTGAAAGGGAATTAGGCTTACACCTTTTTCCTAAATGGTTTTGGTGGTTGAATTCCCCAACACAAATAATTGGACTAACTAGTTTGCTCTAGTCTATAAGTTCTACAGGTGCCAAAGGTTCACAATAAGCCAATAAAAAGACCAAGAAAAGGGTTCAAACAAAAGAGAAAAAGACAACCCGGAAGGCACCCTGGTCTGGCGCACCAGACTGTCCCGTGTGCCACCGGACAGTGTCCGATGCGCCACCGGACAGTGTCCGGTGCACCAGGGAAGATCGACTTCAAACTCTTCACCTTCGGGTTTTCCAGGCGCACCTCCGCTATAATTCACCGGACTGTCCGGTGTTCCACCGGACTGTCCGGTGCACCAGCGGAGCAACGGCTATCTGCGCGCAACGGTCGACTCTGCAAAGTGAGCAGTGGATTTCAGATGTCAGAGCAGCAAGTCAGAGGGGCACCGGACTGTCCGGTGCGACACCGGACTGTCCGGTGCCACATGAGGACAAAGCCTCCAACGGTCGACCAGCTCCAACCCTGACAAACAGGCTGACGTAGCGGCTCACCGGACACTGTCCGGTGGCGCACCGGACACTGTCTGGTGGCGCACCGGACTGTCCGGTGCGCCCATCGCCAGCAGACTTCTCCAACGGCCATATTTTGTTTGGTGGCTATAAATACCACCCCAACCGGCCACTTCAAGGTGTGGGAGCACAAGTAACATTCCAAGTCATCTAGTTGACATACTCAAGCCCTCCCAACCACATATATTCATTGATCCATCCTATACACAAGATTTAGTCCACTATAACCAACACAAGTGCCACAAAAGAGAGAGCAAGCAATTGAGAGCTACTCAATTGAGTTTAGCCCTAGCGCCTTGTGAGATTCATTGAGAAATAGTGTGTGCTACATCTTTGTGTTCATTTGTGCGTGGAGTATTGACTCCCATCGAACTTCCTCCAAAGTGTTGGAGGCTTGTAAAAGCTAGCAAGAGACACCAAAGAGTGTGGTGGTCCTTGTGGGATCGAGAGTGATCCTTGAGAAGAAGAAGAGCTCGCCGATCCTTGTGTGATCGGGGGAGAGAGGGAAAGGGTTGAAAAAGACCCGTCCTTAAGTGGACTCCTCAACGGGGACTAGGCCTTCGAGGGCCGAACCTCGGTAAAACAAATCACGCGTGTCCATTGTGTTTATTGCTTGTGATTTGTTTGTTTTCCCTTGCTCCAAGTTTTCTTGCACTATTGTTTGCTAATATCATTCGGTGTTGCTTCAAGTTAAATTCCCATTTTGTGAAGCAACACATTGCAAGAAAGAACTTGTCCTAGTGCTCTTCTCATCTAAGACTTCTTGCTTTGTTATTCTATAACTTATTAATTGTATTGATTTATCACTCCCGCATTATTTAGCAATACTCTTTTCAAGCAAGAACTTAGTTTGTATACTCCTATTTTTGTATACCTTGTTCTAACCACTAATCAAGGGATCTAGTTGGGGGATAAAGTTTTAATTTTCAGGTTTCGCCTATCCACCCCCCCTCTAGGCGACTTTCAATTGGTATCAGAGCTAGGCACTTCATCTTGAGTCTAACAACTCGAAGTGATGGCTCGTAGAAGATCCCAAAAGAACAAGAAGACCCAGGAGAACAAGGAGGTAACTCTTGAGATATTGCTTTCCGATTGTTCTAATTATAATTCATGGTCTACTAGAGTGATAAATGCTTTTAGAGCGGTAGACCCTCAATTAGAACAAATTTTAGACAAGAGTATTATTCCTCCTAACTATGCTAGGGAAAATGCCTCCGAAGAAGATTTAAGATGTATTCGCTTAAACTATCTAGCTTATGACATCTTAAGTAAATCCCTTAGCAAAGAAGATTATCATGCCTTCATAATAAAATATGACAAACCCATTTGTGATGTGCATGATATTTGGACTAGAATTAAAAGCAAATTTAATAAGTCCAAACATGATAGTTCATTTTGTGCTTCTACTTCCTTTGGTATTTGTGATACTAACCCTTGCAAGAAAGAAGATGAAAATGAACGGTGGAGACCAAACGATGAATCCACCTCTCCAAAAGGTGTGTCTTCCCATTTCGATTCCCACATGTGTTGTGTGGCTAATGCAAATGATAGTGGAAGCACAAATGAGGATGAGGAGGAAGAAAGAAGCTTTGTGCAACTCTACGCTCGCCTAAGCCAAGAAGATAAGGCAGTCATGCTCAAACTTCTAGAAAGAGCGAGAGAGCAAGGCGAAGCTCGTCAAAGGCTAGAAAGTATTCTCTCCATGAAGATGCAATACTTTGACGAGTTGACTAAAGAACATGAGGAGCTAAAGTGCTCTTATGTTGATTTGGTCCAAAGGTATAAAACTATTTCAATTGAGCAAGATAACGCTTTACATTGTATCGCTCAATTAGTAAATAGAAATGCCTTGCTTAAGGACCAAGTATAAAAGCTAAAAATTGAAAATCTAGCTTTTCAAGGAAAATATGATATGCTCCTATGCTCTCATGAGAATCTTAGAGATGATCATATCATATTAAACATTGCTCATGAGGTTGTGATAGAAAACTTAAAATCCCAACAACCTCACTCATGCACATGTATTCAAATTGATACTATATTACCATGTGCTAATGCTTGTTGTCCGTCAACGAGCATATCTTCTTTTGAGCTAGAACTTGCAGGAACAAAAGATTATACATATCAAAAGCTCAAAGAAGAGAATGAAAGGCTAAAGATGAGCTTGACACAACTAAAAGGGAAATGCATTGCCCAACCTTCTCAAGATAACCGTGATCACATGGTGAAGAAGCTTGAGACGGGAACAACCGTGGAATGCACTACATCCCTTGAAGAAAATGTCAAGGATTTGAGGATTGCCAAGAGGAAGAAACAAAAGATGAAATTCAACACCTCCTCCAAAAGCCTCAACCACGCCTCCACTAAAGGTAACATCCAAGGTAATGATCAAGCCACACTTCACATAAAAAGGTGTAGTGAATGCTTTGAAGAGGGGCACTTGATTAGGTCATGTCCCTATATTAAAAATGGCTTGATTATTAACAAGGATGATAAACTATGTTTTAAATGCTCCAAGAAGGGACACTTGCTTAGATCTTGTCCCCATTTAAAACGAAAAGGCATAGGGTTAGAAAAGAAAGTTTTTACTAACCATGTAGCAAGAAACAAACGAGGAAAGAAGAAAGCTTCAAAACTTGGAAAACGCCTTTGCTACACATGCCGAAAGAAGGGACATCAATGCAAGGATTGTCCCATTGGTAACAATTCCACTCCTAGCTTGTCAATTAATTCTCATGTAACTAGGCAACCCAAAATTGCAACTTGTGCTAGAAAGGTAATGAGTTTACCTAGTGCTAACACAAAGGACTTTTGGGTTCCTAGATCTTTGTTGACTAACCGTGATGGACCCATCAAGCGATGGGTACCAAAAATATGCTTGACAGGCTTTGTAGGAGAAGGAGATGATATGAAACTTTGGGGTGCTTGAAAGAATCCATTTAATACTCAATAACTCAAGCTATCAATCTTCAATAATCTATATCCGTGATTGACCCAAGGTTATTTTTCAAATTGTTATGTCTAAAATTCATATCATCTCGGGGAAGATATTATATGTTGTAGGAAATGAAGAAATATCATGTACGAAAAATCAAGGCCTACAACATGGAGGAACGCCAAAGGATGGTAACATTTATCTTTTAAGTGCAAGTATTTTAGAATATCATTTCTTATGTGTAGTGTATAGTCACATAGAAAAATTAAAGCACTTCAAATGCCTTTGAATTTATATTACCATTCTTTGAAGAATTTCCTCTCATATGGTAGATTGCATACTCATCATTTCAATCCTATGGCAATCTACATGCTTTAAAATGTTGCAAGTATCTCATGGCATGATTTCACTAAGTTGTTTTATTATCGCCATGATTCTAGACATAGAGAGATATTTCATATTCTTAAAAGGATGAGGTGTCATGAAAGGAATTCAAATCCTTAGGACACTTATAAAAAGAAAAACTCTCTCTATAACTAGAATAGTGAGACCAATGTTTTTATTTAAATAACCCAAGTAGTCTCACTTGTAGAGAATAAGTTTCTCTTTGGAAGCGTGTAATCTAACATGAAAAGAAAAATCAATCCAATGATTTATGATGTATTTCTACTTTCTCAAATTGGATATGATTCTTTCACATTTATCGCTTTCCAAATCATGAATTAAGATTTATTCCTATAATCTTATGGGATTATTTATGCTTGCTTTATGAGTTAAAATTGAGCATAACATCATCGATGGATAATCTAGTTCATGCTATAAAGTTTCCATGCTTTAGTAATCCACTTTTCATTCCTCATCAAAAATGATTACAAAAGAGGGAAACTAGTGCTTGTGTTGCTACTAACATTTCTCTTGAGTTCAATTATGAATATCTACAAGAGAGAAAGTGCACAAGCCTCATGGGTTGATCTTCACCCAAAGGAAGAAAGGTAAAAGCAAAGGTATGGGAACTCATCTTCTTAATTAAGTTTGGTTCCCATCTCAATGGGTATTTAATCTAAATTATCATATTCTACCCTTGTGAGGAATAGATTCTTTATTGGACCTAAAATAACTAAGTGTGCATTCAATATCATATTCATAAATGCGTTTGTCCATTAGAATCTAATTCATGCCTTTGCTATATCCATTCTCATATTGATGCGTTTCTAAGTCATGATAATAAAGTTCAATATGAAGAAGTAAATTCCTATGAGTAATCAAATTGTTAAATAGTGCATGTTCCTCTTTTCATGTATAAGTGCACTAATGTTAAGGATTTTACTTCATGTCTGTGTGACTTATGGATGATGAATTATGCTTATTTCCTATCTAAAAGAAATCATCCTTCATTATATACTCTCTTGTGTTACTAACATCCTTCTTGAGTATTTTCAATTAGTTTGAAAGGAAAAAGAAACAATTACAAAGGGAGGATTCTCAAATGAAAGAGGAGGACATCAAGAACAACAACACCTACTTGGATAATAAGATCTACAAAACAATCAATGGTGTGGTTGTGAGTATTCTAAATCCTTTCATTGTGAGAATACCAGGCTCAAGTTGATTATTGCAAATTTTATGAGCCTTGATCAAGATGTAAAATGTTTCTCTCTATTTGTCTTTAAAGTAAATGCATCCATTCAACTCATTCAAATACTTGATGCATATCTTTAGGGGGAGCCTCTTTATGTATCTTGATTATGTTGAGACTATTACTTTATCTTAGTAATTTCATATAGTCTCTTGCATGCGAATGAGTTTCTCATGAAGTATGCTACTATTTTCCAATTCTTATCTTTCACTCTAAAGTGGCATATTTGCTGGATTCTCCTACTCTAAGCTTAATTGATAATCTAATGCGTATGTTGTTCTTTTGATCACATCTGTTATTTGTTTGATCGTTGAATGACTTCAATTGACAATCATGCTTCTTAGTGCCGTATATTCTATTAATCAATATCTCTCTTGTTGTGCACTAAGTTAAAAGGAGAATTCATGGTACTATTATGCAATTTATGATCCATTTGATATATGCTTACAATAACTTGAAAAGGATCACTAGTTGTAGAACTCTCTCTTGTGCAAAAGATTTCCATATATTGTCATTGAGTATAGGTATTAAGCAACTAAGACAAAGGACAAAGCACAATGAAGAGAGCGTCTCTATGTGAAGGTACACAACCGTAAAACTACTTCCATTCATTTACATATGTACCTAAATCTTCCTTTTGTATACATTCCTTGCATATCTTGTATAGAAGGAAGTGAAAGCATGTCCATGCATTTTCCCTGCTTCATATCTAGTTTAACCTCTTAAATATTATTTATGCACCTTTGTTAAAACTAGATGAAGTGGTTTTATTGTCAAAGAGCTTAAAGCTTAACCTTGTAACGAGGATAAGCTACCTTTGTTCCAAAGGTGGATGGTCCTTAAGTCTCTTTGAAATCTTTAAGGGTAAATGCTTAAAATGTTTACAACATGCTTTGATAAGTGCATAAACTGTCATGTGCATCACACTTATACTATGACACAATGCACTTCACATTTCGGATAATATAGATATGTTCTCATTAAACTAATTATGTGCAATTGGTATTTAAGGCCAAAATATGTGTTCCTCTCCATGCACATATTTAGGGGGAGCAATCTATGTTATATAGAGCTATGATCATGCTTATTTTGACATATGTGTTTTCTAGTGTATTCTCATGCTTAGTCATAGCATTGAAAGGGAAATAGAGTATTCGGCAAAGACAACGCTTCCACTCAACTCCATCGGTATTCTCTACTCTTTGTCGGTACCCCGTATTGTTCTCCACTTTGGTATAATCTTCACTCATATCTCTATTTCAATTGTTTGCCAAAGGGGGAGAGAAAGAGAAGGGCCTATATTTCATTCCAAGTATCCGCTTTTGGCGATTCATGCCAAAGGGGGAGAAAGTATTGGCCCAAAGCAAAAGGACCGCTTCACCACCCTAATTTTAAAATCAATGATTTTCAATTGGCAAATTTTAAATTGGTATCTCTTTGTGTTCTAAAGGGGGAGAAAGTAGTATTTTCAAAATTGATATCTTAAAACCCTCTTGAACTCTAAGAGGAGAATTTATTGAGGGGGAGTTTTGTTTAAGTCAAAGGAAAAACATTTGAAATAGGGGGAGAAAATTTCAAATCTTGAAAATGCTTCTCAAAATCTTATTCATTTACCTTTGACTATTTGCAAAAGGACTTTGAAAAGGATTTACAAAAAGAATTTGCAAAAACAAAACATGTGGTGCAAGCGTGGTCCAAAATGTCAAAAGTTAAAGAAACAATCCATGCGTATCTTATAAGTATTTATATTGGCTCAATTCCAAGTAACCTTAGCACTTACATTATGCAAACTAGTTCAATTATGTACTTCTATACTTGCTTTGGTTTGTGTTGGCATCAATCACCAAAAAGGGGGAGATTGAAAGGGAATTAGGCTTACACCTTTTTCCTAAATGATTTTGGTGGTTGAATTGCCCAACACAAATAATTGGACTAACTAGTTTGCTCTAGTCTATAAGTTCTACAGGTGCCAAAGGTTCACAATAAGCCAATAAAAAGACCAAGAAAAGGGTTCAAACAAAAGAGCAAAAGACAACCCGGAAGGCACCCTGGTCTGGCGCACCGGACTGTCCGGTGTGCCACCGGACAGTGTCCGGTGCACCAGGGAAGATCGACTTCAAACTCTTCACCTTCGGGTTTTCCAGGCGCACCTCCGCTATAATTCACCGGACTGTCCGGTGTTCCACCGGACTGTCCGGTGCACCAGCGGAGCAACGGCTATCTGCGCGCAACGGTCGACTCTGCAAAGTGAACAGTGGATTTCAGATGTCAGAGCAGCAAGTCAGAGGGGCACCGGACTGTCCGGTGCGACACCGGACTGTCCGGTGCCACATGAGGACAAAGCCTCCAACGGTCGACCAGCTCCAACCCTGACAAACAGGCTGACGTGGCGGCTCACCGGACACTGTCCGGTGGCGCACCGGACACTGTCTGGTGGCGCACCGGACTGTCCGGTGCGCCCATCGCCAGCAGACTTCTCCAACGGCCATATTTTGTTTGGTGGCTATAAATACCACCCCAACCGGCCACTTCAAGGTGTGGGAGCCCAAGCAACATTCCAAGTCATCTAGTTGACATACTCAAGCCCTCCCAACCACATATATTCATAGATCCATCCTATACACAAGATTTAGTCCACTACAACCAACACAAGTGCCACAAAAGAGAGAGCAAGCAATTGAGAGCTACTCAATTGAGTTTAGCCCTAGTGTCTTGTGAGATTCATTGAGAAATAGTGTGTGCTACATCTTTGTGTTCATTTGTGCGTGGAGTATTGACTCCCATCGAACTTCCTCCAAAGTGTTGGAGGCTTGTAAAAGCTAGCAAGAGACACCAAAGAGTGTGGTGGTCCTTGTGGGATCGAGAGTGATCCTTGAGAAGAAGAAGAGCTCGCCGATCCTTGTGTGATCGGGGGAGAGAGGGAAAGGGTTGAAAAAGACCCGTCCTTAAGTGGACTCCTCAACGGGGACTAGGCCTTCGAGGGCCGAACCTCGGTAAAACAAATCACGCGTGTCCATTGTGTTTATTGCTTGTTATTTGTTTGTTTTCCCTTGCTCCAAGTTTTCTTGCACTATTGTTTGCTAATATCATTCGGTGTTGCTTCAAGTTAAATTCCCATTTTGTGAAGCAACACATTGCAAGAAAGAACTTGTCCTAGTGCTCTTCTCATCTAAGACTTCTTGCTTTGTTATTCTATAACTTATTAATTGTATTGATTTATCACTCCCGCATTATTTAGCAATACTCTTTTCAAGCAAGAACTTAGTTTGTATACTCCTATTTTTGTATATCTTGTTCTAACCACTAATCAAGGGATCTAGTTGGGGGATAAAGTTTTAATTTTCAGGTTTCGCCTATCCACCCCCCCCTCTAGGCAACTTTCAGGATGGATCTGGCCGTTGGATGGAAAGCCGAGCGCCCAGATTAGTTTTACTTATCCGCGAACCGTTACGCAGCCGCGTCCGTCGGATCAGCGATCAGCGGTCCGATTTAAAATATTCCGATTGAATCCTATGCGCCAGATCCCAATCGGACGGCCTAGGTCACGATGAGCGAAGGGGTATCTCCTATCTAATCAGAGCCGTTCGGCAGTAGACGCATCCTCTCCACCGATGGCCACACTACGGCGGCGTTCCCCGAGCCACGGCGGCGCCCATGACCGGCAGAACCAAATCCACGCATTCCTGCCCCTGTTTTCCAATTCGTCGTAGCTACACAATGCGGAAGGCATAACGATGACAGGGATGGGCTTATTACCGGTGATCGGTGCCTCGGCGACGCCGGCCACGGCGTGAGGCGGACAATGGCGGAGGAACGAAGTCCTGTGAGCAATTGAGTCTTGCCCAGCGACCAACTTCACCCGCGGACGACGCGTCACCCCTCCAGTAGACTTGGGAACACTCCTAGACCGATTTTCGGGGACCCAACGTCGGCGGCTACTTGATTTGGACGCGACGGCTCACTTTGCCCTCACGACGGAGATAAAATCATGGTGGCGAGGATGCACTAGTGGTTTGGACGCCCGAGTACGATCAAAAGGGTCGCGGGGAGTCGGGTTATATACCTAGGACGAGGTCCGGAATCCGGTTGCAGTCGCCGCCGGGGATCTCGCGTCGTGGGCAAGAGGTGCGGTGCATTTGTTGCGGAGTCTGGCGAAACGGGCCCAGTAGTCAGTGGGTGGCTGAGACGCGAGGCGCAGGAGAGAATAGCAGACGGGGCTGACAGATGGGCCCGCATGGCAGTCGGCCGAGCGCGCACGGTGGGAAGAAGAGTTGGGCCGCGCGGTTGACCTCCCCTGGTGGGCTAAAAGAAAGGATCCGAGCCCAGGTAAGCTTTCTTTCTTTCTTTTCTTTTTCCTATTTTTGTCTTCTTTCTACTTTAAATTCTAAATTTGAATTTGAATCCTTTTAGGAGCTGCACATTTGAGTCCAATGTACACCTTCAAATCCATTACAGAAATAATATATTTTATTATATTTTTTATACTCATTTCACTCACATAATATTGATTCCTTCTTCTCTTTTTCTAAATTCTTGAATTTCCTTTAGATCTTAAATTCTACTTTGGACTTTGATATATTTCTTTTCACATTATTTTTATATTGTCACAAAATGCACACAAAAATGAAAAACCAGCATGATGCATGATTTAGTGGTGTCCTTTGTTAGTCATTTATTTGTTTAAGTGAGGTGTCCTCATGAAATGATAAATAGAGATGGCACACAAGTACATAAAGGAATATAATTTCTCCTTTTAGATTTTCTTACAAAGTGGGTATTACAGTGGACGTGCCTGGGGTCACGGTGGATGGCGACCGGGTGGTACACAGGCGGCTCAAAGTGGGCCGCCGAGACATCGGGGGCCGCGGGCGTGTCCGGCTCGCGGCGATGATAGACGACGACGGGGTCGGCAAAGCGGCCCATGCTCGTCGACGGGCCTGGGTTCGTGGGTGCCGAGGGAGTGGCGCTCCCGTGGCGGTGGTAGACGAGGGCGGGGTCGGCGAAGCGAGTCACGCTCGTCGATAGGGCCAGAGTCGACTGGGCCGCGCGTGGCGTAGGCATGGTCGATGGGGTCGCGCGTGGAGCGATTGGGGTCGACGGGGCCATGCGTGGACTTCTTGGATGTCATCGCCGGACTTCTTGGATGCGTGTTGCTGTCGACAGCCCTGACGACATCCTGGCACCCCTTGGCGCTGATACCACTTGATAGAATTACGCCGGAGAGACAACCACAACCAGGTTGCCGCAAGCTCCAACTCCCAAGTAAGACGCCTAGGTATGTCCCTCACTAGTTTACACACGCGAGCACTTGACTGCCTTTTCTCATCCTCTAAGGCCATATATTAATAGTGGATTACAAGGAAACAAATCAGGCTTCAATCAGCCCTGATACAGAAGTCCATATCTGGACTGTCAATCACACCTATCCATATAGGACTGCTATACTACCATAACTGCTATTTCCTAAAAATAGATAAGTTAACTAGCACCAATTAAGGATTACTTTCCTAACACTGCATATGCATGTTGTTTACATCAGAATTATCATTTTCTTTTGATCAGTTCTTTTCTTTTTCTATTTATAGAATATGTTTATCGCCATTTTCACAATTATTTCACTTAAACCCATCAAAACCTTTTTTTAAGTGTTATATCTATGGTATATGATGTGATTATATCAGTGCAAAAGCACCGAATCCCATCAAAACTCTGAAGTTAAAAGCGAAAGGGCCTCTAGCTTAGTGGTTAAGGGCTTCCAAGTAGCACCTCCAAGTCCTGAGTTCGATCCTCCTCGGGGACGAATATTCAGGTTTGGTCAAAAAAATCACTCGTTGTGCCTCATCCGCTCTCGGGTTATGATATCTTGTGCGTCACCCTCCAGCATAGGACATTGCAGAGTGGACAGTTGACGCCGACTCGTTAGTGATGGTGCACCAGCGTTCGGAGATTTTCGGCCTATACCATTGTTTCGGTCTCTTCTTAATATAACATCGGGATGACGGTCTTTTCTCCCCGGCCTTAGTATTTTGGGCCGCGGGTTACTGTTGTCTATCAATTATCTTTGGGCCCTTTGCTGTAGCGCTGTTTACACTTATTTAAACAAACAATCTTCGTGATTACGTTTACTCATTGTCTGAGAACTCAAGTACATATACTCTTGCTGTATGACCATTTCGGATGAATATATTTTTGTTTACTTTGATGAAAAGGTTAAAATGTTGTAAATATGATGACCTCAAAATAATTGTATATGTGCACATCAACAAGCAATGGTGCAAATGGGGTCGCATGTATCACAACGACCACTCATGGATAAGCACCAATGAACAGACAAAGGCACTTTCAGTTTCTCAACATATGTCGTCATATGACTGTAAGTTATTGCCAGCAGGTTTTCCAATCTGCAAGCAAGCTATGGGAGGGACGGTTGGAGTGTAGAGCTCCCCAAAAGCTTGCCAGCAGAATGGGTTATTCAGGTGGTAGTGGGGTACTTGCACTGGTCTGAGTTGCACACCGGTAAGAGAGATTCCTGAACAAGGTAAGCTGTCACTGCATGCAAAATGGACAGGCTTGATTGTAAATGTTCCTCTGATATTCTCGTATTGAACCCCTGATACTGCCACTGCTGATGTTTGATTCCTGCAAGTGGTTCTGTCACAATAAAACTGATCTATGATAATGGGTGTTTGAACCTCTGAGACTTGTATATTTGAGAACCTTATGTCTTGAACCAATCCTACGCCACCCTGCGAGAAATGAGAGTTTACTTTGTTTAGCTCAGTAGGAATTGTTGTTTTGGCTGCCATCATCATTTTTCTTCTTGGGACTTTCCAAGGTTATTGGTTGTATAGATATCAAATGATAACATATACATATCCATTCCTTTTTTTAGTTTTTTTTTTCTTTTGTGACATTATTCTGTACTAATGTCTGATGTTGAATTAGAATTTTGTTTGTACATATGTTCTCAAGCTTACCTGCCAGGTCTTGATTCTGACACCATTCATGGTTCTGAACATGTTGACATCTCTTACCGTAACATTTGATACACATGCTTTTGTGTTGTCTCGGCCTAGTCCACCTATGCTGATTCCATGGCCTGGTCCACAATTCACGTTGTGTATATTTATGTTGCTGCATCCTGTCTGGATGGAGATGCAATCATCACCTGCATCGAATAGGACAAAGGAATGTTATGCTAGTTTACAGCAGTTTTTCAGTGTACTCTTAACTCTGAAACATGTCCTTTGACATGCAGGGTATACAGGTGTAACAGAACTGACATGCATACTTCTGGTTGACCCTAGATAATTCCTTGTAAATATTTTTTTTTGTAGATAATGTCTTATCTGGTTAGTGTTCTTGATGGAAATGTGTCTTTGTCGTAAAGCTTTGCAAAACAAAACTTTTGAGTTTCATGAATATAGCCTAGATCCCTCTTGAATTGAGATATACAGTAAGGATTGAGGAATTACCACAAGCCAGGGTTGTATGATGAATGCTGGCATCTTTGGAGTTCTGCAGGTGTATTCCGTCAGTGTTGAGACTGTTCTCAGGGGAGGATATGGTCACATCATGGACCATCACTCCTTGACAGTTGTCGAACTTAAGATGGCACTGTGAGCTGTTGACAATAGTGATACCAGACACTACAACGTTGAAACTACCATAAAACCTCAATGCCTGCATCAGGTATGAAATCAGGGTTGCCATTACTTCATTTCAGTATGGTATGATAATAGTGTGCATAAAGATAGTGATCCTTACTGTAGGTTTAATCTGTGGCATTCTTTGAAACTCTACATGGTACTGCAGGAAAGCATCCAAAGTAAGCACTTAACATGAACAACTTTTCATTTGAGTACTTAATAAAAAATTTATACATCTGGTGGCCAGCTCTCACCGTGTCATCATCATCCTCACCCTCTGGGTCTAAGTAGGTCCACCATTGTTGCCCTCTGCCATTTATAATGCCGTTCCCTTGAATAACTATTCCATTTAGTTTGGTGAACTCGAGCCACTGGAGCAAGCCAGAACCCCAGGATTTAGCACTGATTGGAGCTAGGATTGTTCCTTCCAACTGCAAAATGAGTACAACATTACTACTCCATTGTCCTACTTTGTTGGTCAATTCAAGCTACGTTGAAAAGGCCCTTTTGTGTATCTTAGCATTTGGGATTACGAGTAGGATTACCTGAAAGACAATATTCGGTTTGCAGTAAGGCCCAGAGAACGAGATTGGCCCAACAAGGAACTCTAGTTGTGGTGGTACGAGAAGTGTAGATGCCCCCTGGGTGCAGGCAGCAGCCCACGCTCCTTGAAAAGCCTGTATGCAAAATGGACGTACAATTATTGGCTCTAGATTTCTGAAAGAAACATCTTGCAAGAGCTATGGAAACGATTATGCATTTGTGTATCCTGACTTGGTTGGTGTACTTTGTTCTCTTCCTGATTTACAAAAAAAAAAAAAAAAAAAAAACCTGGCCAACTAGATATGTAAATGGATCTGTTTATGCCGCTATGTGCAACAATCATGTGAGAAGGAAAGAAGAAGCCAAAGCAGGGAGCAGATGGAAACACATGCAAACATATGGCGCTGATGACAACTTTTCAGGCTATGTACTGCAAATCATGTGAGACAGTGAGAGAGTAAAAACAGGTATGGGCATATGCACATTGAAATGCTCACCATCATAAGCTGTGGTGGTTCTGGCAAATGAATTCAGGTTAGCATTTATGCTAATTTCCGATTTCTAAGCATTCCAAAAAAGAAAAATATGCACGACAAATTCGAATCTCAAGATGCCACGGTGATCGACATAACTGAGTCCTCATGCAAGTCATGTAAAGATCAGTGCGAAAAAACAGAGCATCTGAAGCGCAAACCCACGGAAGGAATTGCAATTCGAGATTTCTGGCTCAGACAACGCATGACGCTTGGCAAATTTATAATGGAATTTTGTTTGAAAAAAGAGCAGCGAAGCTATCGGACCTTAGTATCGTCTGTAACTCCGTCACCCTTGGCTCCAAAATCAACCACATTGAATACTGCACCATGCTGCGAGGAGGTTGCTG
This sequence comes from Zea luxurians, assembly GCA_029449295.1. Classification (NCBI taxonomy): domain Eukaryota; kingdom Viridiplantae; phylum Streptophyta; class Magnoliopsida; order Poales; family Poaceae; genus Zea; species Zea luxurians. Next base: position 30,074,998 of record JAOPSE010000023.1, on the reverse strand, counting down.
GTGGTGGCGGCTGTGACTGTGATGGCTGCTGATGACCCTTCCCGCAGCTTGGAGGAGTCGGCGGCTTGGGAGTGGAATGGGCGCTGCCATTGGCAGGGGGGCTTGGCCTCGGGATGTGAGGGGCATTCGGGCTTGGTTGGTATTGGTACGGATTCTGGTTTCCTTTGCCGCCGGCACCAGAGATCGGTGTGGAGCTGGCCGGTGGCTTGGGACTTGGCCGGTTGCTGCCGTATTGGCGGCGGGAGCTGGTCTTCTTTCCTTTGCCTTTCTTCAGCTGAGAGGAGGAGGTCCTCGACGACCTCCAATGCCTGCCTCTTGTTGCCTCGCCGACTTCAATGGTGGAGCAAAGCGCAAGCAAGACAAGGAGGAGCAGGAGGCCGAGGCCTTTTGCTCCCAGCTTCATCCTCCTGTCCTGTCCGTATCTGTGTTGGCTGTGTGGAGAGATTAGAGTGTGTGTATTGTGTGCTGGCCTGCTGCTGCTGGGTAGTAGTAGTGGTAGATAGAGAGAATAGAGCGCGGGAGGCCTGTGGTTGCGGCGAGGGGAAGGGAAGAGAGAAAGGGGTTTAAATAGCAAACACCGGGAGGCGGCCATGCTCCTCCTGTTTTGTCAGGATTTTAAGGTGAAACTAAAATGAAACGGGAAATGATTGGGAGGATATTTGGGGCCCAGCTCTCGTGCACGCAAGGGAGACACGTGTAATCGATCTTACTACATCTATTTCCTTTGTTGCGCTATTACACGAGAATCAGCCGGTGGCGTTTCTCCGTGTTTGAGGGATTAGCCCATTGGTTTTAATTTCATTCCTGTTATTGTAGCATTGATCTTTCTTTTTAATGGCAGTTTAAAGGTTACTGAATATGGATTGGTTTACGAGCAATCAAGAATATTTATGGTTTTGAAAAAAAAAAATTGGGCAGAACAACATAATCTAATTACACCTGGTATTCAGAGTACAGCCCCCCAGCTGCTCGCAATTTGGTTGAAGGAACCAAATAAAGTCAGGCATGTGGGACCGATTATTCCCTGCCCGCCCATGAGCCTTCCATTGATGCAGTGCAGCAGCCGGAGGAGTGTGAGTTGTGAGGCTAGAAAGAAATGACGGGGCGTGGAGGTGGAGTACCCGCGCGGCAAGCCAGGGGCATACCCGTACCCGTACGTGGCCAGGAATGACCGCACGCACGACGGCGGCAGCGGCATGGCCGCATGCATGCGTTCCCGTCAGGCAGACCTGGCAGTGGCAGACAGTCATTTTGCCCAAAGCGAGCAAGCGTCCAGGCGGTGGGCGGCCGTAGATGCTGGGGAGGGCAGGGCAGGGCAGGGCAATGGCATCACGCATGCATGTGTGCATGCTCTCTCCCTCCCGTCCCGGGGTGAGTGAGTCAGTCACATGGCAACGGTCACGGGCGGAAGCGTCGTACTTGTCCGCACCTCGGCCGGCGGACCCAACTGCCGCAACCGGGGCCCCCACGCAGTCCAGTCCCCATCGAATCATCCAATGACCCATCCGCCTGCAATCTCTCCATCTCATCTCGAGCCTCCGCCACCGTCCGTCCCGGCTGCGTCCGGTCATGCGCCCAGCGCCGTGTTCTGTCTCCATTCGTCACGGCTCGCAGCTGCTGCGCCGGAGATGATCGAGGTTCGGAATTGTATGGCTTGTGACGGTAGGAGACAGGGACCAAATCAAGAGGCTCTGAGTCCGCTCGTTCCACATGTCTAGCTAGCTAGCTAGGTCAGAGCTCCAAACGCCAGCGCAGTACGTACAATTGCAGTCGCAGTCGCAGAGGCTGGCTGGCACGTACGTATAGCCTGATCGAGCCACACGTCTGCTCCTTCATTGATTCATTCTCCCTCCCGAGGTGGTTACGTACATTACTACATCACACGCATGCATGGCTCCAGTACAAATGTACAGTTCGACCTCCTGAAACCGCATCGCAATTTTGTTCAAGTGCACTGTCTGTCTATATCATTTTTTTTTTGAAAGCGCCGGCCATTTAGCTAGTTTGCATATATAAAAACTGCATACTACTTTATCTTAATTTGGTGCCGTCACGAGTCTTGAAAGAAGCGCAGGAATGTACGTAGACGATATATATACTGTGTGTGTCCGACAACGTACATGCAATGCTGCTTCACTCACGAGATGCTCGTTGCGGGGATCCATGCGACGCGAGGTTTGGCGACACCGGCAATAGGTTGGCATGCATGTAGGAGCTAGCAGTAGTAGCACCAGCAGCATATATCTGTTCCATCAGTAAAATTAAAGACAGCAAGTACACCGACAGGCCCCAAGATTAATTGAAGATATAATAATGCTACGATCCGGCTGGCGGCGACGTACCTGCAAGAGTCGTCGTCACCGGTACGACGTACGTACGAGCTTCTACGCGCGCTGTGTTGTTTGTTTCGATCATCGGTAGCTGCCAAGGGCTCAGGATCGGGGCGCATGGCATCCAAGTCCAACTGGATCAAAAACCTGGCAGTGCCCGTGAGGTAACAACAACAGCTAGGCAAAAACATGCATGCATGCCAGATGCGGCTCCGTCGTCGTCGGTCTGTGTCAGTCTCAGTCTGTCCGGCCGGGGTAGATCGCTTATTGGGGGGGGGGGGGGGGGGGGCAAATGTACGTAGCTAGGTCGTAAAATGTGTGGTTGTTAAGGCCCTTGGGGGTAGTACGGTGACCAGCTAGCTTTTAATATAGGTTGTTGATCAATGCAGATCGAGATCACAAGGCGACACTGCCTATCACCAACTTCGTCAATTTACGCACGCGCGCGTGTGCGTGTCGTCGTATTTTGCTACCAGCTAGCTGGTACTAGTAGAGACCTCCCAGTTTTGTTTGTTGGCCTCTTGATTTTCTCCTCCTACAACTACAATCCATTCATGATCAATGCAGAGTCGTTCACGGCCGTTTGTCCACCTAGCTAGCGTTGTCCGGTTGGGCGCGCTCGTGAACCCGATCCTCCCAGTCCCTCCTCCCCCAAGGCTGGGCCGGGCACATTGGTTGGTGGTTGGTTCGGGGTAAGGCACTTTAATTTGATGGTTTCGTTTCTCGACGTACGTAATCATCGGAAGACATCTCTAGCTAGTATACGTTTGCGGGAGATCGATCGTCAAAGTCACCGATTACATTGCATCGCACACCGAAGATAGATGGGCCACGAAGGACGTCAAGGCCCAGCCAGCTCCAACAGATCGAGTGCGTTTCTTTGGTCCACAATGGATCCGGTCCGGTCCGGTCCATGTAACAATGCAGAGCAAAAAGGACTTGCCTCGTGCTGCGGTAGACGTGGCCTTTCTTCTATTCGTCGTCTCCGCGCGGTCGCGCCGCGCCCAGTAGTGCACGCAAAGGCTACCGCGATGGCGTGTGAGCGAGCATTCGGGTAGTTTTGGGTAGGCAGGAGCTGCTCATCTAAACTCAACACACAGCAGTTGAGTTACAGTCCTATTCTTCTTCTTCTACTACTATTAACACACGACACAACGACGTGATTGCTACGTGGAACCTGTCCGGATTGACCGACTTGATAGCAGTAGCTAGCTAGCGCTACCAAACAATTCCTTTTGGGCCTTTTTTTTTTTCTTCCAGTCCTAACTGGAGCCATGCTTCAGCTGCAGTGAGTCCACGCTCCATCTCCAATGCTGCTCCAGCCTCGGTATGGTCCTTGTTGGATTACAAATATCGATGTGGTGGGGGGATTTTATTAATCTTTTGCTCATGTACTAGACGTTTCTTTCCGCTACCTACTAGCAGCAGCCCCCACAGAATTCCCATGTACTCGTTGTGTGGATGTGAGGTCACGAGCCTGTGGTTAATTAGTTAACCGATCCATCTGTTGTCATCTTCCAACGCTGAGATCATAGATCTTACCACCACGTCAAAATTAATGCCTTCTTTTCCTTTCCCCCCACACAAGGATAGATGCACGCACTGACATAGGCACCCAGGTTCAGGGAGGGGGCCAGTAGAGGAATAGAGGATGCGTACAGTGACATAGGCATCCAAGTTCATGGGCATGCACTCGGCAGATCTAGAGGACGTATATATGTGTTGGAATAAATGGGTTTGCTCCAATAAAAAAATTCTGAAAATGTCTTGAACAAAACTTAAAGTCCTATATATATTCATGTGAGCAAAGAGGAGTACAAATCTTTAATCTTACCTTGCTTTGGGTTTAATCTTTAATCTTACCATGAAGCACAGGGATTTGGATTTCTCCAAGGTCCTCACAATGAAAAAAATGGGCCCGACAACAGTTCCTTGTCCCTGTGCGCCTACAGCGCCCTCCATGCCACATGTTGGTCCTGCACTCATCTTTTTTAATCTTTTCCTCCTTTGTGTGCTAAAATAGGACGTAGGGCATTAGACTCTCTCCAGTAGAATATGGAAAATAGGGAACACAGAACTGTAGATGACACCGTTTGCAGAGCAAAATTTAAAATAAGAAAATGAGATAAGCGATGTGATAGGAGATCTGCTGGAGATAGCCTTTTACACACACCATGGACTAAACCTCTCTAAGTGTCTACATGTTGGCTCTCATTCTTGCTAGGTTCATCATGACTATCCACCTGGAATGTGCTCCTCCTAACTCTCTCTTTCTTGTACTCTATGTACCATGATACTGTCACACATCGATAATAGTAATTTAAGATCATGAGTTTCCTAACCACTTTGCCCACCAAAGATATATTGGAAATCAACATAGGGATTTCTCATAACAACACTTTGTCCAATTCATAAGGCTATGGAGCAAACCCAGAAAATCAAACTTTAGGCCAAATGTTCGGAACACCATTTCCTAGAAATTACAGAAGGATATGCAAGTGTTCATAGGCAGGAGCGACACCACATAGTACTTGCCTGGTGCATGGGCACCAGGGTGTATTAAGAATTCTTTTATAAATTGAGTAATATTCATCATATATCACAAGAAAATTCACAAGCTCCTTAAGTAGTGCACCACCTTCATTGTTGTGCTAGCTTCGCCTCTTTTTGTGGGTTTAGCCTAGCATGCAAAATTCATAGGAGCAATATTGGCCAACTTCAAATCCCTTCTTTGGCACTTCTGAAGTTTTTCTTACTCACCATTCAAAATAGAATCAGGGCTTCGAATAGACTAGAAGCGCACATGTGGTAAAACTCTAGAAACTATTACTATGTCGACAATCATCAAAAATAGGTCTCCACCTATTCAAGAGTGTAGATCACCAAGTGACTTTAGGGATGGGTAGCAAACTAGATAATAAATGTTAATCTACACCCAAATTCCTAGATCATATTGATGTGGTCCAAGCGTTGATAGACAGAGCTTGCGACTGCTCATCATTCTTATCTAGAAATTTATAAAGAAAGAAATGTAAAGTTTTTGGAATCGATTCAACAAACCATAGAGTGCTACATAAAATCAAATAAGAAGTAAGGAGCTTCAATGTTTTTAGCAGTTTTTAGTTGTTTATCTATTGTTGTGTGTGTTTTCTTTCTTTCTTTTGGCTCGAGTGTCTCTACACAACTTTTTGTACAAGATCCTTCTTTGGTTCTCTTGATTTTTAATAGAACAGACAACTCACCTACAAGTTTGTTTCAAAAAAAAGATATTGCATGGTTTTATGAAATGAAATGCTCTAGATAGAGTTTTACTTAGTTTCCAACACATGAGAGGATGAAATAAAATATTGTAAGTGGAGTGTGTCATAACCATGAGCATTGTGTGTTCATCTAGATGAAATTGATCTCCTATATCTTCTCATAATTGATGTGACATGTCATCTTTGTTGATGTAATGCCTGATTCAAAATGAACGAAACTCCCTTTTTGTTGATGTGTTACCTCATTAAAATGAATAAAACTCTAGCTATGATTAGCCTTAAGGATAAAGAAGTAGATCAAACAGACTTAATAAGTTTCAGTTATAATGCAATAAACATGAATGAAACTCCCACTATAATCAACCTTAAGCTAAAGGAGTACATGAATGAACTTAAAATACTTTTCATTTATAACGCGTGGAGAAAAACTAATCGTATATTATATAAGATAGGTAGATTAAGTAGAGTCAAGGAAGAAACAACAAGGGTAGAGTTTATAAGAGCAACTCCAATAGTTCTCTAAACAACTCTCTAAATCTTAAATTTAAGAAGTGAACAGAAAAATGCTTCTCCAATGGTTCTCTAAATAGACTTGCTAAATTTACTTAGTTGCTATTCAACTCTATTTACTCTCCACATTTAGCAACTCGGTAGGAACTCCCTAAATACAGTTGACGTTAATTTCTTCACACTAGCGTGATTATTTTTCCCTTTCCCACACAGTGAGATAGCCAGGTATAGCACGCTTTTTTTTCATTTTCTAGCATAATGAGGTAGCTAGGTCAAACACGTATGACGCAAGTTTCTCCTTCACGTCGAACCCAACTTCCTCATAGGTTGCGCCACCGGACCACCACTCATCCATAGTTCCCGACCTTTTTTCTTTCACCCTCATATCCTCTGCTCTCAACCTTATTATCAGGCAGATCTCATAGGGGTAGGGCCGCTAAAGCTAGATTCAAAATCGAACTACTTCCTAAATATGAGCAACTATTGGAGACTAAGTTATTTTTTACTTCCAATAGCTATTTAGCAACTTGCTAAACATGATTTTAGCAAGCTATTTTTTAGAGAACTACTGGAGTTGCTCTAAGAACAATACCCAATGTTAAAAACCACATATAATTTCTATGTGTGTTAGATTATGTAGATATTGCACATAAAAACCATACTTTTAATTAATATTTTAGGTTTGTTATTCAATAACACATTTTTTTCTCTATTATCCACCTATCGCATCACTTTATGTTATTTTTGGAATATTGATATTTTTGCAGTTTTGAAGCAATAGTATGGCATTTAATAATACTGTAGTATTGGAAGCCAAAAAAGTGTTTAGTTGCTACAGTTAAAACAAAAAATTAATACCATGATCTACTCCAAAACCATGATATTTTTTTGAGTTTTGAAACTCCACTTATGACCTCAGTTTTTCTTCTATTCTCTCTGTGCATACTTTGGTTTTCCAATAAAACCAAGCATATCTCAGTTTTAAGCAATACTCCCTCCGGTGCAGTAAAAGAAGTCATCCTGCGCGTGACCGAGCGTGCACAAAAAGAAGTCATAGCGCGCGTGGGTCTGGGATTTGGACGTTGTTGCCCCTAGTAATTGCACAAAAAAAGATGCATTTAAGAGGAATCGAACTTGAGACCTCCAATCTAGAATGACTTGGAGCTGCTGCAGCAACCAATCAAGCTTGATTGTTTTAGTGACATTAATGCACTCATATCCCTATTTAATAGGGGCAAACAGGGAAAACTCTATGATAATTAATCACTCCTTGGTATGCACAATCATGTCCTAAACGACTACCTTTACTGCACTGGAGGGAGTACTATAGTAATATTGATGTTTGCATTGGAGAGATAGTGTCGAGTAGTACTTTCTAGATGATGTAGAGGCTATAGAAACTATAAGTAGTGTCTTGGGTTGGGACTGCTCTTAGTTATGTACAACCTATTTAATACACTGTCTCTAAATCTCTAAGATATTAAATAAAAAATACGCCAAGTAGCTTTTAAGACACTGTAGAAGCTGTTTTTAAATCAGGCAAATACTCCAAGTCAGACTAGGCTAGCAGTGCTCGGTGGTCGCCTGCTCGATCGGCTCACATTCACGGTAGGCTGAGCTGAACAACTCACAACTACCACCACCCGGGAGTAATTCAATGCTCCCTGGATCCTAGGGGTCAAGGCAGGCGGCAGCATTCCGTGATCATGTCGAACGACGCAGGCACTCAGCAGGTAGCCTATATAACACCGCCACCGGCCGCCACATACACCACCACAGCGCAACATTTTGCCAAGATCCAAGAGATTTCTCTGTGTTTTCACGCACAAGGATCGTGCCCCGGCCAGCCCCTGGTAGCGCTGCTTCTCGATCTTGCGATTGTTAGCTAGCTTGCAAGGTCAAGCAAGGACGGGCCGGCGATGGTGAACCTGGTGGAGGCGCAGAAACCGCTGCTGCACTTCCTGGTCAGGAGGGCCGGGCTGCGGCAGCACGCCGTCGACGTCGATGGCGCCGGCACGGTGATGACCTTCTGGGTGCCCAAGGACAAGGTTCCCAAGGAGAAGGGCACCGTACAGGACATCAAGCAGGTACCGGCCGCTCAGGCGGCGGCGAAGGAGGGCAGCAGCAGCAGCAGGCCCGCCGTGGTGCTCGTGCATGGCTTCGCCGCCGAGGGCATCGTAACCTGGCAGTTCCAGGTACGCTACTCGATGGACCGTTGCAAGACAGTAGTGCCGTACAGATTCGTATACATGGCCGGGTTCGTTCGTTCATTCGTGCGGTAGTGTGCAAATAATAGAAACACGTACATGCTGCGCAGGTCGGCGTGCTGGCGAAGCAGTACGACGTGTACGTGCCGGACCTGCTCTTCTTCGGGGGCTCGACGACGCCGTCGACGGACCGGTCTCCGGGGTTCCAGGCGGAGTGCCTGGCGGCCGCGCTGCGGAAGCTGGGCGTGGGGGCGTGCACGGTGGTGGGGTTCAGCTACGGCGGGATGGTGTCGTTCAAGATGGCGGAGGCGCACCCGGACCTGGTCCGGTCGCTGGTGGTGTCGGGGTCCGTGGTGGCCATGACCGACTCCCTCAGCGAGGCGACGCTGGAGGGGATCGGCGTGAAGTCGTCGGCCGAGCTGCTGCTGCCGGAGTCCGTCAAGGGGCTCAAGGCGCTGCTCTCCGTCGCTACCTACCGGAAGCTCTGGTTCCCCGACCGCCTCCACAGGGACTACCTCGAGGTATCTCTCTCTATAATCTATATATCCTCCTCGCTCTGTCGGAGCTAGCTAGCGGAGCGGCCTGCAGCGAGTAACGTACAGAAGCTGATCTGTGGTGGTCTGTGTGCATGCGCGCATCGGCATCGGCATCGGCATCGCAGGTGATGTTCACCAACCGCAAGGAGAGAGGCGAGCTGCTGGAAGGTTTGGTGGTCAGCAACAAAGACGCCACCGTGCCCGTCCTGCACCAGGTTTGGCCACCGCTCCCGCTCTACTACTACTATTACCACTAACCTCTACGGGGCCGGCTCGCCGTCGCCGGGATGGTCGTCGTATATTTTCCACGAAATTGACGGAGCATGTCTCTGAGTGAATTGTACGCACTCATGGCATGGTCGTCATGGCTTTCCATTTCAATCCTAGCCTGAACAGTGAGTAAAGTAAGCATTGATTGTCTCCAACGAATCACTCACTGTACGCGGAACAGGGGAGTTTTTTTCTCAGCAAGTGCATGGCGCAGTCTGCGGCGTCAATGCAATAGTACTGAGGCTTCTGTTTGCGCGCGTTCATTGAATCCTTGTTTGCCGAAATGGCGACTGCGCCGGCCCCGGCTGCACTTGCCAAGCAGCAATCAGGTTCACATGAATGGAGCGGACCTTCCATTTGAATCCTTCTAGGCACATCAATCATTCGCTCCCTTGGTAGAGAAATGAATGATCTATTATATACTCAGCTGTTTCATTTTAGTTATCGCTAGATAGTGCAAAATTTACTTATCAAGCGACAACTAAAAAGAAATAGAGGAAGTATATATATAGGCGATACCGATACTACTGTGTGCGATGCATCCGAATTTATTTATTTTTCAATTTCGTCCGCTTCTCCGCCACAAAAACAAAAATTTACAATATGAGATTCCCCGCTTGCATTGCTGTGCAGAAAATACTCCTGCTGTGGGGAGAGAACGACAACATCTTCAACATCGAGCTCGCCAAGACAATGAAAGAGTAAGACTCTGAACCGCGCGTGCATCATACAGGCATACGCAACGCATACATGAGCCAAGGTGACCTCCGGCCGGACTTGGATTTTCAGGCAGCTCGGCGAGAAGACGACGCTGCAGAGCATAAGCAAGGCCGGCCACCTGGTGCACCTGGAGAGGCCCTGCGTCTACAACCGGCTCCTCAAGGAGTTCCTGGCGTGCGTCACGGCTACCGAAACCACCAAGGAGTGATGACAAGGGCAGCTGGAAGGAAGGAGTTGGACCCGAGTTCGACTAAAAGTTGGTTGGCCGCCTACATTTGCCACGACGTACTTGTGTCTGATTCGAAATAACGAGAGAGAACGGACGACTTCCACCATGCACCCAATTTGTCTATTGTATTGTTGTTGTTTTAGAAAGAATTTCTGCCACGTGCCTAAAGTGCAAGAATCAACGCTTCCCCCTCGATACTCGTTAGCATGCATTTGTATGTACTAATAGTTTTAAAAACATGTATTCAATGAGCTATATATTATTATTTAGCACTATATAAGTGGTTGACACATGACAACGTGGTTTGTATGGTTGATTTTATCTATGTATTTTAAGTGGTTGAGAAACAGGGTTAAGACGTGCCACATATATGCCGCCCCTCCACTACCGAGCGAGGCATGGCATATGGCGAGGCGAAGCACAAGTTTTAAAACGTAACGTAAGGAGTTTGACTTCTGATCTCTGCCCTTTTAAGCTGTGTTTGGTTGAACATACAAGGGAATGGAAGGAGGCGACCATATTTTCTATAGTATTTGGATGAGAGTCACGCGGGAGCGAGATGAACACCGAATCAATTTTTGGTGGCGTCGTAATCCCAAAAAACTGAGGAGACGATGTCGCCTCCGTCTCATCCTACTTTGACTTCAAATCAAACACATCCTTAATCCTCCCGTCATCTGATCTCTCGTGTCTGCTCAGGTCTCCTAATAACTCATCTATATAAAGCTCTATCCTGTTATATGCTCTTAACTCACTTCCTTGGGTTTCAGATGTTAGCCAAGCACTATGTTCTTAGTTGTTATGTGCACAAGCAAGTACTAGGAGAGTAGGCCTCCGAATCCACTATCGTCCAACTTTTCACCAGCTCGGGTGAAGGACGGTAATAATGCTTTTTGGAGTGTCGGCGATATGACTGCAAACTTCTTCCTTCTCTTCTTCCTGGTGTTGAGCTCTGTCTTCTTTCCCGACACGCGAGTGGAACTAGGGTTGTGCATTCAGGTTATATGGATTATTCGGTTCAGTCTATTCGAGTTTCAAAAAATTCGGGTTCCAGATAACGAGAACCGAACCCGAACCTAAATTTACAGGAACCGAACCCGAATAGACCAAAAAATTCGGGTTCGATCATTTCAGTTCTTCAAGAACCCGAACAAACAAACAACCCCAATTACTCCATGTTATTATAGCAAACAAACGAGTACAAAATCTAAAAACTGCACACATGTCCATACAATGTTCATGACAAATTAACTTAGAAATACCTAAAATAAGTACCCAATAAGCAATGAAGCAAACAACAAAATTTGTGACAAGTCTGCAAATTGGAACAAACAAACTGCAAGTCAGCAATAGAGAAGTAGACAACAACAGGCCATGGCCAAGCCACCGCCAAACAGCAAACAGGTAGGGCTGTCCGACTAGGCACCTTGCCAACCTCATTCAGTTACACAACTTGGTCACTTGGAGCAAACTACAAACTGCAACTTGTGAACAGACGCAGCACCAGTCTAAGAGCATTGCACAGAGGCACACAACAAGCAAACTGCACCATCCATCGACCATCACCTTGTAGCACAACACCAGGAAGCTGGAGGCTTGGAGCAGTTGAGGGGATGGGGCCTGGCGGGTGGCAGCTGGGCGGCAAGTGAGAGCTGGAGGCTTAGAGCAGTTGAGCTGAGCGCACGCCGGAGCCAGAAGCTGCAGTCGACGGCGGGTGGCGGCGTTCCTACGGCTTGGGGGCGGCTGACTTGGGACTTGGAAGACTTGTTCGACTAGGGTTGTGGTTAGCTCATCGTGAGGGCCTGAGGGACAGGGACACTGGGCCGTGGGCCGCGGCTATCGGCCATTTGGCTTGGGCGGCTCGCGTGGTCTCGCTGTATTTCGGTTTTTTTTTGTCTATTCGGGTTAGGCGAGATACAAACCGAACCCTAACTCGATAACCAAATAGATAGGATTTGTGGACCAAACCCAAAATCGGAAAACCGAAAACCGACAATTTCGGTATATTCGGGTTCGGTTCTGGTTCGGTTAACGGGTTCAAAATGCCCAGCTCTAAGTGGAACGACTCTATCAAAGTGATACAACGTCTGCTACTGGGTATATGCTTCTTCTTTTCGGTGGCTTCAAATCGTGTCTCTCTATTACGTTCATGTTCATCATGTTACATTCACACGTGCACATTTCTCTTATCGCCAACTTTTAGTATTACTTTTCTAGACTAAATTGTAACTAAAAATATCTAATTTTGTAACAATCCAAAAATGTGATAAAGTTTTTTAGTAGCTGGTTTTGCCAGTATGCTGAAACTAAATGTTTTTAGGAACTCACTGTAAATGGTGTAGTTAAAGATGTACAACGTGGTTAACCGCTATGCATTGTTATTTTGTTTTCCAACCTAGAGTATCTCGACCACTCTACTGAACAGGAGTGTGTGTTCTAGAATGTTGACACTATATTTAAGGGGGCAGTAATTAATGTGCTAGGAGATAGATAGTTGGTGCATATTTAAGTGTTCTATTTATAAGGTTGCCCCATGTCTAAACTGATAACGACTTAGTGACGAAACGCGTTACAATCTCATCGTGATTTGATAAGGATGCACTTCTACTTATTGTGATCGATAGGGACTCTTAAAGGAGGTCAGATCATGTCGTCCTTAAAAGGCAATGGATCGGATTTCGACGAAACATTCGCGCACACTCGTGCGGCCGTGCCCTTCGTCCAGACAAGGCGAGCCCACGTGTGTGGACTCACCACTTACCTTCTCACCTCCACGTACCACTTATATATGGAATTATAGTCTACTCATTTACACTAGTAGTGTATGACTAATAGTTCCACCATTCCTTTGCTACATGGGTTTTTGAGATTTATTTGAAATTAACTGAAATTCTATATAAGCCAAGTGCAAACATTCCAACAGTACACGCATGTCACGTGCTTCTCGCGCTACTCAACTGGAGACGCTTCGAGCACGACATGTGTCCATTCGGCTCGGGACCTTACGGAACCTTACCTATAGTTGCCCAAACAGGCGGCCCGACCCGGGCCCGTTAGGCCCAAAGGCTAGGGGTTTTGAACTCACGACTTCCTGGTCCCAGTCTGAAAAACGCTATATGAAGGAGTTTAACCAGTAGAACTCTAGTGTGTTTGTTGTAAATAGTAAATATAAAATCTAAATATATACACACTATATTTTATAAATATAATCGTGTCGGGTCAAGCCGGCACTGCGGGCCAAGGCAGCGGCCCAACCACGACATGGCTCTTGTGCTAGACTCGGCCCGGCACTATTAAATAAGTCGTGCTTCAAGTCAGTCCGTCAGCCACGACCCATTTGACCGTCTATAAACTTACCCTAAGCTTAAAAACCGATCTACAAGTCACCGAATCACCGGTCATCTCACTGACGAGACTGCATGCTGCGTGGCCCATACACAGTCGAGAATTGTACGGTCGTTACCAATCCTTTTGCTTTCGTTTTCTTGGATGCTGCGTGGGGAAAAGGATCATTCTACGGAAAAAAATAGCAAACTACAGCTTCAGTTTGTATCGTCCATTCATAAAGAAGGGAGATGAACTGATGCATGCCATGGCATGGCTTCTCCGCAGTGCGCGCAAGACCACTCTCGTTTTGCTCCGGGCAATGTTCTCGTCCCCAAACCACTCCATCGGCCCATCTTGCTCGCAGTGAACAACCAAGCACAGGAGGGCAGTCCCTCCTATATAAATGCAAGCGCGGGATGGATCGTATTCAACAGCGATCACGTCCTTGAGTCAGTAGAGCGGAGAGGGGAGTTAGAAAGATCAGCAATGGCGAAGTTTTCTAACAGTGCCGTAGTTCTCCTAATGTTGCTCATCGCAGCATGGAGGACGACGCCGGCGATGTCCCATTTCAGGCTGGGCAAGCCACCAGCCGAGCCGGAGCTGGACTACGGAGGCCGGTAAGTACACGAAAAAATCCCCATCAATCCCTATATTATTGTCATGTAGATTGTTCATACATCATACCTTGACCTGCTATGCTTCATCCAGATATGACGAAGTAACTAATCTTTTTTTTCTTTTCATTTCTTTTCCCGGGGTTTAAATTTAATCAGGGTGAAGAATGAGAAGAAGACAGGCCCGTATGATCCAGAGTTTAAGAAGGCGGCTGGTGAGGCTGCACTCTTGATCAGGGCCAAGCAAGAGATGACGAAGCGCATGGTGAAACACATAGAGACCATCGCCTCCAGCGCGAAAATCGCGCTCCACCTGAAGCTGGTGCTGTTGATCAAGTCGGCGGAGTTCATGAGGGCCATGGCCGGAGAGGTCGCGGACCAGATGTTCGTCGTCAGCCAGCAGCACGCCAGCGTCGCCGCCGCCGACATCGTGGCGGCGCTCAGGTTCCAGCAGGAGATCCTTAAGAAGGCCGCCGAACGCTGCAAGGCCATCTCCAGCGACGTTGCCATGGCACAGAAGATGAAGCATGAGATGCTCAAGGGCGTGGCGCACGACCTCTGCAATGTCGCAGGAAACATAGCCATCAGCATGTCATCGATGGCTGAGATGGCAATGAGTAATGATAACGCTCCATTGACACCGCCTTTTTCGTCAATTATCACTTTGAGGTTTATGGCTTTTTTAACACATGATGGAATGTAACATGATATTCTTGCTTGCATTGTAGGCGTGTCTGGTCGGGTAGTAGTTGGTGTCGATGTCAAAGTCCATACTGACATGGAGAGCCGAGCTCTGGCTAAAGTTGAAGCTGAAGCTGTCGCTGAAGCTCAAGCTCTAGACAAAGCCGAAGGCGAAGCCGTTGCTGGGGCTGAAGGAGAAGCTAAAAAAGGCAAGAGCGGCGGTGTCAGCGCTGGTGGCGACGCCGGAGGATATGCAGGTGGCAAAACCGATGCTGATGCAACTGCTTCTGGTGGCAAAATCGATGCCGGTGCTGGAGCTGGTGGCGATGCGAGCGTTTCTGGAGGCGCAAAGATAGGAGGTGGTGTATCTGGAGGCGCAAAGATAGGAGGTGGTGCGTCTGGAAGTGCAAAGGTTGGCTCTGATGGAGGAGGATCTGTTGGCGGGGGTGCTGACGTCAATGCTGGAGCTGGTGCTGATGCCGGTGTCTATACTGTTGCTAAGGGTAATAAGGCAGGTGGAAGTGATGCTAAGGCTGATATTTCGGGGGGTGCTAAAGCTGGTGGTGATGCTGGAGCAGATGCTAGCGCTGGTACCGGTGCTGGTGTAGGCATCTCCAAGAGTTTCACGATTGGCGGTGGCGTTGCAGGAAAGGCTGGCGGGAGTGGCAACGCTGAAGCTGGTGTCGATGCTGGTGTTGGAGGAAAGGCAGGAGAGAGTGGAAAGGCATATACCGGAGCTGATGTTGTTGTCTCCAAAGACGCCAAAGTTGGTGGTGGCGCTGGAGGAAGTGTGGGAGGGAGCGGCAATGCTGGCACTAGCGCTACCGTAGGTGCTGGTGTCTCAGGAGACGCTAAAGTTGGTGGTGGCGTCGGAGGAAACGTGGGAGGAAGTGGCAAGGCATATACCGGAGCTGATGCAGGTACAAGTGTTTCGAGCGGAGGATCTGCTGGCGCCGATGCGGGTACCGGTGCTACCGTGGGTGCTGGTGTCTCCAAAGACGCCAAAGTTGGTGGTGGCGCCGGAGGAAGTGTGGGAGGGAGTGGCAATGCCTATACCGGAACCGGTGCCGGCGTTTCTAGTGGAGGATCCTCTGGTGGCGCCGATGCTGGCGCTGGCACTACCGTAGGTGCTGGTGTCTCGGGAGGCGCTAAAGTTGGTGGTGGCGTTGGAGGAAACGCGGGAGGAAGTGGCAAGGCGTATACAGGAACTGGTGCCGATGCGGGTGTTTCCGGTGGAGGATCCGGTGGCGTCGATGCTGGTGTCTCCGGAGGCGCCAAAGTTGACGGCAACATTGGAGGAAAAGCGGGAGGGAGTGGAAATGCATATACTGGAGCTGATGCAGGTACAAGTGTTTCAGGTGGAGGATCCGGTGACGCCAGTGCAGGTACCAGTGCTACCGTGGGTGCTGGTGTCTCCGGAGGTGCCAAAGTTGGTGGTGGCGTAGGAGGAAATGCAGGAGGAAGTGGCAACGTCTATACTGGAACCGGTGCCGATGCAGGCGTTTCTGGTGGAGGATCCGGTGGCGCCGATGGTGGTATTGGAGCTACCATAGGTGCTGGTGTCTCCGGAGGCGTCAAATTTGGTGGCGGCGTCGGTGGAAGTGTAGGAGGAAGTGGCAGTGCTGCTGCAGGTGCTTCTGGAGGGAGTAAATCATCGGGGGGTGGCTCAGATTTTGGATATGGTTCAGCGAGCAAGGAGTTATAGAGGATGATGACCACTCACCACCGTAAGATCGATATGATCCGTCCCAAGGAATTTATTCCTGCCCTTTTTGTTATGGCATGTTGTTTTATTACCACGCACCAGTCAATAGTGTGGAGGCAATATACATTGATTCCCCTTGACTGGACAATAAAAAGATAACCTTATGTATTTCATTTTTGCTTACTTAACATTGCCATGTAAAGCAGAATAGCTGAGGCTGATTCTCATGATAAACATGACATTTATTTTACGGCTTCGTCTTGATAATATTGTTTTCTTCTTGTATTGTTTTCTTGAACGTCCACCCTCTTCAATCACCCCAAAAGCACCACCTCGAAAATGTCAGGCAGACTATCTTTAAGCCTTGTGTGTAAAGCAACTAAGTGCACTACTTAGAACTTAGGTAACCTAGCATACTACAAAATTTAAATTTGAGTTCCTGATTTGGAGCAAGTAAAGAGAAGAAAAAGACATCAGAATCAGACACCGAATATCAACAAGGCCACAAGGGGTTATATATATGTCTAGAGAAATGATCGGATTCGAACCCACATCCTGATATAAGAAGGGCGGGAGACACTGGATGAAGCTTTCTAACCAGTAGAACATCATATTCAGGTGTTTTAATATTGAATATAAATTGTATATATGTGTATACGTTTTTTTGTAAAATAATATATATATAATCGTGTCAGGCAGGACCAGCGTATATTGGTCGTGTTGTACCAAGACATATTGGATGGAGTAAACAACAACAAGAAGAAGAAGAGTTAGTTAAATCAAAAAATATTATGCGAAGAGCAGAGACAATCAATAAAAAAATCTTGAGATTTTTTTGATGAATAGTTTACGTGGGTATTGTTATGAGCTGTCGCAACACACGGGCAACCAACTAGTTAGGCCTTAAAGACCACTAGACCATGATCTCAACTGTCCCTGCGTCTGCTAGCAGGTATTAAGTTACATGCACCAACCGATTCAACCCAAAAGCTTAAGCTGATAGGAGATGTACAATTCAATTATATTATATTCTAACACTTCCTCTCACGTCGAGCCTCTTTTGGGGCTCTGACGTGAAATATAGGAGCGAGTAACAATTATTTTATTTAATTGTGCTAACCAGAATTCAAACTCGAGACCTCTGGCTCTGATACCATATTAAGTTGCATGCACCAACCAATTCAACCTAAAAGCTTAAGCTGATAGGAGGAGGTGTGCAATTCACTTATATTATATTCTAACAGCAGGGTGTTTGAATTAAGGAATGAAGTGGTCTTCCGTTGTCCCACTCTCTAGTATTTTGTTTATGTTGTTTGGTTTATGGAATAAAATACATTGATTTATCATTGCCCTTTTCCTCGAAGGCTAATAATTTGTAATGGTACGAGTAATGGAATCATTTCGTTTAATTTAAGAGATAGACTCATAATACATCAATCCATCCAAAATAATAATTTGTAATGGTATGAGTAATGGAATCATTTCATTTAATTTAAGAGATAGACTCATAATACATCAATCCATCCAAAATAAACTGATCCCTCAAAAGCTTGTCGGCTGAAGGAACTTGCAAAGTGCGTAGAAAAGACTTGTTGGTCTGTGGGGATGATCTATGTTTCTAAAGGGCTAACAGGAGTAAACACCGTCGGTCGGGGAGTAGACGGGGTGTTACAAACAATATCAGAGTCGACTCTTGCGGTTTCACAGACACATGTGGCTAAGGGTTCAAGTATATGGTGCATGTGAACACAGAGTGTCACATGGCATAGCATATGACTACACTAGACACAGAATAGCCAAGATAAGAGCTTTCTAGTTTGGGGCTAACCGACAAGGACTCGGTCTTCTAAGAGAGTGGATTGTGATATCCTGATCCGAATTGGTTATGATATCCTGACCTTATACTTAATAGGATTGATAGAATACGCATACCAAGGTGTGATTCTTTTTTGGAAGCCTATCTTAAAAAACTTCTATGTTAAACGTGCTTAGCTTAAAACAATTTTAGGATAGGTAACTAACCATGAGGTTTTCCCTAGTGTGCATGAGTGAGAACAAAGTGCGTAGAAAAAACTTATATTGGTCTATGGTCCTAGAGAGCTACCAAGAGTAAATACCATCGGATAAGAAGTGGACAAAGTGTTACACATGTATACTCCCTCTGTCCCAAATTAAAATTCATTTTAAGGTTTTAATGGATCCCTACAATAATTAATGTATGAGTTTTGTATGTGTGTAAACCCTAACATGGGATTCTCGAGACTTGAGTCATTTAAGAAATAACTAGCCAGTTGCCCGTGCTTTTGCTATGATTTTTATATATCATATAAATAGGTATTGAGATATTTATTCAAATATAATTATTGTTTATTTCTAAACACTAAGGTGTGTGGTCTGGTAGTGGTTGCGTGGGCATCGGGGTCCACAGGGCAGTAATTGAGAGCGTGGGGCCAACAGGGCACGACACCTAGGCGGGTGGCGCGTGGGGTGGGGCTAGTGCTGGGAATTGGGCCGGGCCGGGTCAGCCCGGCCCAAGCCCGTCGTGCTTCGTGCCAAACGGGTTCGGGCCAGCAAAGCCCAAAAGATTTTTGGGTCGTGTCGTGCCAGCCCGAAGTGTAAAAACAGTGGCCCAGCCCGGCCCTAAACCACGTCGTGCCTTCTTTGGGCCGTGCTGGCCCAAGCCCGGCCCGTATATTTAACCACATAAAATCAAAATATTACAATCATATAAAGTTCATATCTTACTAAATTAAAGATATTAAATAATTCTAGTATCATTTGACCACATAAACTCTAAATATAACAACAATATAAAGTCGATATCTTACTAAATTAAAGAAATTAAGTAGATTGGGCTTAATTGGGCCGTGCCGGCCTAAGCTCGGCCTATCTATGCGGGCCGTGCCGTGGGCCCGACGGGTCGGAAATTAAGGCCCGACCCAAGCCCGCCTTCGGGCCGTGCTAGCCCGGCCCAAATTTTTTCGTGTCGGGCCGTGCTTTGGGCTCCTATTTTTGGGCCGTGCTCGTGCTGGCCCGAAAAGCCTGGCCCATATTCCCAGCACTAGGTGGGGCTAGTGTGTTAGCGCGGGGTGAAGCCGTGGTAGCACCAGGTGCCCACCTTCCGTTCTTAATAGTAGTAGGGATATGGATTCTAAACACTAAGGTATGTGTGGTCTGGTAGTGGCTGTGTGGACGCCGGGGTCGTCCACAGCTTAGTAGTTGAGAGCGTGTTGAGCGTGGGGTGGCCCAGTGTGTCAGCGTGGGGTGAAGTCATGGTAGCACCAGGTGTCCACCTTCCGTTTTTAACAGTAGTAGGGATAATAGAGTTACTTTGATTATGTGTTTTACTATTGAAGCATATTTCTTTTGTTAAAAATACATACTAAATAAATATGTGAAATTATGCATCATGATGGGGTTTATTTGTTTGTACACTTATTGGAAGATATAATTTTGAAATTGAACTTTGGACCTAAACTGGAATTTAATTTAAAAATAGAAATCTGAATTTTAGATTAAGAAAAGGAAAGAGAAATAAGAAAAGATAAAAGAAAAGGAGGAAGATCTATACTTCGGCCCAATCTACACCTGCCGACCCAATCCCCAACTCATCCGCCTGCTTCCGGCCGACCCATTTTTCCATTACATGCTTTGGTGGGTTCATCTGAGCCACTCGATCACAAACGAGCAGATACGATTAGACCCTATACGTACTGCTTTGGTGGGTCCATCTGAGCCATTGATCATGTGATGAATGTCTACGGTTAGATCTCGGTTTTTTTATTCCAATCGTTGATACAGGTGTGTGCGGCTGCGATTAGATCTCCACGTGCCCCTTGGCCTCCGCGACCGTCGGATCTGAACGATCCAGACCATCCGCGGTTATAACGGTCGGGGATATTTTGTGAAAGAAGCCCTAAGGAACCCTTAAAATAACTCGCAGTCCTCGGCTGTGGGAAGATCATTACAACTGGGTCCAAAATTTTACAAAGTAGCCCCTACGCTTTATAGGAATGGTAACCGCGGTATAGAATTTCATAATATTAAGATAAGAAAATCAGAAATTGAGTTTTAGTGTAAAAATAAATCAATCAAACTTAAATAAATCATAATTTTTATGATACTTCGAATTGATTCATTCCAATTTCGTTAACTCCGTATTCTATATATTAAACAACAATATTTCTTCTTGTTTTCAGAAGTAATAAAATAATGGTTTAACTTGTGCTCAGTAGGGATACTGTCGGGGACCATAATTAGGGGTACCCTCAAGACGCCTAATTCTCAGCTGGTAACCCCCATCAGCATAAAGCTGCAGAGGCCTGATGGGTTTGATTAAGTCAGGGATCAGTCCATACGAGCGACTCGATCACGCCACGCCCGAGCCTAGCCTCGGGCAAGGGCAGCCGACCCTGAGATAATTCTGTCTCGCCCGAGGCCTCCTCTTTCACGGCAGACGCATCTCCGGCTCGCCCGAGGCCTTGCCTTCGATAAGAAGTAACCCTGACTAAATCACCGCGCCGACCGACCAAGTCACTGGGGCCTTTAACGCAAAGAGTAAGACTGACGGGCAGCCAGGCTTGGCCAAAAGCGCCAGAGGAAACTCCGCTCCGCCCGACCCAGGGCTCGGACTCGGGCTAAGGCCCCGGAAGACGGCGAACTCCGCTCCGCCCGACCCAGGGCTCGGACTCGGGCTAAGGCCCCGAAAGACGGCGAACTCCGCTCCGCCCGACCCAGGGCTCGGACTCGGGCTAAGGCCCCGGAAGACGGCGAACTCCGCTCCGCCCGACCCAGGGCTCGGACTCGGGCTAAGGCCCCGGAAGACGACGAACTCCGCCTCGCCCGACCCAGGGCTCGGACTCCGCCCTGGCCTCCGCCGAACGACCTCCGCCTCGCCCGACCCGGGAGCTCAGGTTCGGCCTCAGCCATGCAGGACAGACTCGACCCCGACTTCGGAGGAGCCTCCACGTCGCCCGACCTAGGACACAAGACCGCCACGTCAACAGGAAGCGTCATCATCACCCTGCCCTGAGCCGACTTGGGTCGCAGAGAACAAGACCGGCGTCCCATCTGGCCAGCTCCGCCAGATAGGCAATGATGGCGCCCCACTAGACCCTGACGACGGCGACTCTCGGCTCCCTTACGAAAGCAGGGAGACGTCAGCAAGAGCACAGCTGTTCCAACAGCTGTCCCTCCATCAAGCTCCACTGCTTCTCCGACAGCCACGACGCCACACTAACAGGGTGCCAAGATCTCTCCGGCTGCCACCTTGGCATGTACTTAGGGCACTAGCTCTCCCCCGCTAGACACGTAGCACCTTGCTACACCCCCATTTTGTACACTTGGATCCTCTCCTTACGCTTATAAAAGGAAGGACCAGGGCCTTCTTAAAAAAGGTTGGCCTCGCGGGAACGAGGGCAGGGGCAGGCGCTCTCCTGGGGCCGCTCGCTCCCCTCTCCCGCGCGGACGCTTGTAACCCCCTACTGCAAGCGCACCCGACCTGGGCGCGGGGCGAACACGAAAGGCCGCGGGAATCTCCGTCTCCCTCGTCACGACCCGGCTCCGGCCACCGACCTCGCTCTTTCCCCCCTTCGCGCTCGCCCACGCGCTCGACCCATCTGGGCTGGGGCACGCGGCACTCTCACTCGTCGGCTCGGGGACCCCCCGGAGGGGGGAAACCCCCTCTGCGTCGAAATTTTCCTCGAACAGAAAATCTCTTTTACCAGAATATCTTTCGTGCTTTTTGACTACTTCGAAAAGTGGATCCTGGAAACGACGGGGTACACGTAAGCAGTCAAGGCTGACCGAGCCGAGGGACTCCCACGCCTCCGGGATACGGATACCTCACTCATCACCTTCTGCGATAAGTAACTCGCGTTCGGATAAGGTGAATCCGCGGATCGAACAAGTCTTTACGTTCGGAAGCCCTTCTGTCGAAGCGATTCTTCGAGCCTTCTCGACCGAGTCGGTGACAGGGCCTCATGGACGGGTGAAAGTACGCGTAAGCGGCGAGGCCGACCGAGCCGAGGGACTCCCACGCCTCCGGGATACGGATACCTCACTCATCACCTCCCGCGAGAAGCAACTCTCGCTCGCACTAACATCCCTGCTACCGACAAAAAGTCCAGATACTCGAAACAAGAGGAAAAGAGACGCAGCTTTATAACGCAGCAAGGGTGTGTGTTCTGGCCTCGACGGCCGCACAAAGCCCACGCGTCGCGCAACCGGCGCGCCGGATGCTGCATGCACGCCGCTGTGCCACTTGCGCCACCACCGCACCTCCTCGATTGCGGAACTGATACCGCGATTCGAGGCGACCCAGCGCGCGACCCAGCAGCGCCAGCCTGACGCAGCGGTCAAACACGGTCAAAAGTGGGCCGGCAGTAATGACGGTGGCAGGCGCGCGAGAGCAGCGGTCACGCCATCGGCCAAGCTCATGTCCCATCCGGAGGCAGCGAGAGAACCCCCTCTCACAGTGTGAAGACGACGCGCCCGTGACCCGTACCTCGAACGGCTCGCGCACGCGCAACGGCGGCCTCGCCAACTACTCGCCCCGGCGCATTGACTCCGCGGCTGGACAGGCGACGCTTCTAGCAGGAGCGGCTGGCGACGTTTCGCCTTCACCAAAACGACCACACCAAAAAAAGGTACGCCACGTCGTTCAATTTCGTATCCTTTTTCCCTTTTTCCCCTTTCTCTATCTCTTGCAACAGGGACCGGGAAGGGGGATACCCCCAAAGGGATCCTTCCCCGTGAAGGAACTAGGCTCCGAGCCTCCTTACTGATCAGGGGTTCGAAGGCTGGCCCCCCGAAGGGTTCAACGGCCGCCTCAGATCGCGTGGGCCCGACACCCACTACTGGTCAGGGGTTCAAAGGTCGGCCCCCCGAAAGGTTCCACGACCGCCTCAGGCTACTCGGGCTCCGCGCCCATTACTGATCAGGGGTTCGAAGGCTGGCCCTCCGAAGGGTTCACAGTCGCCTCAGACGCCGAGCGAGGGATGACCAGGGGTACGTTCGATACATAACCAAGGCTCGGGCTGCGCTCCCGAGGTACCCTAGGACATTTCCGAGACCAGCGGGAACGACTCTGTAACGGAATCCCATCGGAGGGAGGCAACGAGCCCTCGGACCCCGTCGCCAGGGGACCGGGTCCGGCAGATCACCCGCAGGTACTTTTGGGCGTGCCTCCGGGCCCCTAGCCGACCCCCAACGAACGGGGCACGGACGTCCACTCGGATTACCCGATTGCAGCTCACCGGAGACACCATGTTCGGTGCCCATCGAGGGTAACATGGCGCTCTCCCCCCCTCCTCCTTGCGGAAAGGCGACGTAGGGGCGTATATAAAAAAGCCGAGTCTGTCCCTGATCGTCCTCTCGCTCTGTGCGGAGGCTCGGGGGCTGCTCTCGCAAACCCGGCTCCGGCCGAACCGTTGACAGCGTCAACATACCAGCCCGAGAACTTGGGCCCCGACAGAGCATCTGGGCTACGGCCTGTTCGCATGAGGGAATCGCCAGACCAGCCAAAGCATTACGCAAGGCATTAAGACCTCGAAGGAGTGAAACCACTCCTCCGAGGCCTCGGGGGCTACACCCGGCGGGTGCGCTCGCGCGCACCCACCGGAACAAAGTACAACCGAGAAAGGCTGGTCCCCTTGCAAAAAAGTGCGACGGAAAGCCTCCAAGCGAGTGTTAACACTCCCTTCGAGGCTCGGGGGCTACTGTCGGGGACCATAATTAGGGGTACCCTCAAGACGCCTAATTCTCAGCTGGTAACCCCCATCAGCATAAAGCTGCAGAGGCCTGATGGGTTTGATTAAGTCAGGGATCAGTCCATACGAGCGACTCGATCACGCCACGCCCGAGCCTAGCCTCGGGCAAGGGCAGCCGACCCTGAGATAATTCCGTCTCGCCCGAGGCCTCCTCTTTCACGGCAGACGCATCTCCGGCTCGCCCGAGGCCTTGCCTTCGATAAGAAGTAACCCTGACTAAATCACCGCGCCGACCGACCAAGTCACTGGGGCCTTTAACGCAAAGAGTAAGACTGACGGGCAGCCAGGCTTGGCCAAAAGCGCCAGAGGAAACTCCGCTCCGCCCGACCCAGGGCTCGGACTCGGGCTAAGGCCCCGGAAGACGGCGAACTCCGCTCCGCCCGACCCAGGGCTCGGACTCGGGCTAAGGCCCCGGAAGACGGCGAACTCCGCTCCGCCCGACCCAGGGCTCGGACTCGGGCTAAGGCCCCGGAAGACGGCGAACTCCGCTCCGCCCGACCTAGGGCTCGGACTCGGGCTAAGGCCCCGGAAGACGGCGAACTCCGCTCCGCCCGACCCAGGGCTCGGACTCGGGCTAAGGCCCCGGAAGACGACGAACTCCGCCTCGCCCGACCCAGGGCTCGGACTCCGCCCTGGCCTCCGCCGAACGACCTCCGCCTCGCCCGACCCGGGAGCTCAGGTTCGGCCTCGGCCATGCAGGACAGACTCGACCCCGACTTCGGAGGAGCCTCCACGTCGCCCGACCTAGGACACAAGACCGCCACGTCAACAGGAAGCGTCATCATCACCCTGCCCTGAGCCGACTTGGGTCGCAGAGAACAAGACCGGCGTCCCATCTGGCCAGCTCCGCCAGATAGGCAATGATGGCGCCCCACTAGACCCTGACGACGGCGACTCTCGGCTCCCTTACGAAAGCAGGGAGACGTCAGCAAGAGCACAGCTGTTCCAACAGCTGTCCCTCCATCAAGCTCCACTGCTTCTCCGACAGCCACGACGCCACACTAACAGGGTGCCAAGATCTCTCCGGCTGCCACCTTGGCATGTACTTAGGGCACTAGCTCTCCCCCGCTAGACACGTAGCACCTTGCTACACCCCCATTTTGTACACCTGGATCCTCTCCTTACGCTTATAAAAGGAAGGACCAGGGCCTTCTTAAAAAAGGTTGGCCTCGCGGGAACGAGGGCAGGGGCAAGCGCTCTCTTGGGGCCGCTCGCTCCCCTCACCCGCGCGGACGCTTGTAACCCCCTACTGCAAGCGCACCCGACCTGGGCGCGGGGCGAACACGAAAGGCCGCGGGAATCTCCGTCTCCCTCGTCACGACCCGGCTCCGGCCACCGACCTCGCTCTTTCCCCCTTCGCGCTCGCCCACGCGCTCGACCCATCTGGGCTGGGGCACGCGGCACTCTCACTCGTCGGCTCGGGGACCCCCCGGTCTCGAAACGCCGACAGTTGGCGCGCCAGGTAGGGGCACGCTGCGTGTTGACGAGCAGTTTCCCGTCAAGCTCCAGATGGGCAGTCTCCAACGACCTCTCCAACCCGGGACGGTGCTCCGTTTCGGGAGCCTCGAGTTCATGTCTCTCGACAGCGGCTACGACATGGTACTCCTTCCACCGCCGCGCGACGGCGACAATGGCGGTCGACAGCCCGCCCGCCGGCGGCGGAATCGACGACGTCTTTCCCGCGTGGGGGAAGGACAACTTTCGAGCTTGCCCCATCCTCTCCCTCGCCATCGGAGGAGGAGGAGGCGGGGCAACCAGGGCAGAGCGGGAGGCTGCGCTCCGACGGCTGTCGAGCAAATCGACATCCCCAGTGCCCCAACGGAGGACACGCTAAGCGTCACCCTCGCGTTCGAGGCAAAGGCGAGCGCCATCCCCCCGCAACACGTCGACTCCGAGCAGGTGGACGACGCCAGCGCGCTCACGAAGGGCCTGCAGGACGTCGCCCTCGTACCCAAGACGACGGCGCGATCAGCCCCCGACGTGACTCCGTCGCTCCTCGTCGACAAAAAGGTACCGACTGCTTCCCATCTTTCGTCATTTCGACTCGACCTCAACCCGCCTAGCGACCTCGCTTTGGCGGACACTCACGTTGAGGCGAGTGCAACCCCTCTGGTGTTTCGTGTGCGGTCGCCCTGGGACCGATTGACGGGCGTCTCGACCTATGGACCCTCTGGGTTCGAGGAAGATGACGACCCCAGCATCTGCTGGGATTTCTCCGGATCTGGCAACCCCAGTGCCATGCGGGACTTCATGACCGCATGCGACTACTGCCTCTCCGACTGTTCCGACGGCAGCCGCAGCCTTGACGACAAGGACTGCGGCCCGAGCCGCGAATGTTTCCACGTCGAGCTAGGGGATCCCTCCGGAGGCGGCTGTCTCGGCATGCCGGAGGATGGTGACCCCCCTAGGCCAGCGCCTCGCGCCGACATCCCGCGGGAGCTAGCTGTGGTCCCCGTTCCGGCGGGGGGTCACGACCCACAGCTCGAGCAAGTCCGCGGGGCGCAGGCCGGGCTCGACGAGGGAGCAGGAGCGCTCGAGGCAATCCGCCGGGACGTCGGGCAGGTATGGGCAAGCCAGCCCCCGGCCGGAGAAATACGTCACCTGCCCCAGGGTCTCCAGCACCGCATCGCCAACGATGCCAGGGGCAGACCGCCACCCGCATCCGGCGGAACCGGTCAGGACCTGGCAGCCGCGACGATGCTCCTCCGCGCGATGCCGGAGTCATCAACCACCGAGGGTCGGCGAATCCAGGGAGAGCTCAAGCATCTCCTGGAGGGCGCTGCGGCCCGGCGGGCCGAGAGCTCTGCCTCCCGAAGGCAGGGGTACCCCTCGGAACCTCGTGCCGCGACTTCCCGACTCATGCGGGAAGCCTCGGTCTACACCGGGCGCACGCGCAACACCGCGCCTGCAGCCCCGGGCCACCTCGGCGACGAGCACCCTCATCGCGACCGTCGGGCTCGCCTCGACGAAAGGGTGCGCCGAGGCTATCACCCCAGGCGTGGGGGACGCTACGACAGCGAGGAGGATCGGAGTCCCTCGCCCGAACCACCCGGTCCGCAGGTCTTCAGCCGAGCCATTCGGCGGGCGCCGTTTCCGCCCCGATTCCGACCCCCGACTACTATCACAAAGTACTCGAGGGAAACGAGGCCGGAATTGTGGCTCGCGGACTACCGCCTGGCCTGTCAACTGGGAGGAACGGACGACGATAACCTCATCATCCGCAACCTCCCCCTGTTCCTCTCCGACACTGCTCGCGCTTGGTTGGAGCACCTGCCTCCCGGGCAGATTTCCAACTGGGAGGATTTGGTCCAAGCTTTCGTCGGCAACTTCCAGGGCACGTACGTGCGCCCCGGGAATTCCTGGGACCTCCGAAGCTGTCGGCAACTGCCGGGAGAATCTCTTCGGGACTACATCCGGCGATTCTCGAAGCAGCGCACCGAGCTGCCCAACATCACCGACTCCGATGTCATCGGCGCGTTCCTTGCCGGCACCACCTGCCGTGACCTGGTGAGCAAGTTGGGTCGCAAGACCCCCACCAGGGCGAGCGAGCTGATGGACATCGCCACCAAGTTCGCCTCCGGCCAGGAGGCGGTCGAGGCCATCTTCCGAAAAGACAAGCAGCCCCAGGGCCGCCCGTCGGAAGATGCTCCCGAGGCGTCTGCTCCGCGCGGCGCCAAGAAGAAAGGCAGGAGGAAGTCGCAAGCGAAACGCGACGCTCCCGACGCAGACCTTGTCGCCGCCACCGAGCATAAGAGCCCTCGGAAGCCCCCCGGAGGTGCTAACCTCTTCGACAAGGCACTCAAGGAGACGTGCCCCTACCATCAGGGGCCCGTCAAGCACACCCTCGAAGAGTGTGTCATGCTTCGGCGCCACTTCCACCGGGCCGGGCCACCCGCGGAGGGTGGCAGGGCCCGCGACGACGACAAGAGGGAAGATCGCCAAGCGGGAGAGTTCCCCGAGGTCCGCGACTGCTTCATGATCTACGGAGGGCATGCGGCGAACGCCTCGGCTCGGCATCGTAAGCAAGAGCGTCGGGAGGTCTGCTCGGTGAAGGTGGCGGCACCAGTCTACCTAGACTGGTCCGACAAGCCCATCACCTTCGACCGGGACGACCACCCCGACCACGTGCCGAGCCCGGGGAAGTACCCGCTCGTCGTCGACCCCGTCATCGGCGACGTCAGGCTCACCAAGGTCCTGATGGATGGGGGCAGCTGCCTCAATATCATCCACGCCGAGACCCTCAGGCTCCTGCGCGTCGACCTGTCGTCCGTCCGAGCAGGCGCTGCGCCCTTCCACGGGATCGTTCCCGGGAAGCGCGTCCAGCCCCTCGGACAGATCGACCTCCCTGTCTGCTTCGGAACACCCTCCAACTTCCGAAGGGAGACTTTGACGTTCGAGGTGGTCGGGTTCCGAGGAACCTACCACGCAGTGCTGGGAAGACCATGCTACGCGAAGTTCATGGCCATCCCCAACTACACCTACCTGAAGCTCAAGATGTCGGGCCCCAACGGGGTCATCACCGTCGGCCCCACGTACAAACACGCGTTCGAATGCGATGTGGAGTGCGTGGAATACGCCGAGGCCCTCGCCGAGTCCGAGGCCCTCATCGCCGACCTGGAAAGCCTCACCCGAGAGGTGCTAGACGTGAAGCGACACGCCGGCAACTTCGAGCCAGCGGAGACGGTCAAGGCCGTCCCTCTCGACCCCAGTGGTGACACCTCCAAGCAGATCCGGATCGGTTCCGGGCTCGACCCCAAATAGGAAGCAGTGCTCGTCGACTTTCTCCGCGCAAACGCCGACGTTTTTGCGTGGAGTCCCTCGGACATGCCCGGCATACCGAGGGATGTCGCCGAGCACTCGCTGGATATTCGGGCCGGGGCCCGGCCGGTCAGACAGCCTCTGCGCCGATTCGACGAGGAGAGGCGTAGGGTGATAGGCGAGGAGATCCACAAGCTGATGGCGGCAGGGTTCATCAAAGAGGTATTCCATCCCGAATGGCTTGCCAACCCTGTACTTGTGAGGAAGAAAGGGGGGAAATGGCGGATGTGTGTAGACTACGCTGGTCTCAACAAAGCATGTCCGAAGGTCCCCTACCCTCTACCTCGCATCGATCAGATCGTGGACTCCACTGCAGGGTGCGAAACCTTGTCTTTCCTCGATGCCTACTCAGGGTATCATCAGATCAAGATGAAAGAGTCCGACCAGCTCGCGACTTCTTTCATCACGCCCTTCGGCATGTACTGTTATGTCACCATGCCGTTCGGTTTGAGGAACGCGGGTGCAACGTACCAGCGGTGCATGAACCATGTGTTCGACGAACACATCGGTCGCACGGTCGAGGCCTACGTCGATGACATCGTAGTCAAGACGAGGAAAGCCTCTGACCTTCTCTCCGACCTCGAACTGACATTCCGGTGTCTCAAGGTGAAGGGCGTCAAGCTCAATCCCGAGAAGTGCGTCTTCGGGGTGCCCCGAGGCATGCTCTTGGGATTCATCGTCTCCGAGCGGGGCATCGAAGCCAACCCGGAGAAGATCGCAGCCATCACAAACATGGGGCCCATCAAGGACTTAAAAGGCGTACAGAGGGTCATGGGATGTCTCGCGGCCTTGAGCCGTTTCATCTCGCGCCTCGGCGAAAGAGGCCTGCCCCTGTACCGTCTCTTAAGGAAGGCCGAGTGCTTCACTTGGACACCCGAGGCCGAGGAAGCTCTCGGGAACCTGAAGGCGCTCCTCACCCAGGCGCCCATCTTGGTACCCCCAGCTGATGGAGAAGCCCTCCTGGTCTACGTCGCCGCTACCACTCAGGTGGTCAGCGCCGCGATCGTGGTCGAAAGGCAGGAAGAAGGGCATGCTTTGCCCATTCAGAGGCCAGTTTACTTCGTCAGCGAGGTACTGTCCGAGACCAAGATCCGCTACACACAAGTCCAGAAGCTGCTGTATGCAGTGATCCTGACGAGGCGAAAGCTGCGACATTACTTCGAGTCTCATCCGGTGACTGTGGTGTCATCCTTCCCCCTGGGGGAGATCATCCAGTGCCGAGAAGCCTCGGGACGGATCGCAAAGTGGGCGGTGGAAATCATGGGCGAGGCAATCTCGTTCGCCCCTCGGAAGGCCATCAAGTCCCAGGTACTGGCGGATTTCGTAGCCGAATGGGTCGATACCCAGTTGCCAACGGCTCCGATCCAACCAGAGCTCTGGACCATGTTTTTCGACGGGTCGCTGATGAAGACGGGAGCCGGCGCGGGCCTGCTCTTCGTCTCGCCCCTCGGGAAGCACCTGCGCTACGTGCTCCGCCTCCATTTCCCGGGTTCCAACAATGTGGCTGAGTACGAGGCTCTGGTCAACGGATTGCGAATCGCCATCGAGCTAGGGGTCCGACGCCTCGATGCACGCGGCGACTCGCAGCTCGTCATCGACCAAGTCATGAAGAACTCCCACTGCCGCGACCCAAAGATGGAGGCCTACTGTGAGGAGGTTCGACGCCTGGAAGACAAGTTCTACGGGCTCGAGCTTAACCACATCGCCCGGCGCTACAACGAGACTGCGGATGAGCTGGCGAAGATGGCCGCGGGGCGAACGACGGTTCCCCCGGACGTCTTCTCCCGGGATCTGCACCAACCCTCCGTCAAGATAGGCGACGCGCCCGAGCCCGAGGTGCCCTCGGCCCCGTCCGAGGTGACCTCGGCCCAGCCCGAGCCATCCTCGGCTCAACCCGAGGAACCCTCGGAGCCCGAGGGCGAAGCACTGCGCATCGAGGAGGAGCAGAACGGGGTCATGCCAGATCAAGATTGGCAAACCCCGTACCTACAATATCTCCGCCAAGGGGAACTGCCCCTCGACCGAGCCGAGGCTCGGCGGGTAGCGCGACGCGCCAAGTCGTTCGTCTTGCTGGGCGATGAGAAGGAGCTCTACCACCGAAGCCCCTCGGGCATCCTCCAGTGATGCATCTCCATCGCCGAAGGTCAGGAACTCCTGCGGGAAATACACTCGGGGGCTTGCGGCCATCATGCAGCACCTCGAACCCTCGTCGGGAACGCTTTCCGCCAAGGCTTCTATTGGCCGACGGCGGTGGCTGACGCCACTAGAATTGTCCGCGCCTGCGGAGGGTGCCAATTCTATGCGAAGCAGACCCACCTGCCCGCTCAGGCTCTGCAGACGATACCCATCACCTGGCCCTTTGCTGTGTGGGGTCTGGACCTCGTCGGCCCTCTGCAGAAGGCGCCCGGGGGCTACACGCACCTGCTGGTCGCTGTCGACAAATTCTCCAAGTGGATCGAGGTCCGACCCCTGAACAGCATCAGATCCGAGCAGGCGGTGGCGTTCTTCACCAACATCATCCATCGCTTCGGGGTCCCGAACTCCATCATCACCGACAATGGCACCCAGTTCACCGGCAAAAAATTCTTGGATTTTTGCGAGGATCACAACATCCGGGTGGACTGGGCCGCCGTAGCTCATCCCATGTCGAATGGGCAAGTGGAACGTGCCAACGGCATGATCCTACAAGGGCTCAAGCCTCGGATTTACAACGACCTCAACAAGTTCGGCAAGCGATGGATGAAGGAACTCCCCTCGGTGGTCTGGAGCCTGAGGACGACGCCAAGCCGAGCCACAGGTTTCACGCCGTTCTTCCTAGTCTACGGGGCCGAGGCCGTCCTGCCCACTGACCTGGAATACGGCTCCCCGAGGACGAGGGCCTACGACGACGAAAGCAACCAAGCTAGCCGAGAAGACTCGCTGGACCAGCTGGACGAGGCTCGGGACAGGGTCTTACTACACTCGGCGCGATACCAGCAGTCCCTGCGACGCTACCACGCCCGAGGGGTCCGACCCCGAGACCTCCAGGTGGGCGACCTGGTGCTTCGGCTGCGGCAAGACGCCCGAGGGAGGCACAAGCTCACGCCCCCCTGGGAGGGGCCGTTCATCATCGCCAATGTTCTGAAGCCCGGAACGTACAAGCTGGCCAACAGTCAAGGCGAGGTCTACGGCAACGCTTGGAACATCCAACAGCTACGTCGCTTCTACCCTTAAGATGTTTCCAAGTTGTTCATATACCTCACACCCACGCAAAGTTTAGTCAACAAGGAAGGGTCGGCCTCGCCTCGGCAAAGCCCGACCCTCCTTCGGGGGCTAAAAGGGGGGAAACCCCTTCTGCGTCGAAATTTTCCTCGAACAGAAAATCTCTTTTACCAGAATATCTTTCGTGCTTTTTGACTACTTCGAAAAGTGGATCCTGGAAACGACGGGGTACACGTAAGCAGTCAAGGCTGACCGAGCCGAGGGACTCCCACGCCTCCGGGATACGGATACCTCACTCATCACCTTCTGCGATAAGTAACTCGCGTTCGGATAAGGTGAATCCGCGGATCGAACAAGTCTTTACGTTCGGAAGCCCTTCTGTCGAAGCGATTCTTCGAGCCTTCTCGACCGAGTCGGTGACAGGGCCTCATGGACGGGTGAAAGTACGCGTAAGCGGCGAGGCCGACCGAGCCGAGGGACTCCCACGCCTCCGGGATACGGATACCTCACTCATCACCTCCCGCGAGAAGCAACTCTCGCTCGCACTAACATCCCTGCTACCGACAAAAAGTCCAGATACTCGAAACAAGAGGAAAAGAGACGCAGCTTTATAACGCAGCAAGGGTGTGTGTTCTGGCCTCGACGGCCGCACAAAGCCCACGCGTCGCGCAACCGGCGCGCCGGATGCTGCATGCACGCCGCTGTGCCACTTGCGCCACCACCGCACCTCCTCGATTGCGGAACTGATACCGCGATTCGAGGCGACCCAGCGCGCGACCCAGCAGCGCCAGCCTGACGCAGCGGTCAAACACGGTCAAAAGTGGGCCGGCAGTAATGACGGTGGCAGGCGCGCGAGAGCAGCGGTCACGCCATCGGCCAAGCTCATGTCCCATCCGGAGGCAGCGAGAGAACCCCCTCTCACAGTGTGAAGACGACGCGCCCGTGACCCGTACCTCGAACGGCTCGCGCACGCGCAACGGCGGCCTCGCCAACTACTCGCCCCGGCGCATTGACTCCGCGGCTGGACAGGCGACGCTTCTAGCAGGAGCGGCTGGCGACGTTTCGCCTTCACCAAAACGACCACACCAAAAAAAGGTACGCCACGTCGTTCAATTTCGTATCCTTTTTCCCTTTTTCCCCTTTCTCTATCTCTTGCAACAGGGACCGGGAAGGGGGATACCCCCAAAGGGATCCTTCCCCGTGAAGGAACTAGGCTCCGAGCCTCCTTACTGATCAGGGGTTCGAAGGCTGGCCCCCCGAAGGGTTCAACGGCCGCCTCAGATCGCGTGGGCCCGACACCCACTACTGGTCAGGGGTTCAAAGGTCGGCCCCCCGAAAGGTTCCACGACCGCCTCAGGCTACTCGGGCTCCGCGCCCATTACTGATCAGGGGTTCGAAGGCTGGCCCTCCGAAGGGTTCACAGTCGCCTCAGACGCCGAGCGAGGGATGACCAGGGGTACGTTCGATACATAACCAAGGCTCGGGCTGCGCTCCCGAGGTACCCTAGGACATTTCCGAGACCAGCAGGAACGACTCTGTAACGGAATCCCATCGGAGGGAGGCAACGAGCCCTCGGACCCCGTCGCCAGGGGACCGGGTCCGGCAGATCACCCGCAGGTACTTTTGGGCGTGCCTCCGGGCCCCTAGCCGACCCCCAACGAACGGGGCACGGACGTCCACTCGGATTACCCGATTGCAGCTCACCGGAGACACCATGTTCGGTGCCCATCGAGGGTAACACGGCGCTCTCCCCCCTCCTCCTTGCGGAAAGGCGACGTAGGGGCGTATATAAAAAAGCCGAGTTTGTCCCTGATCGTCCTCTCGCTCTGTGCGGAGGCTCGGGGGCTGCTCTCGCAAACCCGGCTCCGGCCGAACCGTTGACAGCGTCAACATACCAGCCCGAGAACTTGGGCCCCGACAGAGCATCTGGGCTACGGCCTGTTCGCATGAGGGAACCGCCAGACCAGCCGAAGCATTACGCAAGGCATTAAGACCTCGAAGGAGTGAAACCACTCCTCCGAGGCCTCGGGGGCTACACCCGGCGGGTGCGCTCGCGCGCACCCACCGGAACAAAGTACAACCGAGAAAGGCTGGTCCCCTTGCAAAAAAGTGCGACGGAAAGCCTCCAAGCGAGTGTTAACACTCCCTTCGAGGCTCGGGGGCTACTGTCGGGGACCATAATTAGGGGTACCCTCAAGACGCCTAATTCTCAGCTGGTAACCCCCATCAGCATAAAGCTGCAGAGGCCTGATGGGTTTGATTAAGTCAGGGATCAGTCCATACGAGCGACTCGATCACGCCACGCCCGAGCCTAGCCTCGGGCAAGGGCAGCCGACCCTGAGATAATTCCGTCTCGCCCGAGGCCTCCTCTTTCACGGCAGACGCATCTCCGGCTCGCCCGAGGCCTTGCCTTCGATAAGAAGTAACCCTGACTAAATCACCGCGCCGACCGACCAAGTCACTGGGGCCTTTAACGCAAAGAGTAAGACTGACGGGCAGCCAGGCTTGGCCAAAAGCGCCAGAGGAAACTCCGCTCCGCCCGACCCAGGGCTCGGACTCGGGCTAAGGCCCCGGAAGACGGCGAACTCCGCTCCGCCCGACCCAGGGCTCGGACTCGGGCTAAGGCCCCGGAAGACGGCGAACTCCGCTCCGCCCGACCCAGGGCTCGGACTCGGGCTAAGGCCCCGGAAGACGGCGAACTCCGCTCCGCCCGACCTAGGGCTCGGACTCGGGCTAAGGCCCCGGAAGACGGCGAACTCCGCTCCGCCCGACCTAGGGCTCGGACTCGGGCTAAGGCCCCGGAAGACGACGAACTCCGCCTCGCCCGACCCAGGGCTCGGACTCCGCCCTGGCCTCCGCCGAACGACCTCCGCCTCGCCCGACCCGGGAGCTCAGGTTCGGCCTCGGCCATGCAGGACAGACTCGACCCCGACTTCGGAGGAGCCTCCACGTCGCCCGACCTAGGACACAAGACCGCCACGTCAACAGGAAGCGTCATCATCACCCTGCCCTGAGCCGACTTGGGTCGCAGAGAACAAGACCGGCGTCCCATCTGGCCAGCTCCGCCAGATAGGCAATGATGGCGCCCCACTAGACCCTGACGACGGCGACTCTCGGCTCCCTTACGAAAGCAGGGAGACGTCAGCAAGAGCACAGCTGTTCCAACAGCTGTCCCTCCATCAAGCTCCACTGCTTCTCCGACAGCCACGACGCCACACTAACAGGGTG
Organism: Zea luxurians; assembly: GCA_029449295.1. Taxonomy (NCBI): domain Eukaryota; kingdom Viridiplantae; phylum Streptophyta; class Magnoliopsida; order Poales; family Poaceae; genus Zea; species Zea luxurians. The sequence continues at coordinate 30,039,593 of JAOPSE010000023.1, read as the reverse complement.
CCAAGATCTCTCTGGCTGCCACCTTGGCATGTACTTAGGGCACTAGCTCTCCCCCGCTAGACACGTAGCACCTTGCTACACCCCCATTTTGTACACCTGGATCCTCTCCTTACGCTTATAAAAGGAAGGACCAGGGCCTTCTTAAAAAAGGTTGGCCTCGCGGGAACGAGGGCAGGGGCAGGCGCTCTCTTGGGGCCGCTCGCTCCCCTCACCCGCGCGGACGCTTGTAACCCCCTACTGCAAGCGCACCCGACCTGGGCGCGGGGCGAACACGAAAGGCCGCGGGAATCTCCGTCTCCCTCGTCACGACCCGGCTCCGGCCACCGACCTCGCTCTTTCCCCCCTTCGCGCTCGCCCACGCGCTCGACCCATCTGGGCTGGGGCACGCGGCACTCTCACTCGTCGGCTCGGGGACCCCCCGGTCTCGAAACGCCGACAGATACTTTTCTAATTAAAAGTAAATATAATGCTTTTCACCTCTGACCAAATTATAACTTAGTTTAAGGTTGACCTCTCTATTTCTTTGTAATCTTGTCTTACACAAATTATATCAAATAACATGGAGTATATATATTATCACTATTTAATCATCTAAAGCTTCAAAAATTCATATCTTTATAATAGTAACTCTGATATTAGTGGTTCTCGAACCTACAATCTCATAGCAACATGTAGAACATTTTTACATAGTTTGTCGTCATGTTTAGTGTGATGTTAATTTCTCATAGGCAATGTTTATTTGTATTGTTGCGAGTAGACGAGCAAGTGATCGAGGAGACCGGAGCACAACAGGTTGAAGATTATGAGCAAGAGCTCGCTGAAGGCAAGTCAGCCTTGATCATTTTTCTTTACCCAATAATGTTCATATTAATCACTGTGACATGCTCAGACCTAATATGATACCCTAGTTTGATTTACTTTACATGCTTACCACTGAACTATTGGTAGTATCTGTTATTGCTTTATGTGGTTTTGGGTGTTATGATACATATTATTCATGATCATGTTATTTATTGTTCATGATAAGATTATTGTGTTAAATGGAACATAGAGAACCACCCGGGAAAACAGTACTAACACAAGGGTGAAATGGGACACCCTTGGCTGAATAATTAGAAAAGCTAGTGTGAGTTAATCCTTTCTCGAAAGGGGCAAACAGGGTGGAGTGCAGGTGTAGGGAGGTCCTCGGGTCATACTGTCTTTTTAGCTTTTCAGATGAGGAATTCCTATATCACCTTCAGCTCGTAACCCATAGCGGGTTCTCTTCTCTAGTGAAACTTTGAAAATGCCTCACAGTTTACCCTCGCCTACTCACCTTGGTACTGTTGAAGGGTCCGATCAACCCGAGGCGACAAACAGAACACGTCATGTGGGTAAAGATGTACAACCTCTGCATAGTGTAAAACTGGTATATCTGCTTACGGTCATGAGCGGCTCAGACCCTCACATGAGTAACTTGTGGAAATTAAACTTAATTTATCATTTTCATTGCACTTTGGGATTTATTATTAATTGTGATCTCTTATTTAATTGGGTTGGTATACACTTATACTTAATAATTGCTAATAAAACTTGACCAATTTACTAAAAGCAATGCTTAGCCTTAACTATTATTTGTTGATCAACCTTACACTTCAAGAGCCCCCACACTTGTTGAGTAATGAACATCTATGAGCACACCCTTGCAATAACCCCTCTCCCACAGGTGAAAAGTAGGTACCACCGGAGAAGGACTACAAAACGACGAGTTAGACGAGATCTAGGTATCGTCTCTCAATCAACTGTTGGCACCGAGGAATACTCTTAGTTCGATTTATTTATTATTAACTATTTTGTAAGATATTTTCGTTATATTATAAAGGTTATGACATTCCCCTCTATACACTAAGTCATTATATGTTTTGACCTCGTTTGGCACACATATGAGAAGCAATGCTCAGCCTTAAACATTATTTATTGATCGACCTTACACTTCAAATGAGCCCCCACCGTAAGCGAGCTCATACACATTATTCTCCACACTTGTTGAGTGATGAACATCTGTAAACTTACCGTTGCAATAACCCCCAGGTGAAGAGCAGGTACCATCGGAGGACTACTACGAGTTCAACTAGATCTAGGTATCGTCTCTCAGTCAGCTATTGGCGCTGAGGAATAATCTTAGTTCAATTTATTTATTATCAGTTATTTTGTAAGACATTTTCGTTATATAATAAAGGTTATGACATTCGTCTCTATAAACGGAGTCATTGTATGTGTTGATCTCATTTGACGCACATAAGAGACACACCCGAGTTTACCCTTAAAACCGGGCGTGACAATGTCCCTAAATTCATCATTGCCTATTTGAATATAAACATTAAAATCAAGAGCTAAAACAAATACTAATTTGAAACAAAAAAGAATATCAAACTTTAGATACTATGCTATCTTAGCCAAAAAGTTAAGAAAGGTATAAGTTGAGATACTTTTTTTAAGCTTGCTCGGCGACTGTCTTCTTTCAACGAGTGATGTGGCACTATCTAAAAATATCTTTTTTTAGCTCGCTCGGTCACTCGTCTTCTTTCAACTATCCGAAAATGCTATGTTGTGTGCCACTTTGTTTCATGTTAGGCTTAAGTGTTTTCTCATAGCTCATCTAGAAGGTAACAACTCACATAACTAACCGTAGAACATGGTGTTTTATATGAGTAGAGATGACCTTCCACCACAATCAAAGATGCAACGGGTAGTCAAGCAACTAGAGAGCATGAAGAGAAATTGACTAACCAAGCTTCAAAAGCGACCAGTAGACCAACAACCAGACGTCCAAAGAACAACAATGCCCCCGCCCAGCAGATGGTCCATTTTAGAAATAACCCGCCGTCAGTGCACTGCCACCGAAATTACTTAGCCAAAAGAGGCAAATGCAATGGTTGTGATAAAAGGACATGCTTTTAGTCTAGTGTACTGTCAAGAAATACCCTAACTATCAGGAGAAGAGAGCTGATTTGCTGTCCTACGATCACCAGTCACTGACTTATCATTGCTACGCCTACTTCTTTCCAGCGCGGGGTTTTCCTTTCACGTCAGAATCCTATGAACCAAGACAATGACAATATGAGGAATTGTTAGACAGAACAGACAAAAGGATAGCAAACGTCATCCAAGAATACAGGCCGTGTAATTTTCGAAAATTACATATTCTACAGCTATCCTCTCTTACATCTAGCTATAAACACCTAAACTCAAGAGATTGGCCAACGAAAACCTCTAACCATTCAACAGCACTATCTAAACAAAATCAAATGAATATAAAACGTATAATGCTATACAGGGCATTTAGTAAAATCAAACCTGTGCACTATGTAGAAATATATTTGTCTTTGCAGTAGAAGGATTATGCTTCTCAGCACCCTTGCTCCAATCATAACATACCTAAACAAGTGAGAGCATCAGCAAATTTGGATTTCTAGTCCGCCTGTCTCTCAGCAAGAGGAACTAAACTATAAAACTAAAGCATAAAAACTGATTAAATTTTCGGACTAAGGCCATCTCCAGCAGGCCATGTAAAGGGTCGTACAAATTATTGTTTTGCAATGTATATCACACTGTTTGCAGAGTAAAATTTAAAATAGAAAGTGAGATAGAGAGTGGGACATGGAGTCTGCTGGAGATAGTCTAATAACAGCGGTGTAGAAACCTCTCCAACTTGCACACCAATAGTAGAGTGGTTCAACATAAAACTATTGTATTTACAATAACCGTCCGTCCTCTCTTATTTTTAATATATAGCAGGGAGCTCTCCTGCCGGTTCATTTTAAAAAATATATACCCCTCCATTCCAAATTATAAGTTATTTTGGCTTTTCCTAGGTACATCTAGAAAATGTCAGAATAATTTACAATTTAAAATGGAGGGAGTATTTTATATTTCCAAGAGGTCAGCCTATTTTGTAGGATTAAGCAATCAGGACACAAATCATTCAGCGGTACATTAGGACACAAATCATTCAGCGGTACATGGGGTGACAATGAGCTCTAAATTTTACACTATAAGATTTAAGAATCGGAACAGATTAGGATCAGACCATATTTCTATTCATTTTTTACTAAAATTTATTTAGGGCCCTACCATTTTGTGAAGAATCATTTAGATCGTGATCTATTACCACCCCTAGCGGTACAGCACTACCATAAGACTGGGAATGCAGAAGAGTTCATTACATATAGGAACATGAGAAAATTGTATTGTTATATATACCTTCATCTTAGCTACTCCTGATTATAATTCTACCTATATAACAGAAAAATACCAAAAAAGCAACTAGACATATATGATAAGTTATCTTCGCTCAGTCTACAGATGCTGACAACAACAAATGACCTACCGCGTAAGCAAATATAGAGCCATCCTGATTGAAAGCGCTGCATGTGATGGGGGATGGACACCTATTATAAGCCTGTAAAATAAAATGGCACATCAGAGGTATATCTTTAAACAAATGCATAAAAATTTCCTTAAGAAGGTTCCAAATTGTTTGTCAATATCAATTAAGCACACGTTTTCCCTCTAAATGACATCACTGCGATACAAACACCAGATGCATTTGTTTAAAGTGTGCTTAATTGACATCAGAGGTACATCTTTAAACAAATGCATTCTAGGATAATAGTTAATTGACTAAAAGGAGTAGCTCAGAAACAACAGACACATTGAGTGATTGTCACTATATTATTATTTACCTATTCAATTTCATAAAACGAGTTTACATAATAAAGTTATATGTTAAAATTAAGGGAAACACAACCTTCAGCCTTTGCTTACTGTCCTTATCCCAAAAGTTGAAACTTCCATCAGAGCCTGTAGTAGCGAATGTACCATGCACCTGGGTAGAATGTTATCATAACAATTAGAATTGCTTTGAATGGACAATGAAGTAGTCGTTAACTAATCTTCATCTGTTTAGCGAGTATTCAGTAATTAGTTTAAATGGACATCAAGGAATTGTGAAGTTTCCACCCACAAAACTTTATTCAATATGATAGAGAGATTAAAAACCATTTGAATAACATATTATAGAAGGAAGAGATCTTACAGGATGAAAGTTCAACGAGCTAATAGCGTATATATCATTGCCATCGCGGTGACACTTGAATGTAAAGTTTTTTCCTTGCTGAGACTCTTCCACATGATGAACACCAACTCGTCCTTCTATAGACCCAATCTTCAAATCAAAACAAGTAAAGTGTCAATCAGATGTGAAAGATATTTTAAAAAGTAGTCGGCCATTTTCCTCCTGCCACAAATCACTGTTCCAGGCACTTTGGAGAACAATACCAGATTAAAACAGTAAAGATGACAATAACATCAGGCACAGACAAACAAGAACAAGAATAATGTATAGATCACAGAGTTAATAATCTATATTTATGGCAGACACATTAGGAGGAATTGTTTCAAAAAGGATTTGAAAGACCATACTGATGAGAAATTAAATGAATTTCTATTGGCCCTTGTGTTAAACAATTCTAAAGGGTGCACATAAATACCTCTTTGCACCACTATTTAAAAAGAAAGCAATGACATGGCAATAGTGACCTTCCACTCTAGGATTGCATGATAAAAAATATCAACACAGGAGTCACCATAAAAAAGTAGGTATGATGCTTATAATGGTAACATGTAGCTTGTTTTACAGAACAGCCACAATACACCGTTCAATACTTACATCCTTAAGAATATAGTAATTCTTTACAACACCGTTCTATCATGTTTCCAAAAAAATAGAAACAATATACTATGATATTATGAGATCAAAGCCCACTAGCTTTTATTTTGTTTATCTTGTGCTTTCATTTTCTCAACCATATTGCATTGATGTACGCAGAAAAGCAAATGTAGAAATTACCAAAAAACCTTGTTGATCAGGAAATGCAGCAAGACACCTTGTCTGGAGCTTCAAAGGTGACGTAATCCTCTTGAATTCAGCCTTTTATAAGATTAGAGAATGTCAAAAGTGCAAATGTGATCCATATGTGCATATGTAAAATATTTTAGTGGATAAACCTGCATACTTCAGTTGCATGAAATAAGGCAATAGCAGTTTATTACTTGTTTATCTTTGCCAACAGAAAAATGAAAAGGTATCATTTTGTATCATCATCATAGTTGTTAAGATGGTAAGGCGAGGTAAGACGAGCGACCCCCCTTTTCACCTTTTAAGCGATAAGGCGTAAGGCGAGGCAACGCCTTACCAATATATAAAAAATAGGCAATAAAAATAGAATATATAAGAATATAGTCTCAATAGATATGGATAATAGTATTAAAGTAGCAAATAGGAGTGCAAGTTCAACATAAACCAACATCATAGACATAAAGTTCAACATAAGTAATAGATAATAGTAGTAGTAGTCTAGTAGAGTAGATAACACTCTCATCTCTCAAGCCTCAATGGCTCAATCTCAAAGGTCATCATCAAACTCATCATGGGGTGTAGGATCCTCTTCTCCATCATCTTCCACCTCGTTTGCCTCATCACTATCACTCATACCAATGTCATCTTGTGGATCCACCACTTCATTGCTTGAATCATTTCCATCATCCTCCTCACCTTGATCATCTTCATGTGTCCTCATTGTATTACGCCTTTGGTAAGTGTTTGAATACATACGAGCTTGTCTTGGAAAGTTGCGGACTCGAAGGGACTCAAATGCTCCAATGGCTTCATCAACTTGTTCCCATGTCAAGTTATGCTCATCACCATCCCTACCAGCGTGTACAACCAATAAGTGTACCTACTCATTGTCCCAATCAAAATCGTCAAGCACTAATGGGTCATAACTTGTGCCACCTGTCTCCCTCCCCAAAACAATGTCGGAATTCGATCCATGAGAATCTTGCATGCAGCCTTATAATTGGCGCCATTGTCTGTCAATACTTGAACCACTTTGTCTATACCAATATTATCAATCCTCTTCTCAAGCAAATCATCAAGCATAGTAGCTCTACGTGCTTCACTTGAAGCATCAACATACTCTAAGAAGTAAGTCCCCTCAGGACTGTTCACAAGAAAGTTGATCAAGTGATGTCCCCTCCTATCAGTCCATCCATCTGACATAAGTGTGCAACCATAAGTCTTCCAAGCTAACTCGTGATGAGCTCTCAAGTTAGTTACATCTTTGACACATTCCGCAAGTAAAGGCTCTTTAACCTCATGAATACTAGGAGGAACATATCCAGTACCATATTGAGCAGTGCCATCACAAGCAATGTGAAACTGCCTAGAATTAATGGCGTTAAAAGGTACACCACACTCATAGAACCACATAGCCCATTGCTTGTTGACATAATCTCTATCAGCCTTAGACTTAGTGCATGCTTCCATGGTGGTTTGGTGGTGTGGCCCTAAGGAAAGCCTCTCATCCACAACTTGTTCAGGAGTTCTTCGAAGCATGGTTGCAAATTTCCCTTTTTCTTTTTCCTTGTTTGATGTATGTGGTTGTGCAGCTGTTCTAAACTGAAATGCAGTTCTCTTCCTTTTCGCAGCTGTCCCTGGTGGAATCCTCTTCGCCTTGCTGCCCCTGACCATCATGATCATCATCATCAAGGAAAATAGGCCTAGACCTCTCGTTCTTATCCAAATATGCCTTCATTTCTTTTCTAATCTCAGTTGTAGTCTTAGAACACATTAATGTGTCCGCATAACCACCGGCAAGATGTTCTTTTAAACTCTTGATTCCTCCCATTGTCAGTCTTGCAAAGGTTGCATGTGACCTTATCTCGATTCCCAATCTGTGTCCAATATCCATAGTTCCATCCAGGATCATTAGACTTTGCTCTGCAATTTGGATCTGCCATAGAGTCAGAGTCCAGAGCAGAGCCTGCGCTCTCCATCACTGACCTACAAAGGTAATTGGGAACAACTGAGAACTGAATAGAGAGGAACAGCTGCACAGCAGAGAGCGGATCAGCCGAGGGGGGGGGAGGGGGAGCTCGCCGCCGAGGGGGAGAGGAGCTCGCCGCGGAAGGGGGATGGGGCGGAGCCTCAACAGGAAGCAGGGGAAGGGGGCCGCCGCCGTCGCCTGGACCTGAAGCCCCGCGTCCTTCTCTGGTACGTGGATGTGGACAGCGAATAGCGCAGCGAACAGAAGGGTTTGGGGAGTGAAAAATCTACAATCCGGTCCAAGCCGTCTGTAGGGCGACGCCTTGTCTTCCTATGAGACGCAGACGCTAGCAGGGGCGGACCTAGGTATAGTGGAGTGAGGGCACAGGCCCTCGCTCATTTATTTGGTGCAAGTAGTAGATACTAGATTTTTACTATAAGGTCCCCTGCTTAGTTCAACTTAGATGCCCCTGCTCTGGTGTTTTAATGCTTGTCTTCATAAGTGTGCCCTCACTCTCATTTCGCTCTGGGTCCGCCCCTGGACACTAGGGCGACGCCCTAAACCCTAAGGTGGCGCCTTAGCCAAGAAAGTAAGGCGACCAGGATGCCTTGGGCCTGAGCCTCGCCTTAGCGCTTAGGCGACGGCTTGATAACTATGATCATCATGCCTCTAAAAAATAAAAACATAACACATTTGTGATTGAAAAATCAACTAAGATTGTTACTGTTCTGTTTTGCAATAAAAAATTCAGCAACCAATTGGCAGACTATTTTCTTCCACAGTTTCATATGCTCTGTTCCAAATTATGTTATTTCGGCTTTTCTAGGTACATATAGGGGGTGTTTGGTTTGAGGAATCACTTCATCCAAGATGAGGTGGTGCATCATGAGTCCATTCCTCAAATTTGATGGGATGACCAAAATGACTTGTAATTTGAAATGGAGAGAGTACACAATTGAATTGACTGAAAAATAAAATGGATTGAGGCACTAAATGGAAGTCCAAATGTTGCAACTGATATCTTCTGACAAGGGCAAAACTATACTAATGAATTGGACTCAACGTAATACCATATATTCAGAATATCATACAGTTTAAAGTCAAAATTCTCAAGAACAAGTCCTGAGCTATAATTATGTTCTCACATATCAGTAACCCTATAAATCAGTATTCATGAAACAAGGCCTGGTAACATATTTGATCAGGCTAGAAGTTTTAAATCCAATTATTGCATAACCAGAATACAAACTCAAACATCTAGAGGACCACAGAGGAGAAGAGAGCAATATTACCTGTGGATTCTGCAGATTGAAGACTATTACGTTGCGATCAGCAGTGCCAACCACCATGAGAGGATAACAAAGCGATAGAGCATAGCAACGCTCAGGAAGTTGCTGAACATGCACTGGTTGGGGTTGCCTAATGTCCCAGTACCTTAGCAAATAGAAAAATGGTTGACAAAATGAGGATAACCATTATGATAATGACAGACTGACAATTATGTTCTTTGCATTTGTAATTATGTAAGCATTACAATAACAAACTGCTGACCTACAACTAGTGATAAGCCATAATGTTAAGGTTCTGTGCAAAGTATCCATGAAGAAATTGCATTAGTGCTCCCCCATTATTATGCAGTACATCACCATTCACCAGCAATAAAACATTGGACAGGAATGGATGTCAATGCACAAGTTAATTGTAGAGGAATATCAAATTTCAATAAAATGTGGGTGAATCTAGTGTGTTTTGTCGAATTTTCGGCACCTCAAAGTCTTGTCCCAGCTCCCACTGACAAGAAGATTCATCTGTGGCACCCAAGCGAGTTCTTTAATAGGTGCCTCATGGCCTGAGAAAACCGTGGGCTGGGCACCTGAGAGCAGGGGCCACATTTTAACCTGCTTATCACAGCCTCCTGAGAAAACAGTCAACCCATCATCCTTCCAAGCCGAGCACAGCACCTGCACGAAACAAAACCAGCCTGTGAGTCACATACAGAGGGCCTAGAACAAAGACATCTAGATCCATAATCAGCTAATATGAGCAAATGCTAAGACGAATCACTTCTGGGTGAAAAAAGTGCTAAGACAGTCACAATACCGGTTGATCGTGCGAAATGGAGGCCTTCGCTTGGCAGGCCCCACCAGCCATGACCTCCCAGCACCGAACCTGCGTCCATGTCCCAACACCAGAGAGGCCAGCAGCATTTAATAACTAATAATAAGTAGATTTCCGCATATACAAGCTTCTGAGTTCTGACAACGGCAGCGACCTCACCTGGTTGTCCCATGAGGTGGCAACGAGGTGGTTCGCCTTGGGGCTGAAGCTGAGGCTGGACACCGAGTCCCCAGGCGCCGGAGTCACCTGTAACAGACAACGGAAACACCACCTAGTCAAATCGAACCCTGGGTTTTTTTTTTCACCCGGCAAGGCGGCCGCAGAAGCGCACGCACGGACCTCGAAGGATTTGTTGGGATTATGGTTGGCGGCGCTGGCGCCGGCGGGATTGAAGCTCGCCATTGCAGTGGGCGGGTGGGGTGGCGTTCGACGAATTTGGGAGCGGAGAGGGGAGACGGGGAGGGGAGGTCGCGGGGATTTCGGAGGTTTTGGGGGAGGGTTTTTGGTTTTTAAACAGCGGCCAGCAGCGGAGTCGCGTGAGATTGACGTCCCGCGCGGCTGCGTCAGCCCGCGGGCCAAAATGATTCACGGCGGCACGTCGCGTGGGATGGACGCTTTGTGTGTGAAGCGTGGTTGGGCTTCCGCGGGCCTTTATTTATAAATATAAATGTTAGTGTAACGGAAAATAGACATTAAGATTGTCTTCAACAGAATACTTTATATACTTCTCTATCTAAAATATAGAGAAGAGTCTTCTTTATAGTCTTTAACGGTATCCTCTAAATCTTTTTTTAGATAACACTCTTTCATCATTTATATAGAGACTATTTTCTCCTTTCTATTTATTTTTATATTTTAGACCACGAATAAGCAAAACTAAAATATAGATAAGATATTTGATGGAAAGATAAATATGTACGTATAGAAAAATGAAACAAATTATGTCTATAGTATAAAATTTTTACTTATAGAAAATGATATATAAAGGATGTGTAATGAGATATAGATGAGAAATTCATTTAAAGGATTCTATAAAGATATAGGAGGGATTTAGAGGACCTCGCTAGGTTGTCTACAGTAAATCGTGCGTATGATTGTACAAAACATTGTTTTACACGGTAGACTGTACTATTTATAGAGTGAAGTTTGAAATAAAAGATATGATGGGGGATAGAATTGGTAACCTGCCGAAGATAATCTAATATTCCATAAATCTTCAGGAACCATTTACAATTAATAATGGAGGTCATAGTTCTTCTAACCGTCGTAGATTAAAAAATAAATTGCAAATGAGTAGATATGAGATATTAGTCGTTATTTTTTATAATAATAATAATGTTATGCAATTAATAATGTAATATCTGAATAGTTTGATTAGGAGAACATGCTTTTCTACGGGCATCAAGTTGTAGTCGGGCACCAATTCAAGATGATTCGGAAGATTTTTAAATCCAAATTGTTTCGCTTGACTTCTTGCAATTCAAACATTTATATAACTGAAGATGTAGTTGAAAGTGTCTTGCATATAAATTAGAGCAAATTTCTTATAAGCCATTGAAAAATACACATGTTCCTTCTTCGTCACGCAAAAGTTAGTCATCCCTTCATTGCCATTAGTATAGATTTTTATACCATTTGTGGTCGTTAGTGGACGCTAGAAAATAGAGCAGATCCCTTATATGCCATGGAAACTATACTCACCTTTCATTGACATCCAAAAATATACTCATCCTTTCACCAATATAAATTGGTGATAACCCTAAATAAACACTTTACTACTCTATTATTTTAGAACTAAGCAAACCTATTAATTAATGTGTTGTACAACTACCTAGCTAGTGGCTAATTATGTTATTGAAACGCTGAACACTTCAATTCTATGAATCATGTATTATGTAATGTTCAATATCCTAGAGCTTTGGAAACATATTACTCTTAGTCAGATATATTGATTTCCATTTTTTGCATAAATTATATATTTTAATGTTTTTATAAATCTGATGTTTTCTATAGCCACCCTATAGCCGTGTAGCCTTAAAAATGATGTTATTTTGTATAGCTTGCTACTTTAAACATTGTAGCCATTAGAAGGGCGCTGGCATGTCTAAGGCAACATCTCGCTAAGCACTGGACATATTTAGTGCCCCCAGTTTTAGTGTGTTCACGTGTAATAGTTAGATTCATTTGAGAGGCTATTTAGGCTATAAATACACCTCTTGGATAGCCTTGGTTGGTAACTACTGGGGCCTATTGCAATTCTAAAATAACAACAACATGGCAACATTCTCTCAAGATTTGGAGGGAGAGAAGGTATTGCGAGGGGTTTATATTCTCCATTGATGATTTATAAAGGTCATGTTTTACTTTCAAACACAATTATCTAATCATTTTGATGATTTATAAATGTATGTTTTACTTTTAAGCACAATTATGTAATCATTCTCGAATAATAATATAACATCTAAAACAAACAATAGCTTGAAGGAGAAATGTTTAACATAAACAAACATAAGCTTTAGATATAAGGTAACATAAGAGACACTATCAATCACAAACATAAACTTCAACATCATCATTATACATTTGAAAGCTCTCTAATGACACGGGTGTAACAACATGCACCGACTCAGCAAAAATGGTCAACCCCCAAGATGGTCACACTATTCGCCAATTTACAGAGTTGGGCCTTTATACAACTTCATGTGAAATTATAATTTTGTCTCTCTTTCTCACATGACAATTATTCACATTTGGGGGAGTACATTTAATTTATTTCTCCTTGCAAACGAATCGCACACCTCTTATGTTCACCGAAGCTTCCTATAACTTTTCTTTGTCGAAGCTCCTTTTGGGCCTCATTTCAACTGAAGGTTATCTTTATCGACGCTAAAGATTTACTTTTGATACCTTCAACTCCATGCACTTTTATCTCACCCACGTGTTCCAAAGCAGTCTGATAAGGGTTCAATGATCAGAGGTGGTTTTCCTTTGAGTCACGTTACATCCCTATCCTAAAACACCATCTAAATACTAATTTTGTTTTTTGGACCTTCAATCAGAAACCTTCTCCCCAATAGTAGTCCCTCGTGGGATTAGTTCGTTTCCATAACAAGCTCAAAGTGCGAAATTAGTTCTAAAGGGCCCTAAACCGAAGGTCCAAAGACACTTCCCTTTGAGTTTGTTTCTGAAAATGTAAAAAAGAAATACAAGAGTTACATGTGAAAACATATTTTCATTTTGGGCTGGAATGGCAATGAATGCTTTTGCCTGACTCTCCATTTGTGACCCATTCTGACTATATGAAGAGGTGAGGAACACTCGACTCTCCAAAGTATTCCTCACTTGTACCTAGAAGTTGTTGCCTTGAGCTCCACCACCAAATATATTTTCGTCGTTTATCTTAGCTTCGACCTTCGTTGAGATGGCTCATGTCTTGAAAAGCGCTTTAGTCCCTACTCCCACCTCCTCCGAAGCCCTCCAATGGGACAATGTTAGCAACACTATCGAGTAGGATCATGTGGAAGAAGTTGTTGATAGCCCAACTTGAGTTGTATAGAAAGAAAGCGTATTGGGAGAAAACCAATCTAAGGACAAAGGGTCAGTGTCAAAGAGGGTGTCGATGATGATGAGAGTGCCTTGGGACCCTAGAAGCCAAGATATCTGAACATCAAAAGGTCAATTTTAAAAGAGGGTCGTCTAAAGATATGTGCAGAGCTTGGCTACATCAATAAATGTACATCTTGTTGTCTTAATAGCAACAAAACACCACAACTACAAAAGGATAATATTGTTGTATACAAGTGCTTATTCCTAGTAGCGCTTTGGTGCATAATGCACTCAATGGTTTTGCAGGTACTGAAGAAGTATGAAATCTACTTGCACCAACTAGCCTGAAGCACTATAATGCGACTTGGGGTGTTTTATTTGGGCTATCCAATGGTAGCTGGCTTAAGCTAGCTTGGAGTACTTTTATAGAGTTTGTGAACTTCATACTAGACCAAAGCCCACAGCAAGGAGGGCCTACACAACTTCCATTATCATTGGGATACATTAGCACCAGTATTGGCTTACCGAAGCAAGTGCCCAAATGGCTAGATAGAGGAGTGGTTCTATTACAAAGTTGACTTCATGAAATGCCTAAAGACGAAGGAGTTGATCATGAGCACCCTGAGGCCCTCCTTCAACCTCAAAGTCCTTTACGAAATTTTGGCGATGTTGTATAAACAATAATGATTGCTTACAATATCATATGCAAAAATATGCACAAACACATGAGACCTTGTGCAAGAACACATAGCATATTATGTGTTTTGTGTCAAGAGCAGGTGATTGATGCCGAATCCCAAAGCTAAAGAGGACACGAAGAGAAAAATTTCCAATAGGGAGTTCATAATGTTGTCGTACAAGTTCCAACCCTTCAACAAAATTTCCAAACATCGTAAAGAATGGCTTATCACTATTGAGATGATCTCTAGTGAAATTATCAAAAATTGTATCACTAATGAAGACTAGTTGTACCCAAAGCCATTGCTTGTTTGGTATGACATTTGTGTGCCATCAGACACATTCACTACACTCTATGCAACCTATTCTTCGTGTCTTGTCCAAGCCTATGTTGCATACCTTGAACTATAAACATAAACACTAGAGAAATGCATTAGTCGAAATGGTCATGTTGATAATCAAACACCAAAAATCGTTAATCAAATGGACCGGGGTCCATTTTGCATAGAACCCCCTTTTTGGTGGTTCATGCCAACACAACCAAAGAAAGAAAATAATCAAATAGCTAAAGTAAAATACAATCTACTTGCTAGGATGCATGTGCAGAGGCAAGATTCATATGTTGTGAAAAGATACCAATTGGAAATTTATACATTAAGGAAAATTCTTTCATATGCGAATTTATGCCCATATTGTGGTGTTATGAGCTTAAGCCTTCCACCTAACTCCATAAATCACATCATTTCTCTTTTGGACTAAAACACATAAAAGAATCACTTTAAAACTTTTGAAAATTTTAAAAGAGTGATTTTTGTATTTGACGAACTTTGGGCTCGCTTTGGTCTTTGAATTTCTCTCCCTTTGGAATCAAACACCAAAAAGGAAGACATTTAAAGCTTATGGGAAGGGTCAAAAACTTGTAGCTTCTCAAAAAGATTTTTGTCCCTTAGAGAAAGTTCCCCCATTTGGCGAAGTAATCTCCCCAATGTGAAATATATAATCTGGTTGAAAATTTCTCCTATCTGGAACAATTCTCCTTTTGGAAAAACTTATTTAAAGATAGGAGAGGATCACAAAAGATATTTTATATTTTGTTATATATACTAGACTCCCCCTATATATGCATATTTATCTATATCACTATATAATCCACCACTTCAAATAAATATAGAGCCACCCAACAAATGCACCTAGGAAACCAACATATTAAAATAAATGGACAAAATTATCCTTTGTCTTACTCACTCACATCCAACGGATGATATTCTTCGGGTCATCACTCGTCCCCACGCTCCCACCCCACAAGCACCGCATAGACAGGATGCTTTTTTCATTATTTATTTTCTTTATCTCCTTTCCTTTTCCTTTGTTTTCTTTATTTTCTTTCTTCTCTGTCTTAAATCATGTATGTGACGTGAAAGGGAATTAGGCTTACACCTAGTTCCTAAATAATTTTGGTGGTTGAGTTGCCCAACACAAATAATTGGACTAACTAGTTTGCTCTAGATTATATGTTCTACAGGTGTCAAAGGTTCATCTACAACTATACTAAATCGACTGTCCGGAATACCGTAGATTATTCCGGACAGGAGAAGCTTTTTGGAAAAACAGGCCAAGCGCGGACCGTCCGGGCCCTTGCGGCGGACCGTCCGCAGCACCAGGGTGACCCTCGGACAGAACCAATGCAAAGGATCCGAGTCTGCACTATGGACCGTCCGGAGGAAAAGCGCGGACCGTCTGAGATCTCGCGCGGACCGTCCGGCCTCAGGCGCGGACCGTCCGGTAGGCAAGGAACCAAAAAAACCCGAAAGTGACGAGTTCGGAAAAATGAATTATAGCGGCCTCGCGGACCGTCCGGGATGCACGACCGGACCGTCCGCGACTGCCTTTATCTGACATCTGACGTCGCATTAAATGCATATAACCGTTGATATAGCCGTTACTGCTGACCGTTGCGTTTTCAGCCGTTGATCTACAGGGGCGGACCGTCCGGACCAGGAGGGCGGACCGTCCGCGGTCGGCAGAAAGGGCCAACGGCTAGGAAGTGGTTGGGGGCTATAAATACAACCCCAACCACCTCCATTCAAAACATCCAAGCATTCCAACCTTCAACATTCAATACAAGAGCTAGCAATTCATTCCAAGACACATTCAAAGCCTCCATCTCTCCAAGTTTCACAATTGAGAAAAGAGATCATTAGTGATTAGTGAACTTGAGAGAGAAAGTGATCCGTGTGTTATTTGTCGCTCTTGTCGCTTGGCTTTTACAATCGTGCTTTCTTTCAGTCTTTTCTTGTGATCAAACACTCACTTGTAATTGAGGCAAGAGACACCAAGCGTGTGGTGATCCTTGCGGGAAGTTTGATTCCCAAGTGATTTGAGAAGAGAAGCTCACTCGGTCCGTGAGACCGTTTGAGAGAGGGAAGGGTTGAAAGAGACCCGGCCTTTGTGGCCTCCTCAACGGGGAGTAGGTTTGCGAGAACCGAACCTCGGTAAAACAAATCCACGTGTCTCACTTGTTATTCGCTTGCGATTTGTTTTGCTCGCTCTCTCGCGGACTCGTTATTGTTTCTAACGCTAACCCGACTTGTAGTTGTGATTATATTTGTAAATTTCAGTTTCGCCCTATTCACCCCCCCCCCTCTAGGCGACTATCAATTGGTATCAGAGCCTGGTGCTTCATTAGAGCCTAACCGCTCGAAGTGATGTCGGGAGATCACGCCAAGAAGGAGATGGAGACCGGCGACAAGCCCACTATAAGCCAAGGGAGCACTTCATCGGAAGAGTCCCGCACCAAGAGAAGGGAGAAGAAGAAGAACTCCTCCAAGCGGAAGGAGAAAAGATCTTCCTCTTCTCACCACAAGGAGAAGAAGGAAAAATCTTCTTCTCACAAGCCGCATCGGAGTGGGGACAAGCACAAGAGGATGAGGAAGGTGGTCTACTACGAGACCGACACTTCATCGACATCTACCTCCGGCTCCGACGTGGCATCCGTCACTTCTAAACGCCAAGAGCGTAAGAAGTATAGTAAGATTCCCCTACGCTACCCTCGCATTCCTAGACATACACCTTTACTTTCCGTCCCATTAGGCAAACCACCAACTTTTAATGGTGAAGATTATGCTATGTGGAGTAATTTGATGCGATTTCATCTAACCTCTCTCCACAAAAGATTATGGGATGTTGTTGAGTATGGTGTACAGGTACCATCCATAGGGGATGAAGACTACGACACGGACGAAGTGGCCCAAATCGAGCACTTCAACTCCCAAGCCACAACCATTCTCCTTGCCTCACTAAGCAAGGAAGAATACAACAAAGTGCAAGGGTTGAAGAACGCAAAGGAGATTTGGGACCTACTCAAGACGGCGCACGAAGGTGATGAACTCACCAAGATCACCAAGCGGGAAACGATCGAGGGGGAGCTCGGTCGCTTCCGTCTTCGCCAAGGGGAGGAGCCACAAGACATGTACAACCGGCTCAAAACCTTGGTGAACCAAGTGCGCAACCTCGGGAGCGCAAAGTGGGATGACCACGAGGTGGTTAAGGTTATTCTAAGAGCCCTTATTTTCCTTAACCCCACTCAAGTACAATTAATTCGTGGCAATCCTAGATATCCACTAATGACCCCCGAGGAAGTTATCGAGAATTTTGTGAGTTTTGAATGCATGATTAAGGGCTCCAAGAAGATCAACGAGCTTGACGAGCCTTCCACATCCGAGGCGCAACCGGTGGCCTTCAAAGCAACGGAGGAGAAGAAGGAGGAGTCTACACCAAGTAGACAACCAATTGACGCCTCCAAGCTCGACAACGAGGAGATGGCCCTAATCATCAAGAGCTTCCGGCAAATCCTCAAGCAACGGAAGGGGAAGGATTACAAATCCCGTTCCAAGAAGGTTTGCTACAAGTGTGGTAAGCCCGGTCATTTTATTGCAAAATGTCCTATGTCAAGTGACAGTGACAGGGGCGACGACAAGAAGGGAAAGAGGAGAGAAAAGAAGAAGTACTACAAGAAGAAGGGCGGCGATGCCCATGTTTGTCGGGAGTGGGACTCCGACGAAAGCTCAAGCGACTCCTCCGACGACGAGGACGCCGCCAACATCGCCGTCACCAAGGGCCTCCTCTTCCCCAACGTCGGCCACAAGTGTCTCATGGCCAAGGACGGCAAAAAGAAGGTAAAATCAAGGTCCTCCACTAAATATGAAACATCTAGTGATGAGGATAATGATAAAAATGAGGAGGATAATTTGCGTATTCTTTTTGCCAACCTTAACATGGAACAAAAAGAAAAATTAAATGAACTAATTAGTGCCATCCATGAAAAGGATGATCTCTTGGACTCCCAAGAGGACTTCCTAATCAAGGAAAACAAGAAACATGTTAAGGTTAAAAATGCTTATGCTCTAGTAATTGAAAAATGTGAAAAATTGTCTAGTGAGCTAAGTACTTGCCATGAGACTATAAACAACCTTAGAAGTGAAAATGTTAAATTAATTGCTAAGGTTGATTCTCATGTTTGCATTGATCCTAGAAATGATAATGTTGATTTGCTTGCTAGGATTGATAAGTTGAATGTTTCTATCACTAGCCTTAGAAATGAGAATGAGAAACTAATTGCTAAGGCTAAGGATTTTGATGTTTGCAATGATATTGTTTCCGACCTTAGAACTAAAAATGATATGTTGCATGCTAAGGTTGTTGAACTAAAATCTTGCAAACCCTCTGCATCTAATGTTGAGCATATTTCCATTTGTACTAGATGTAGAGATGTTAATGTTGATGCTATCCATGATCACCTAGCCTTAATTAAAAAACAAAATGATCACATAGCACAACTTAATGCTAAGATTAGTGAGCATGACTTAGAAAATAAAAAATTTAAACTTGCTAGAAGCATGCTCTATAATGGGAGACGCCCTGGCATTAAGGACGGCATTGGCTTCCAAAAGGGAGACAATGTCAAAATTAATGCCCCTCCAAAGAACTTATCTAACTTTGTTAAGGGCAAGGCTCCCATGCCTCAGGATAACGAGGGTTACATTTTGTACCCTGCCGGCTATCCTGAGAGCAAGATTAGGAAAATTCATTCTAGGAAGTCTCACTCTGGCCCTAATCATGCTTTTATGTATAAGGGTGAGACATCTAGATCTAGGCAACCAACCCATGCCAAGTTGCCTAGAAAGAAAACTACTAATGCATCAAATGATCATAGCATTTCATTTAAAACTTTTGATGCATCTTATGTTTTGACTAACAAATCCGGCAAGGTAGTTGCCAAGATTGTTGGGGGCAAACACAAGGGCTCCAAGACTTGTGTTTGGGTACCCAAAGTTCTTGTATCTAATGCTAAAGGACCCAAAACCGTTTGGGTACCTAAAACAAAGAACTAAACTTGTTTTGTAGGTTTATGCATCCGGGGGCTCAAGTTGGATACTCGACAGCGGGTGCACAAACCATATGACAGGGGAGAAAAGGATGTTCTCCTCATATGAGAAAAACCATGATCCCCAACGAGCTATCACATTCGGGGATGGAAATCAAGGTTTGGTCAAAGGATTGGGTAAAATTGCTATATCACCTGACCATACTATTTCCAATGTTTTTCTTGTAGATTCTTTAGATTACAATTTGCTTTCCGTATCCCAATTATGTAAAATGGGCTACAACTGTCTTTTTACTGATATAGGTGTTACTGTCTTTAGAAGAAGTGATGATTCAATAGCTTTTAAGGGAGTGTTAGAGGGTCAGCTATACTTAGTAGATTTTAATAGAGCTGAACTCGACACTTGCTTGATTGCTAAGACTAACTTGGGTTGGCTCTGGCACCGCCGACTAGCCCATGTTGGAATGAAGAATCTTCACAAGCTTCTAAAGGGAGAACACATTTTGGGACTAACCGATGTTCATTTTGAGAAAGACAGGATTTGTAGCGCATGCCAAGCCGGGAAGCAAGTTGGCATCCATCATCCACACAAAAACATCATGACTACCGATAGGCCACTGGAGCTCCTTCATATGGATTTGTTCGGCCCGATCGCTTACATAAGCATCGGCGGTAGTAAGTATTGTCTTGTAATTGTGGATGATTATTCTCGCTTCACTTGGGTGTTCTTTTTACAGGAAAAATCACAAACCCAAGAGACATTAAAAGGATTCTTGAGACGAGCTCAAAATGAGTTCGGCTTAAGGATCAAGAAAATTAGAAGCGACAATGGAACGGAGTTCAAGAACTCTCAAATCGAAGGTTTCCTTGAGGAGGAGGGCATCAAGCATGAGTTCTCTTCTCCCTACACTCCTCAACAAAATGGTGTAGTGGAGAGGAAGAATCGAACTCTATTGGACATGGCAAGAACCATGCTTGATGAGTACAAGACACCGGATCGGTTTTGGGCCGAGGCGGTCAACACCGCCTGCTACGCCATCAACCGGTTATATCTTCACCGAATCCTCAAGAAGACATCTTATGAACTCCTAACCGGTAAAAAGCCCAATATTTCATATTTTAGAGTTTTTGGTAGCAAATGTTTTATTCTTATCAAAAGAGGTAAAAAAATCTAAATTTGCTCCTAAAACTGTAGAAGGCTTTTTACTAGGATATGACTCAAACACAAGGGCATATAGAGTCTTTAACAAGTCCTCAAGACTTGTTGAAGTTTCTTGTGACGTTGTGTTTGATGAGACTAACGGCTCTCAAGTAGAGCAAGTTGATCTTGATGAAACAGGTGAAGAACAGGCTCCATGCATAGCACTAAGGAACATGTCCATCGGGGATGTGTGTCCTAAGGAATCCGAAGAGCCTCCAAATGCACAAGATCAACCATCCTCCTCCATGCAAGCATCTCCACCAACTCAAGTTGAGGATGAGGCTCAAGATGTTGAACAAGAAGATCAAGAAGATGAGCCACCTCAAAATGACGGCAACGGTCAAGGGGGAGATACAAATGATGAAGACAAGGAGGATGAACAACTAAGGCCACCACACCCAAGAGTCCACCAAGCAATACAACGAGATCACCCCGTCGACACCATCCTCGGCGATATTCATAAGGGGGTAACCACTCGATCTCGTGTTGCACATTTTTGTGAGCATTACTCGTTTGTTTCCTCTATTGAGCCACACAGGGTAGAGGAAGCACTACAAGATTCGGATTGGGTGATGGCGATGCAAGAGGAGCTCAACAATTTCACAAGAAATGAGGTATGGCATTTGGTTCCACGTCCTAATCAAAATGTTGTGGGGACCAAGTGGGTCTTCCGCAACAAGCAAGATGAGCATGGTGTGGTGACAAGGAACAAAGCTCGACTCGTGGCCAAGGGGTATTCACAAGTCGAAGGTTTGGATTTCGGTGAAACCTATGCACCCGTAGCTAGGCTTGAGTCAATTCGCATATTATTAGCCTATGCTACTTACCATGGCTTCAAGCTCTACCAAATGGACGTGAAGAGTGCCTTCCTTAATGGACCAATCAAGGAGGAGGTCTATGTTGAGCAACCTCCCGGCTTTGAAGACAGTGAGTATCCTAACCATGTTTATAGGCTCTCTAAAGCGCTTTATGGGCTCAAGCAAGCCCCAAGAGCATGGTATGAATGCCTTAGAGATTTCCTTATTGCAAATGGCTTCAAAGTCGGCAAGGCCGATCCTACTCTATTCACTAAGACTCTTGACAATGATTTGTTTGTATGCCAAATTTATGTTGATGATATCATATTTGGGTCTACTAACAAATCTACATGTGAAGAATTTAGTAGGATCATGACACAAAAGTTCGAGATGTCGATGATGGGGGAGTTAAAGTATTTTCTAGGATTCCAAGTCAAGCAACTCCAAGAAGGCACCTTCATTAGCCAAACGAAGTATACTCAAGACATTCTAAGCAAGTTTGGAATGAAGGATGCCAAGCCCATCAAGACACCCATGGGAACAAATGGGCATCTCGACCTCGACACGGGAGGTAAGTCCGTAGATCAAAAGGTATACCGGTCGATGATTGGTTCATTGCTTTATTTGTGTGCATCTCGACCGGACATTATGCTTTCCGTTTGCATGTGTGCAAGATTCCAAGCCGACCCTAAGGAATCACACCTTACGGCCGTAAAACGAATCTTGAGATATTTGGCTTATACTCCTAAGTTTGGGCTTTGGTACCCTCGGGGATCCACTTTTGATTTGATTGGTTATTCGGATGCCGATTGGGCGGGGTGTAAGATTAATAGGAAGAGCACATCGGGGACTTGCCAGTTCTTGGGAAGATCCTTGGTATCTTAGGCTTCAAAGAAGCAAAATTCGGTCGCTCTTTCCACCGCTGAAGCCGAGTATATTGCCGCAGGCCATTGTTGCGCGCAATTGCTATGGATGAGGCAAACCCTGCGGGACTACGGTTACAAATTAACCAAAGTCCCTTTGCTATGTGACAATGAGAGTGCAATCAAAATGGCCGACAATCCCGTCGAGCATAGTCGCACTAAACACATAGCCATTCGGTATCATTTTCTTCGGGATCACCAACAAAAGGGGGATATCGAGATTTCTTACATTAATACTAAAGATCAATTAGCCGATATCTTTACCAAGCCACTTGATGAGCAATCTTTTACCCGACTTAGGCATGAGCTTAATATTCTTGATTCTAGGAATTTCTTTTGCTAAACTTGCACACATAGCACATAGATATACCTTTGATCATGTCTCTTTTATATATGCTATGACTAATGTGTTTTCAAGTGTATTCCAAACCAAGTCATAGGTATATTGAAAGGGAATTGGCGTTTTCGGCGAAGACAAGGCTTCCACTCCGCTCCACTACTCATCCTTCGCCGTCGCTTCACTTTACTCTCCATCTTTGGTATAATCTTCGCTCATTTATTTCATGACCAAAGGAGGAGAAAGTACTTCATTGGGCTCTAATGATTCCGTTTTTGGCGATTCATGCCAAAGGGGGAGAAAATATGAGCCCAAAGCAAAAGGACCGCACCACCACGCACCACCATCTAATTTTATAAATTTGATGATTTTAAAATTGGTAAATTTCAAAATTGGTATCTCTTTGTGTTCTAAAGGGGGAGCAACTAGTATTTTCAAAATTGATGTCTTAAAACCCTCTTGAACACTAAGAGGAGACCTTATTTGAGGGGGAGTTTTGTTTAGTCAAAGGAAAAGCATTTGAACAAAGGAAGAAAATTTCAAAACTTGAAAATGCTTTGCAAAATCTTATTCATTTACCTTTGACTATCTTGCAAAATGCCTTTGAAAAGAATTTACAAAAGAGTTTGCAAAAACAAAACCTTTGGTGCAAAATGTGGTCCAATATGTTAAAAATAAAGAAACAATCCATGCGCATCATATGAGTATTTATATTGGCTCAATTCCAAGCAACCTTTGCACTTACATTATGTAAACTAGTTCAATTATGCACTTCTATATTTGCTTTGGTTTGTGTTGGCATCAATCACCAAAAAGGGGGAGATTGAAAGGGAATTAGGCTTACACCTAGTTCCTAAATAATTTTGGTGGTTGAGTTGCCCAACACAAATAATTGGACTAACTAGTTTGCTCTAGATTATATGTTCTACAGGTGTCAAAGGTTCATCTACAACTATACTAAATCGACTGTCCGGAATACCGTAGATTATTCCGGACAGGAGAAGCTTTTTGGAAAAACAGGCCAAGCGCGGACCGTCCGGGCCCTTGCGGCGGACCGTCCGCAGCACCAGGGTGACCCTCGGACAGAACCAATGCAAAGGATCCGAGTCTGCACTATGGACCGTCCGGAGGAAAAGCGCAGACCGTCTGAGATCTCGCGCGGACCGTCCGGCCTCAGGCGCGGACCATCCGGTAGGCAAGGAACCAAAAAACCCGAAAGTGACGAGTTCGGAAAAATGAATTATAGCGGCCTCGCGGACCGTCCGGGATGCACGACCGGACCGTCCGCGACTGCCTTTATCTGACATCTGACGTCGCATTAAATGCATATAACCGTTGATATAGCCGTTACTGCTGACCGTTGCGTTTTCAGCCGTTGATCTACAGGGGCGGACCGTCCGGACCAGGAGGGCGGACCGTCCGCGGTCGGCAGAAAGGGCCAACGGCTAGGAAGTGGTTGGGGGCTATAAATACAACCCCAACCACCTCCATTCAAAACATCCAAGCATTCCAACCTTCAACATTCAATACAAGAGCTAGCAATTCATTCCAAGACACATTCAAAGCCTCCATCTCTCCAAGTTTCACAATTGAGAAAAGAGATCATTAGTGATTAGTGAACTTGAGAGAGAAAGTGATCCGTGTGTTATTTGTCGCTCTTGTCGCTTGGCTTTTACAATCGTGCTTTCTTTCAGTCTTTTCTTGTGATCAAACACTCACTTGTAATTGAGGCAAGAGACACCAAGCGTGTGGTGATCCTTGCGGGAAGTTTGATTCCCAAGTGATTTGAGAAGAGAAGCTCACTCGGTCCGTGAGACCGTTTGAGAGAGGGAAGGGTTGAAAGAGACCCGGCCTTTGTGGCCTCCTCAACGGGGAGTAGGTTTGCGAGAACCGAACCTCGGTAAAACAAATCCACGTGTCTCACTTGTTATTCGCTTGCGATTTGTTTTGCTCGCTCTCTCGCGGACTCGTTATTGTTTCTAACGCTAACCCGGCTTGTAGTTGTGATTATATTTGTAAATTTCAGTTTCGCCCTATTCACCCCCCCCTCTAGGCGACTATCATGACGTCAATCATATACACTTCCTTTTATTAATTCTCCCTTTCTTTCCTTTACTTTTGATGATTTTTTCTTCTTAGATTTCTTTATCTTTTAAATATCCTAATTAATTCTCATGCTTTATTTTTTTATTGATATGTTGTTGTCGCCTGCCATGCTGCATAGAGATGTAAATGGTTCGTATATTATCTTATCTGTACATATTCGAATTTGATCCATTTAAAAGGCCTAAGATCTGATATGTATCCGAGTCCTGGTATTCAGTAAATGATTTGTATTCGATTTATATCTGTTTATGAATAATAAAAGTTGGGTATTTAAGATATTGATATCCATTCAAATCTTATCTAATACAACTCAATAATATTTGTATCTTATCTGAATCTAAAGAGTAAAAATAAAAACATATATGTTACGAGTAATATGCGTTTGTATGGTGTGTACTGATTGTGGAGCTGGTGGAGGTTTGATCGGTTCGACTGGGCTCTTGGATTTTCTTACTAAAATTTAGTATGTGTCACATCGAATATTTGAATGTCAGCTATGGGTATTAAATATAGTTTAATCACAAAACTAATTACAGATACGAAGACTAAATGAAGGGCAATATTCTGCCAAATTCTTTAGCTTTTTTGTTTACCCGCTTGTTGGCATACTATCAACTACGAGACAAAATCGCATGTGTAATACTGCTATTGTGACATAAAAGGTATAGTCTATGTAAAGTTATAGGTGATAATCTGTAAAGGTCCTTAATTGAACAAAAATGGTTATTATATTCTTACTTTAGCTAACAATAAAATCAGTGGCATAGGTGTCATGACTCACAATTTTTTACACCCCCTCGTTATCCCATTACTTTTTCCATGATTGTTAATTTGTATTTGAGAGCACCTAGAGGGGGTGAATAGGCGATCCTATAAAAAACAGCTCAACAAAACAAACCTGGACTAATATTGGATTAGTGAAAGCTAAGACCAAGTTCGAGTGGAGAGTATGAGCGAAGTAAACTTCTTCGCTTAATTGCTCTTCACAAGGTGAGTATTAAACTTAGAGCAATAATGTAAGTGAAGTAGATAAAGAGAAAATCGCACAGGAATAAAGACACGTGACACAATGATTTTTATCCTGTGGTTCGATCAAGTAGAAGACTTGCTTACTCCATGCTGTGGCTGTCTGTGTTTAGTGTCCAACCGCACACCCGTGGATACCCTCGCGGTGCTTTTGGGTAGGACGGTGTCATTGATTGTAGCTCGATGGTTCGTGCCAGAAGCACGAGAAAGAGAGTCAGACGATTTTCTGCAGGTTTGGGCCGCTTTGAGAGGCATAACACCCTACTTCCTAGGGTGGCTTTGTATGTGTGGTGTGTTTACAGGTGGTGTTTCCGAATGGAGGGCTGCTAATTCAGATGAAAATGATGGGGTTCCCCCTTGGCCTATATACACAACCGTGGGGCACTTCCTACGCACACGTTGATTACACTCTTTCAGCTTATCTCCTAGCTAATAGTGATCAGACTTTGCTTATCCTGAGGGAAAACCGGTGGCTCCGTTCCAAGCTATCCCAGACGTTTGAGGACGTTGGGCGAGGGAAAAGCGAACAGCTTCCACGGGATCGTGTCTAATTCGCGGACGATCTGGCGTGAGCCCATTGCCTTCCTGGGTTGGCCCATTTCCACTGTAGTCTTTATATGGCCCACGATGTGACGACCTTGCGGGGCAACTGGTTTGTGGTCCCACACAAGGGTTTTCGCCCTCTAGTGGACCCGGGGGATATCTGTCCGCACAAGCCCCCAAACTTTAGTTGATTTTGCAATAATCAATTCAAAGGTTCCTGGTCTTTGCTTAAGAGTTGGTAATTTGACTTGATCCATTGTACCTCTATTGGGTGTAACCCCCGAGCTTTGAGTGGATTTAGAAGTAATCCATTCAAAGGTCTTCATGTTTATGTTTTTGGAATCAACAATTGGCTTTAGGGCGTCGTGAATCTGTTGGGTGCACCGAAGGTGCACCCAATGGGTGTAGCCCCCAAGCTTTGAGTGGATTTTAGAAGTAATCCATTCAAAGGTCTTCATGTTTATGCTTTTGAAATCGACACTTGGCTTTAGAGGCACTGTGAATCTGTTGGGTGCACTAAAAGTGCACCCAATGGGTGTAGCCCCTATGCTTTGAGTGGATTTTAGAAGTAATCCATTTAAAGGTCTTCATCTTATATCGTTTTTAAGATAATTTTTAGAATAACCAAGTGATGACATCTGTCCATGTCTTGTTAGGTTTGGAATCAATTTGATCGGTGACAAGTTGGACATCTGACCGGTTGAAATAGAGGACCCTTGGCTGTACACCACTCAACACTGTACTTTGATGTTTTTGTTGATTGGACTTGTGCCTTGGTAACCACATTTGGACTTCCTCCCATTTCAGTCGATCTTATCTTTTTGTCGCGGTACATTCATTGCGTATATTTTACAGGTATCGCTACTTCAGAAAATCTTGAAGATTCTGAGCGGTACACCCAATTGGTATGCCCAAAGGGTGTCTGCTCCGCGAAAGGTGTTTATCACGTTGTCCTGAAGTAGTAACTTGATGTGATGGAGCGGTGTAATCATTTGCCTGGGTAGTTGACTTGAGTCCAACCGGTGTCATGTTACGCGAAACGGTGCCAGTCGCCTGACTCATCTTCAGGCGGTTTGAATTGATTATTGAATTCTTGCGACTGTTCGGTGAGCGAGGTAGGAAGTGGATGATCACCCCTTGATCTCTTTAAATAGCCCCCTTGCCTCGGGTACTTTCTTCACTCACCCTTGATCACTTGCTCTCTTCTTCCTCCCCGCTTCTCCCCTTCTGCACGATCATGGGCAAGGGCAAGAGAGGCAAGGGATGGCCTCGCCGCGCTGATGGGAAGCGCAAGCGTCCTCCGAGTCCACCCTCGGAGGACTTCGTTGAGTCGAAGTACTCAAAAGAGGTTTCCTCCGAGTATGACCGGTCGCCCGCTCTAGCATCCCCCATGGCGTCGTCCGAGGACTCGAACGACTCCATGGGACTGTCCACCGCGACGCGGGCGTACTAACGATCCATTGAGTGCGCTAGGCTCGATGGGTTGGATGACTCGGAGGAGGCCTCCTCAGAGGAGGTGGAGGACTCCTCCGACTCCGAGGAGTGGAGCGGTGGCGAGGGCGACGACAATGAGGGCAACGACAGCAGCGGCGACGACAACGACGGTGACGGCGACGATGAGGGCAACGACAACGGCAAAGGCGACGACAAGGGCGATGGAAAGGGCAACGACAATGACAAGGACAACGGTGGCGACGGCAAGGGCGACGACGATAGCAAGGGCGACGACAACGACGAGGGCGACGGCAAGGCCGACGACATAATGCTGCTGGCGTAAATATTAGTATAGGTAGCAATAGTAGTAGTAGTTAGTAGTAGAATAAGGTAGTTTAATTAGTAGTGTAGTGTAGCGTAAGTAGTAGTGTAATGTAATGTGATGTAATGATCGAGGGGTGAGGAGGCCGACTCAGGATGAGTCAGTCTCAAGTTTGTAATGATCTCCCTTTATGAATGAAGATGTGGTTCCTTGCTGATCTATTGCTGCTTGCTCTGTTCATGCATTTGGTGGCTTGCTAACATTTAGAGGTAATGCCCGAGTGATGCTTGCTTTTCTGCGATCTCAACTTTCCCCGAGTTATTCGCTTGCCGCTTTGCGCCTGACTTAACACACCAACCCATACTTTTGCTGACGTCCTCCCTTGCCTTTAGAACCCTAGTTCTTGCTTTTCCTCCATCCGCATCATTTGAGAGACCACGATGGCGCCCAAGAGGAGGAAACAGAGTGTTGCTATTCCAATTATCCCGCCAATCGATCCCAACAGCCAACTCCCATTCGCCGATAACCACGTGTCTATTATTTCTGAAGCTGACCTACTGCACCTCGTTGAAATTGGCGTTCTTCCGCCAAAAGAATTGTGCTCCTGGCGAATCTGGTGTGGGGTTACTGTTTCGACAGAGGACACCCACGAAGCTATTATCTTCGTGCCATTTCTCATCCGGGACTAGCTACCGGCTTCTCCTTTCTTCTGCGGCCTTCTTGACTTTTATTCTCTGAATATTACTCATTTAAACCCCAATTCTGTTCTTCAAATCGCTGTGTTAGTTCATCCTTGCGAAGCTTTCCTTAGAATTCTTCCTCATTTTGGGCTTTGGAAGTACCTCTACCACTGTCGGCCCGGGATGGCTGGAGGACAACATCAGCTTGTTGGCGGTGTTAGCCTAGAACTTTGCCGAGATAGGAAAGTTGATTTTCTTGATATCCCTTTGAAGGACAGTATTAAGGGATGGTTGAAAGGTAAATGGGCTTAATCATTTTCTATAATCAATTTTGGTGGTTGACGTTCATCACAAACCATGTGGACTAACTAGTTTGTCAAGATGTCATTTATCTCAGGTGCATAAGGTTCAACACAAACCAAGAAAGAAATTCAGTTAGGGACTCAATTTAATTTGGACCAAAGGACTTGAGAGTGTGCCGCCTTTGGCGCACCGGACAGTGTCCGGTGCACTAGGCCCGCATGCAAGCGAACATGCCACTCTCGGGTTTCTGCCAGGCGCGTTCCGCTATAATTCACCGGACTGTTCGGTGTGCACCGGACATGTCCGGTGAGCCAGCGGAGCAACGGTCACTACGCGTCAACGGTCGACTGCAAAAGTGAAAAGTGGTGAACAGTGCACGACAGAAGTCAGAGCATCAAAGTCAGAGGTCACCGGACATGTCCGGTGTGGCACCAGACTGTCCGGTGCAACGACTCTAATGGTCAAGCCGCTCCAAACTCCAACGGACATGCTGACGCGGCGCGTACCGAACACTGAACAGTGGATGTCCGGTGTGCCATCGAACTGTCCGGTGTGCCCATCTCCAGCAAAAATAGCCAACGGCTAGGAAGTGGTTGGAGGCTATAAATACCCCCAACCACCTCCATTCAAGTCATCCAAGTTTTCTAAACTCAAG
Organism: Zea luxurians; assembly: GCA_029449295.1. Lineage (NCBI taxonomy): Eukaryota > Viridiplantae > Streptophyta > Magnoliopsida > Poales > Poaceae > Zea > Zea luxurians. The sequence continues at coordinate 30,009,673 of JAOPSE010000023.1, read as the reverse complement.
ATTCATTGCAAGAGCAAAAGACTTCACTCCAAGACACATTCAATAGATCAAATCCTGTCCAAGCCTCCAAATCAACTCAATTCCATTAGTGACTTGAGAGAGGGTGTTTTGTGTTCTTTTGTTGCTCTTGTCGCTTGGATTGCTTTTCTCCTTCCCATTCTTATTCTCATAAGTGCTTTGTAAAGCTAGCAAGAGACACCTAAGTGTGTGTGATCCTTGCGGGGTCTTAGTGACCCATGTGATTAAGGAGAAGGCTCATTCGGTCTAAGTGACCGTTTGAGAGAGGGAAAGGGTTGAAATAGACCCGACCTTTGTAGCCTCCTCAACGGGGACTAAGTTCTTTGGAACCGAACCTTGGTAAAACAAATCACCGTGTTCACTCATGTTGATTTCGATTTGATTTGTTTACCCTCTTTCCTCTCTCTAAAGTTTCCTTGCTAATATTGTTTTGAGTTTGCTCCCAAACGTCATCCGCATCAATTGAGTAATTCTTAGCAAGAGAAACAATCTTCCGCATTTGAATTTAATTCTAACGCTAACCCGACCTTAGTGCAAGTTTAAGTTTATAAATTTTAGGTTTCGTCTATTCACCCCCCTCTAGGTGACTTTCAATGGCGCCTCAAGTGGTTTACCATGGAGAATCACAACAAGTCCCTCCCTTCCTGATCGGGGAGGCACCCTGACGTCCGAACACCTAGCTAGACAGAGGCCCCTATATATTCAGAGCTTGCTGAGTCCAGAGTGCTACTTGCTGAGATATGTGCATTGAAGGATAGAGGCTTGACTACTGAAGTTGTTGTCGTTGACTTTGTCTTCAAGAATATTCAACCTCTGAAAGATAGAGTCTACCCTGCCTACTTTGTATACTGGGGTCAATGACCCTACCCGAATTACCAACAGACAGATTCTTGAAGAAGACGTGTTGAGCCAAATTGATTTGATGCTCAGAGGCAAGAATTCAAATTCTGGTGCTCCTTTATCGTATTCTGCCTAGAATCTCCCTCCACAAAGCCCCTTTTCCGAGTTCATTGAAAGTCGCCCAGAGGGGGGGTGAATAGGCAAAATCTAAAATTTATAACTTAAAACACAATCTACAAGCCGAGGTTAGCGTTAGAATAAAATTCGAGTCCGAGAGAGAGGGGGAAAACAAATCAAAAGCAAATGAAGTGGATGTGTCACACCCGGTTTTGGAAGGTAAACCGAATGCGAACCATGTACGTGCCAGGATCAGAACTCACGTACACGGCGATTACATAATTGGACATCATCACACAGTGCTTGAATTAAATAGCGGAAAGGTACTTGGTTACATCAAGATGTCTGAGACATCCACAGAGTCTATTACATAAACATAGTGTTCAACATTAAATCAAAGTGCGGAGTATCGAAACGTAGAAGATAAGCCTACACAGGCAGCTAACTGAGGGTTTGCCACTAAAGTAAACTAGAACTCATCGTATTCCTGGAACTCCTCGAAGTCATCCATGTTGCCAACTTCACCTCCTGAGCACTGAGAACAGTGGGGACAACCTGGGGTGGGGTGGTTTGTAAAGCAAGGGTGAGTACACTTCAACGTACTCAGCAAATGTCCCGTTTGGCTAAAGTGGACTAGCTGTATGTGGAGTTTAAGGTTAAGCAGTTGCTTTTACTTGGTTTAGTTTTATTATTATAAGTAGAGCCAAATTTTAGTAATAACCCAGTTATTACCCAGAGGCAGTCCCTCCGAGAGGAAATATCAGAGATCAGGATTATAATCACCATTGTTAATCATCATCATAAAAGTAACCATTGTTCTTCTAATCGAAGAGGATCCCAAGGCTGCTCATAACCGCGAGCACGGCTGATATACCAGTTTCTAACCCTCTATAGAGGTTGCACACTTTACCTACAAGCCGTGCTTCCCATTCTGCCCGGGGTTCTAGCCTCCCCATTGATCACTACCAAGGTGACCTAGCAGTGTCTCACTATGTAGCCTTTACAAAGATTTCCTAGAGGACATAGCCGTCATTAGGTTTCTCCAGTTTGATAAACACAGTACATCTCCCTAAAGGAAGGGTAACTAACAAAAACCAAATCGAATAACCTCTGCAACCAACCTCGGCAGAGCAAGTACTGTGCTCGGACCCTATTGACGGCCCTACGGTGAAGCCAACTACTCCTCTGGTTCCTCTAATTAATCAGCTAAGGGCGTCCCATTCCACCCTCATGGTTGCACTGTTATCTCGGGTTGTCACTCCCCAAATAGGTCCTTACGGAGAGGTACTCAGGCAAATAGCCTGAGCCCCCTAAAGTAATCACAAGGACCTCATCGGGATAACATCATCGTATCATAAAAGATTACATCATGTTCATTGATTAAGTTTAAGCAATAGCATAAACTAACCAGGATTAACCCAAAAAGGTAAAAAGGGTAAGGGAAATACAGACTAGTCAATCCTTAGGTTTCAATAATGTAATGCGGGAGAGTGAATTGTAAAGTAAAATAGGACATGATAGGTCTAAGGACACTTGCCTTCACCAGATTGTTGCTCAGTGAGGTCTCCAACAACACACTCAGGAACTTCAGACTGCTCGTTGTCTAAATAAAGCGAGCATGCATTCAATACATTTGGAAAGTACAGATGAACAACACACCAAACATGTATAGACATTGGAACACATCTTAAAAAGACATAATACTACCTAGGGGATAATGAATTCAAAGTATAACATAAACTACGACATACATTAACTTTATTTGAAAATAGATTATTATTTCCCTAAGTGTTATTTATAGGTACATAAGCATGGATCAATTTTATTGTGACCTATAATTTAGAACAGAGATGAACCTATCATTAATCTCGCAAGTTTAAACATGATTAAATTTCTAGGGTTCTCCTTTTATTTATTTTATTAAATAAATAAAACTACATCTATATTAGTTCATATTCAATCATAAAAATTAGAATGTGCAGACAGTAAATGAAACCATTTTATGCAAACAGAGAATAATCCTATGAACATTTTGCAATTTGAATCACCAAATTCGGAGTTCATATGCAAAAGATATGAAATAAACAAGTTTGAGAATTCAAAATATAAATTTAAGTATAATTCTGTGAATATGTAAAAGTCCAGGGCTAAATCTGCAAGATTACATGGGTATGCGTGTGAAAACCAGGGACGGCGGGTTGATTTCCAATAAACCGAGGGTCTCTTTAATAAAACTACCGCGCGAAGGGGTATCAGGTGAATCTAACCGTCAGATCTTAAACCAACGGCTGAGATTAGATCTACGGCCGAGGGCGCGCGCGCGCGGGCGGGCGAGTACTGACAAGCGGGCCAGGGAGTGTCAGCGACAGAGGGGGAGGGCGTGCTGACTGAGCGGGTCCGAGCGGGTCTGAGGGGGTCCGAGCGGGTCTGAGGGGGGTCCGGGCGGGTCCAAGCGAGTCCGAGGGGGGTCCAAGCGGGTCTGAACGGGTCCGAAGGGGTCTGAGCCGTTCGATCACGATCGGATGAGGTAATCAGACCGGAAATGATGAGCCGCTGCGAATGGCATTGACAGGCGGGCCAGGGCTTGTCAGGCGCGTGTGCGCGAAGCGTTATCCCGCAGTCCGGGTCGTTCGATCTGAATCAGACGGAGGAAAATCAGACCGAGAGAAAACAGATGGCTGCGGGCGGCGTCGCTCCTCTCCGCGGCGGTGAGGTCACTGGAGTGGAGGCAGACACGGGCTAGGGTGGCTCCGGGGTCGCCGGAGTTGGGCAGAAGGGAAGAGGGTGCCATAGCGAACTCGATGGCGGGGAAGAGGCCATGAATCCGCAGGCAGAGAGGGGAGAGCGGTGGCGAGGTGGCCTCGGGCAGGCCGGAGAAACTCCGGTGAGCCATTCCGACCACGGGGAAGGGAGTTAAGGCGCGCTAAGGCTTGGGTTAGCTTCGGCAGAGACAGGGGTGACACAGAGACCTACTCTGGTGAACTAAACCTGTCGGCGTTCCGAGACCGGGGGGGTCCCCGAGCCGACGAGTGAGAGTGCCGCGTGCCCCAGCCCAGATGGGTCGAGCGCGTGGAGCGAGCGCGAAGGGGGGAACAGAGAGAGAGAGAGAGTCGGTGGCCGGAGCCGGGTCGTGAGGGAGTCGGAGAAATTCCCGCGACCTTCGTGTTCGTCCCGCGCCCAGGTCGGGTGCGCTTGCAGTAGGGGGTTACAAGCGTCCGCACGAGGTGAGGGGAGAGAGCGGCCCTGAGAGAGAGCGCCTGCCCCTGCCCTTCGTCCTCGCGAGGCCAACCTTCTCTAAGAAGGCCCTGGCCCTTCCTTTTATAGTCGTAAGGAGAGGGTCCAGGTGTACAAGATGGGGGGTGTAGCAAGGTGCTACGTGTCTAGCGAGGGAGAGCTAGCGCCCTATGTACATGCCCAGGTGGCAGCCGGAGAGATCGTGGCACCCTGTTGGTGTGGCGTCGTGGCTGTTGGAGGAGTAACGGAGCCGGACGGGGGGACAGCTGTCGAGGTGGCTGGGTCCTTGCTGACGTTCTCCTGCTTTCGTAAGGGAGCTGGGAGCCGCCGTCGTCATGATCTAGCGGGGCGCTATCATGGCCTATCTGGCATAGCTGGCCAGATGGGACGCCGGTCTTGTTCTCTGCGACCCAAGTCGGCTCAGGGCAGGGTGATGATGACGCTTTCTGTTGACGTGGCGGTCTCGTGTCCTAGGTCGGGCGTCGTGGAGGCTCCTCCGAGGCTGAGGCTGAGTCCGTCCTGCAAGACAGAGACAGAGTCCGAGCCCGGGGTCGGGCGAGGCGGAGGTTATTCGGCAGAGGCCGAAGCGGAGTCCGAGCCCTGGGTCGGGCGAGGCGGAGGTCGCCGTCTTCCGGGGCCTTAGCCCGAGTCCGAGCCCTGGGTCGGGCGGAGCGGAGTTCGCCGTCTTCCGAGGCCTTAGCCTGAGTCCGAGCCCTGGGTCGGGCGGAGCGGAGTTCGCCGTCTTCCGAGGCCTTAGCCTGAGTCCGAGCCCTGGGTCGGGCGGAGCGGAGTTCGCCGTCTTCCGGGGCCTTAGCCCGAGTCCGAGCCCTGGGTCGGGCGGAGCGGAGTTCGCCGTCTTCCGGGGCCTTAGCCCGAGTCCGAGCCCTGGGTCGGGCGGAGCGGAGTTCGCCGTCTTCCGGGGCCTTGGCCCGAGTCCGAGCCCTGGGTCGGGCGGAGTCTCCTATGGCACCACTGGCGGAGTCTGGTCGCCCGTCGGTCTTACCTTTTGCGTTAAACGCCCCGGTGACTCGGTCGGTTGGTGCGGTGATTTAGTCAGGGTTTCTCCTTATCGGAGGCGGGGCCTAGGGCGAGCCGGAGATGCGTCTGCCGTGAAAGAGGAGACCTCAGGCAAGACGGAGTCATCTTAGGGTCGGCTGCCCTCGCCCGAGGCTAGGCTCGGGCGTGGCGAGGTCAAGTCACTCGTATGGACTGATCCCTGACTTAATCAAACCCATCAGGCCTTTGCAGCTTTATGCTGATGGGGGTTACCAGCTGAGAATTAGGCGTCTTGAGGGTACCCCTAATTATGGTCCCCGACAGTAGCCCCCGAGCCTCGAAGAGAGTGTTAACACTCGCTTGGAGGCTTGCATCGCACTTTTTTGCAAGGGGACCAGCCTTTCTCGGAGGTACTTTGTTCCGGTGGGTGCGCGCGAGCGCACCCGCCGGGTGTAGCCCCCGAGGCCTCGGAGGAGTGGTTTCACTCCTTCGAGGTCTTAATGCCTCGCGCAATGCCTCGGCTGGTCTGGCGGTTCCCTCATGCGAGCAGGGCGTAACCCAGGTGCACTGTCAGGGCCCAAGTTCTCGGGCTGGTATGTTGACGCTGTCAACGGTTCGGCCGGAGCCGGGTTTGCGAGAGCAGCCCCCGAGCCCTCGCACGGAGCGAGAGGACGATCAGGGACAGACTCGACTTTTTATATACGCCCCTACGTCGCCTTTCCGCAAGGAGGAGGGGGGGAGTGCGCCATGTTACCCTCGATGGGCACCGAACATGGTGTCTCCGGTGAGCTGCGATCGGGTAATCCGAGTGGACGTCCGTGCCCCGTTCGTTAGGGGTCGGCTAGGGGCCCGGAGGCACGCCCAAAAGTACCTGCGGGTGATCTGCCGGACCCGGTCCCCTAGCGACGGGGTCCGAGGGCTCGTTGCCTCCCTCCGATGGGATTCCGTTACAGAGTCGTTCCCGCTGGTCTCGGAAATGTCCTAGGGTACCTCGGGAGCGCAGCCCGAGCCTTGGTTATGTATCGAACGTACCCCTGGTCATCCCTCGCTCGGCGTCTGAGGCGACTGTGAACCCTTCGACGGGCCAGCCTTCGAACCCCTGATCAGTAGGGGGCACGGAGCCCGAGTAGCCTGAGGCGGTCGTGGAACCTTTCGGGGGCCGACCTTCGAACCCCTGACCAGTAGTGGGTGTCGGGCCCACGCGATCTGAGGCGGCTGTTGAACCCTTCGGGGGGCCAGCCTTCGAACCCCTGATCAGTAGGGAGGCTCGGAGCCTAGCTCCTTCACGGGGAAGGATCCCTTTGGGGTTATCCCCCTTCTCGGTCCCTGTTGCAAGAGATAGAGAAAGAAGGAAAAGGGAAAAAGGATTCAAAATTGAACTTCGTGGCGTACCTTTTTCGGCGTGGCCGTTTTGGCGGAGGCGAAGCGTCGCCAGCTGCCCCTGCCAGAAACGTCACCTATTTTGCCGCGGAGTTAATGCGCCGGGGTAAGCGGTCGGCGAGGCTGCCGTTGCGTGCGCGAGCCGTTCGAGGAACGGCTGTTTCGCTTCGCGTTTTTTGAACCCCGCGTCCGGTTCGAGCGGTGCGTTGGAACCGTCTCGCCCTTGGTCCTTTATGTACCCCGGAGAGGGTCCAGTGACGGCTCTCGACTCCACTTCTCGCCTCCTTCTCAGGTTTTTTGCAACCTGAGAGATCTAGCCAGAAAAAGGAAACCGCCCTCCCCTGTTCTTCACGCCGCCACCCCTTCTGCCTTGGCGATGGCTGACCGGGTGACCATCCTCTCGCCGCGCGACCCGTGGCCCTTCTCCACGGTGACGGCGGGTGACCTGGAGGACCTCGTCGACGAGGGTTTGCTCCGCCCCCTCACCGATAAGGAGCGGCCGGAATGGATTCCTCCCCCGGGCGGAGTCGCTCCATCCCCTCCGCCAGGGTATGTCGTGAGCTTCATCTCCTTCCATGAGCGGGGATTTGGAATGCCGTCGAGCCGCTTTATGCGGGCCATCCTGTTCCACTACGGGGTGGAACTACACAACCTTACCCCCAACTCCATCGCACAAGCCGCTATCTTTGTAGCGGTGTGCGAGGGGTATCTAGGGATCGCCCCCCATTGGGATTTGTGGACTCACCTCTTCTTTGCCGAGCTTTTTGCTTCGTCGACGAGGGAGAGGAAGGTCCGTGCGGCGGTGCGGGCCGGCGGCTGCACCCTCTTGCTGAGGCAGTCGCGGGCGTTGCAGTATATCCCTGCCGTTCTTTCGTCCTCAAACAAGGGTTGGCAGCGCCGGTGGTTCTATCTCCGGAATGACGGAGAGTTGCTCCCGCCGTTCTCTCAGCGGGTTGTCACCGCCGCCCCTGACGCCTGGCGTCACGGGACTCCACACGAGAGGCAGAAGAAACTCGAACCTCTTCTCCAGGCTCTGAAGGTGTTGCGGGAGGAAGGGCTCACCGTCGCGGGAGTGGTTGCCGCCATCCACCGCCGGAGGGTGCTCCCCCTGGCGGAGCGGCGGTTGTCGCTTTGGGAGATGACCCAGGAGGCCGACTGGGAGGGGTCACGGATGTCCCCTGACCCTCTTCCTCACGACGCCCTCTATCGGCGGGTGTCGGTCGCGATGGGGAAGCCGGACCCCCACGCCCTCTCCCAGCCTCAAATGCGCCCCGACCAGGGGTGCGTCGCTCTGGTGAGTGCTCGTCCTTTCCTTCTTCATATACCGGTTTGCTCCCGATTCTCACTATCGATTTTCTTTCTCCCCCCTTTTTAGGAGGTGGGGCGGCACAAACCCTCCCTGCCGCCGGTCCCGGAGGACGCGGTGGGTCGGGCGGCGAGGCGGGTCGCCGCGGAGGAGGAGAAGAAGAAGAAGGACGCGGAGAAGGCTCGGGCCCGCAGGCGGAGGCGGGCTCGGGACGCCCTGGAGAAACGCCGTCGTCAGCAGGAGAGGGAAGGGCTTCCCAGGGAGCTGTCGCCGGAGACGTCCGATGATGACGACGACGTCGACGATGAAGAGGAGGAGGACGACATGGCCGCACGTCTCGGCCTCAGCCCTGGCCGGGGGTCGTCGAGCCAGCCCCCGAGCGGGCCTACATCGTCGGTCCCTGGAGCCGAGGTGCCGGATCCCCGACCTGAGGAGCAGGGGCAACCCGAGAGGGTTCTCGTCTCCCCGGCTGGGGGAGCTGTCGCCACTCCAGGGAGTCGGGCCGAGGGGTCCGTTCCTCGGGAACCGTCGCCCGCGCCGGCGGCATGCGGGAGCGGTCCTCAGGTCGCCATGGCGGTGCCTGGGCAGTCCGCCTCCCGGGCCTCAGGGGCGCCCGGGGCGAGGGCGGCGCCGGGGCTGTTGGTGAAGCGGACCTCGGCGGTGGTTCCAGGAAGCGGGAGCCAAGAGACCTCCCCCCAGACACCGTGGATCATGATCCGGAGCGGGTAGGTACCTTGGAATCTTTCCGTCCCGGCGCTTCATTCATATGCCCGGGCCGTGATTTTCCCTTTCTTGTTTTCTTCAGCAAACGGAGCCATGGCCCTACCGACCTGGCGCCTCGGAAGGCCCTCAAGACGGCGTTTGTCCAGGCAGCTGGCGCCACCTCGGGCCCTGCCGCTCAGCCGACCCTTTCGCAGGGTGCTCCGCCGCACGGGGCTCAGGCGTCGCGTGTTTCGGGGGAGCAGGTCCCCGAGGCGGGCCCCTCTGCCGAGGTGGCCATCGTGATCGGGGAGGCGGCCAGCGCCGGTGCGGTCCCGAGCTCGCCAACCGTGTTGGCCATGCCGGCGTCTGCCGCTACCACAGCTGGCACCGTCCCGGCCGGAGAGCGCCCGGTCGCCGCCGACGTCGGGACGGCCGCGGCGTCGGCGCCCGAAGCCTCGGAAGAGGTGGGCACGGACGCGCAGCGCTCCCAGGCGGGCGGCAGCCTTGTCGTTGCGGGGCAGAGCCCCGAGGCCCGGGGCCAGTTGCTCCGCTTCCGGACCCGCGAGGCTTCGAGCCCCATCTTCGTTCTTGACGACGAGGAGGAGGACCAGTCCTGGGACGAGCTCCGCAAGCGTGCGGAGGCGACAGTGGGGTTGCTCCGATCGTCGCTGGAGGTTCTCTGCGGGGACGTCCCCAAAATCCTTCAGGTAATGGTTTCAGACATACCTTCTTGCTTCCGCGAGCGAGGCGTTCGTCGTGAAATCTTGTTTTCCTTTCCAGGACCTGACGGACCGGAGCGCTGCCAAGTCGTCGTTCATTCGCCGCGAGGCCGTCGTCTGGGGCTCGCTGCGGTCCCTGAGGACTTCGCTCGCCGGGGCTACCGCGCGCCTCTCTCAGCAAGACGCTAAGATAGCGGACCTCCAGTTGCTCTGTGCTGACCTGAAGGCCGAGGCGGCGGCAGCGCGCACGGAGCTTGCCCAGGTTGCCGAGGAGCGGGACCAAACTCGGGGCCAAGCTGCCGAAGCTGAGAGCCGGGCCCAGATCCTTGCGGCCGATCTGGCCGCAGCCCAAGTCGCAGCCTCGGAGCAGCACGTCCGAGCCAGAGGTATGGCTCGACCGTCCTCGGTTCTCAATCTTGTCCGTTTCTTCCGCTTGGGTTTGAGATCTTTCTGTTTCTTCCGCTTGGGTTTGAGATCTTTCTTCTGGTTGTTCGCAGAGCTCGAGTCTGCCCTCGACGAGTCTGCCAAGGCGCTTGCCGAGGCGCTCGACGGGGCTGCTGAGCAAAGGGAGGCCGATCTTGCGGCTATGTCCGAGGCCGTCTCGGAGGTCTATCGGAAACTCGGTCCCGGCGACGTCCCTTCAGGGAGCTCTCACCAAAGCCGTCTTCAAGCCCTTGGCGATTACGCGCGCGGTAAAGTCCGCGGGGCGCTGCACCACGGCGTCAGGCGGGCCTTCGCCGTGCTCGCTTCCCACTACGTCGTGGACTTGGAGCGGGTCAGCGAGGGGTACTGTCTGCCTGACGAAGACGAGGCAGCCCTGGCGGAGATTCAGCGGCTCGACGCGGTCGCTGCGGGTCCGAGCGCGTCGCTGGCGACCGTCTTCGAAGCGGAGATTCTTCCTCCTGCGCCGCCGCCGGAAGCGGAGGTGGACTTTACCGACGGCGGGGGCGGAGTTGAGGGCGCGGCTCCTGCCCGAGGCGACGCCTGATTTTAGTTGGGACAATTTCTGATGGGTGTGTGATTTGCCGTGGCCACTGGGGCCTGAACATTTTACTTCTTCTTCCGTGAAGTCATGCTTCTTTTCGTTTCGATTTTCGCGCCTGGCTCGTAGTGTCGACAACAGGGTGATTTCCCGAGCTGGGTCCTTTTTCGCGGCAGGCGACGAGCGAGGTGTCCCTAGCCCGGAAGCATAGGTGTTCCCCAGCTCAGTCGGTCTCGCCACTTTACTCGTACCCCAGTTCGCTCCTCAGGACTCTGTTTCTGACGCATCCGGGAGAACGCAGAAAACCCTTCTTGACCGAAAAAAGAGTTTTTCTGACGCGGAACGGTACGTTCGAACTTGATGAGAGGGGTTCCCCTTTTTTAGCCCCCGAGGGAGGGTCGGGCTCTGTCGGGGCGAGGCCGACCCTTCCTTGATAATTGATTCGTATGTATGAGTGGGGAAAGGGCACAGCCCCCGGGCGTCGTTCGCGCAGAGGCCGTTTGGCGAGTCAGGCTCCTGCCCAGATATGCGGCGAGTGCTTGGTGACATCCCCCGGCATGGCGGGCACGCCCGAGGGACCCTACGCAAAAATGTCGACGTTTGCGCGAGGGAAGTCGCCGAGCACTGCTTCCTATCTGGGGCCGAGCCCAGAGCCGATCCGGACACGCCTGGAGGCGTCGCCACTGGGGTCGAGAGAGGCGGCCTAAACCGTCCCCGCTGGCTCGAGGTTGCCGGCATGCCGCTTCACGTCCGGTACCTCTCGGGAGAGGCTTTCCAGGTCGGCAGTGAGGGCCTCGGACTCGGCGAGGGCCTCGGCGTACTCCACGCACTCCACATCGCACTCGAATGCGTGTTCGTACGTGGGGCCGACGGTGATGACCCCGTTGGGTCCCGGCATCTTAAGCTTCAGGTAGGTGTAGTTGGGGATGGCCATGAACTTCGCGTAGCATGGCCTTCCCAACACTGCGTGGTAGGTTCCTCGGAACCCGACCACCTCGAACGTCAAAGTCTCCCTTCGGAAGTTGGAGGGTGTTCCGAAGCAGACAGGGAGGTCGAGCTGTCCGAGGGGCTGGACGCGCTTCCCGGGAATGATCCCGTGGAATGGCGCAGCGCCTGCTCGGACAGACGACAGGTCGACGCGCAGGAGCCTGAGGGTCTCGGCGTAGATGATGTTGAGGCAGCTGCCTCCATCCATCACGACCTTGGTGAGCCTGACGTCGCCGATGACAGGATCGACGACGAGCGGGTACTTCCCCGGGCTCGGCACGTGGTCGGGGTGGTCGTCTCGGTCGAAGGTGATGGGCTTGTCGGACCAGTCTAGGTAGACTGGCGCCGCCACCTTCACCGAGCAGACCTTCCGACGCTCTTGCTTACGATGCCGAGCCGAGGCGTTTGCCGCATGCCCTCCGTAGATCATGAAGCAATCGCGGACCTCTGGAAACTCTCCTGCTTGGCGATCCTTCCTTTTGTCGTCGTCGTGAGCCCTGCCACCCTCTGCGGGTGGCCCGGCCCGATGGAAATGACGCCGAAGCATGACGCACTCTTCGAGGGTGTGCTTGACGGGCCCCTGATGGTAGGGGCACGTCTCCTTGAGTGCCTTGTCGAAGAGGTTAGCACCTCCGGGGGGCTTCCGAGGGTTCTTGCGCTCGGCGGCGGCGACAAGGTCTGCATCGGGAACGTCGCGTTTCGCTTGCGACTTCCTCCTGCCTCTCTTCTTGGCGCCGCGCGGAGTAGACGCCTCGGGAGCATCTTCCGACGGGCGGCCCTGGGGCTGCTTGTCCTTTCGGAAGATGGCCTCCACCGCCTCCTGGCCGGAGGCGAACTTGGTGGCGATGTCCATCAGCTCGCTTGCCCTGGTGGGGGTCTTGCGACCCAGCTTGCTCACCAGGTCGCGGCAGGTGGTGCCGGCGAGGAACGCGCCGATGACATCGGAGTCGGTGATGTTGGGCAGCTCGGTGCGTTGCTTCGAGAACCGCCGGATGTAGTCCCGAAGGGACTCTCCCGGCAGTTGCCGGCAGCTTCGGAGGTCCCAGGAATTCCCGGGGCGCACGTACGTGCCCTGGAAGTTCCCGGCGAAAGCCTGGACCAGATCCTCCCAGTTGGAAATCTGCCCTGGGGGCAGGTGCTCCAACCAGGCACGAGCGGTGTCGGAGAGAAACAGGGGGAGGTTCCGGATGATGAGGTTGTCATCGTCCGTCCCACCCAGCTGACAGGCCAGGCGGTAATCCGCAAGCCACAATTCCGGTCTCGTTTCCCCCGAGTACTTCGTGACAGTAGTCGGGGGTCGGAATCGGGGCGGAAACGGCGCCCGCCGAATGGCTCGGCTAAAGACCTGCGGACCGGGTGGTTCGGGCGAGGGACTTCGATCCTCCCCGCTGTCGTAACGTCCCCCACGCCTGGGGTGGTAGCCTCGGCGCACCCTTTCGTCGGGGCGTGCCTGACGGTCGCGATGAGGGTGCTCGACGCCGAGGTGGCCCGGGGCCGCAGGCGCGGTGTTGCGCGTGCGCCCGGTGAAGGCCGAGGCTTCCCGCGTGAGTCGGGAAGTCGCGGCACGAGGTTCCGAGGGGTATCCCTGCCTGCGGGAGGCAGAGCTCTCGGCCCGCCGGGCCGCAGCACCTTCCAGGAGATGCTTGAGTTCTCCCTGGATTCGCCGTCCCTCGGTGGTTGATGACTCCGGCATCGCACGGAGGAGCATTGCTGCAGCGACCAGGTCCTGGCCAGTCCCGCCAGATGCGGGTGGCGGTTTGTCCCTGGCATCGTTGGCGATGCGGTGCTGGAGACCTTGGGGCAGGTGACGTATTCCTCCGGCCGGGGGTTGGCTCACCCATACCTGCCCGATGTTCTGGCGGATTGCCTCGAGCGCTCCTGCTCCTTCATCGAACCCGGCCTGCGCCCCGCGGACTTGCTCGAGCTGTGGGTCGCGACCCCCGCCGGAACGGGGACCACAGCTAGCTCCCGCGGGATGTCGGCGCGAGGCGCTGGCCTAGGGGGATCACCATCCTCCGGCATGCCGAGACAGCCGCCTCCGGAGGGATCCCCTAGCTCGATGTGGAAACATTCGCGACTCGGGCCGCAGTCCTTGTCGCCAAGGCTGCGGCTGCCGTCGGAACAGTCGGAGAGGCAGTAGTCACATGCGGTCATGAAGTCCCGCATGGCACTAGGGTTGCCAGATCCGGAGAAATCCCAGCAGATGCTGGGGTCGTCGTCTTCCTCGGACCCAGAGGGTCCGTAGGTCGAGACACCCGTCAATCGGTCCCAAGGCGACCGCACAGGAAACCCCAGAGAGGTTGCACTCGCCTCAATGTGAGCGCCCGCCAAAGCGAAGTCGCCAGGCGGGCTGAGGCCGAGTCGAAATAACGAAAGACGGGGAGCAGTCGTTACCTTTTTGCCGACGAGGAGCGATGAAGTCGTGTCGGGGGCTGACCGCGCCGTCGTCTTGGGTACGAGGGCGACGTCCTGCATGCCCTCCGTGAGCGCGCTGGCGTCGTCCACTTGCTCGGGGTCGACGTGTTGCGGGGGGATGGCGCTCGCATTTGCCTCGAACGCGAGGGCGACGCTTGGCGTGTCCTCCGCTGGGGCACCGAGGATGTCGATTTGCTCGACAGCCGTCGGAGCGCGGCCTCCCGCTCGGCCCCGGTTGTCCCGCCTCCTCCTCCTCCGATGGCGAAGGAGGGGATGGGGCGAGCTCGTACATTGTCCTCCCCCATCGTGGGAAAGACGTCGTCGACTCCGCCGCCGGCGGGCGGACTGTCCGCCAGCGAGGTCGCCGTCGCGCGGCGGTGGAAGGAGTATCATGTCGTAGTCGCCGTCGAGAGACATGAACTCGAGGTTCCCGAAACGGAGCACCGTCCCGGGTTGAAGAGGTTGTTGGGGACTGCCCATCTGGAGCTTGACGGGAAATCGAACGTCAACACGCAGCGTGCCCCTACCTGGCGCGCCAACTGTCGGCGTTCCGAGACCGGGGGGGTCCCCGAGCCGACGAGTGAGAGTGCCGCGTGCCCCAGCCCAGATGGGTCGAGCGCGTGGAGCGAGCGCGAAGGGGGGAACAGAGAGAGAGAGAGAGTCGGTGGCCGGAGCCGGGTCGTGAGGGAGTCGGAGAAATTCCCGCGGCCTTCGTGTTCGTCCCGCGCCCAGGTCGGGTGCGCTTGCAGTAGGGGGTTACAAGCGTCCGCACGAGGTGAGGGGAGAGAGCGGCCCTGAGAGAGAGCGCCTGCCCCTGCCCTTCGTCCTCGCGAGGCCAACCTTCTCTAAGAAGGCCCTGGCCCTTCCTTTTATAGTCGTAAGGAGAGGGTCCAGGTGTACAAGATGGGGGGTGTAGCAAGGTGCTACGTGTCTAGCGAGGGAGAGCTAGCGCCCTATGTACATGCCCAGGTGGCAGCCGGAGAGATCGTGGCACCCTGTTGGTGTGGCGTCGTGGCTGTTGGAGGAGTAACGGAGCCGGACGGGGGGACAGCTGTCGAGGTGGCTGGGTCCTTGCTGACGTTCTCCTGCTTTCGTAAGGGAGCTGGGAGCCGCCGTCGTCATGATCTAGCGGGGCGCTATCATGGCCTATCTGGCATAGCTGGCCAGATGGGACGCCGGTCTTGTTCTCTGCGACCCAAGTCGGCTCAGGGCAGGGTGATGATGACGCTTTCTGTTGACGTGGCGGTCTCGTGTCCTAGGTCGGGCGTCGTGGAGGCTCCTCCGAGGCTGAGGCTGAGTCCGTCCTGCAAGACAGAGACAGAGTCCGAGCCCGGGGTCGGGCGAGGCGGAGGTTATTCGGCAGAGGCCGAAGCGGAGTCCGAGCCCTGGGTCGGGCGAGGCGGAGGTCGCCGTCTTCCGGGGCCTTAGCCCGAGTCCGAGCCCTGGGTCGGGCGGAGCGGAGTTCGCCGTCTTCCGAGGCCTTAGCCTGAGTCCGAGCCCTGGGTCGGGCGGAGCGGAGTTCGCCGTCTTCCGAGGCCTTAGCCTGAGTCCGAGCCCTGGGTCGGGCGGAGCGGAGTTCGCCGTCTTCCGGGGCCTTAGCCCGAGTCCGAGCCCTGGGTCGGGCGGAGCGGAGTTCGCCGTCTTCCGGGGCCTTAGCCCGAGTCCGAGCCCTGGGTCGGGCGGAGCGGAGTTCGCCGTCTTCCGGGGCCTTGGCCCGAGTCCGAGCCCTGGGTCGGGCGGAGTCTCCTATGGCACCACTGGCGGAGTCTGGTCGCCCGTCGGTCTTACCTTTTGCGTTAAACGCCCCGGTGACTCGGTCGGTTGGTGCGGTGATTTAGTCAGGGTTTCTCCTTATCGGAGGCGGGGCCTAGGGCGAGCCGGAGATGCGTCTGCCGTGAAAGAGGAGACCTCAGGCGAGACGGAGTCATCTTAGGGTCGGCTGCCCTCGCCCGAGGCTAGGCTCGGGCGTGGCGAGGTCAAGTCACTCGTATGGACTGATCCCTGACTTAATCAAACCCATCAGGCCTTTGCAGCTTTATGCTGATGGGGGTTACCAGCTGAGAATTAGGCGTCTTGAGGGTACCCCTAATTATGGTCCCCGACAAAACCGGGCCAAATCGGCCGCCCACCGCGAGCACGGCGGACTGCCACGGTCGAACACCGGTAAGGGTGAAATTGATCGAACACAGGGCGCAATAGGGGAAATTGGGCACGGGCAAAGGTGTCTCACCTTGGAGCGGAGCTCGAGGAGGCTTGGCGCGGACTCCGGCGAGCTGGATGGACGAGGACGTGGGCGCGGGTCTCCAGTGGCGGCTGGCGGCGAGGACAGAGCGCGAGAGAGGGTGAGGGTGTGCGAAATGAGGTGAGGGATGTGCGCGGGGCACTAGCAGGGCTCTATAAAGGGAGCTGGGCGCGTGGGTGGGTGTCGTGGCCAAGAAACTTGGCGACGTGCGCGAGTGCGCACGCGTCGGTCCACGGCGACGCGCGGAGAGGGCGGAGCTGATAGGGCTGGCCCACGGCGCAGAGAGAGAAAAGAGGGACGCCTGAGGCAACGGCTCGACGACTGGCGGTCTGAGCCTACAATATAGAGAGAGAGGGAGAGCGAGCAGGTGAAGTAACTGGAGCCGACAGATCGGTCCCACTGGGTAGCGAGCGAGAGAGAGAGGGCGCGCGCGAGGGAGAACTGCCGCTAACAGGCGGGGTCCGCTTGTCAGGCGGCGCAAGCGCGCGGCTTGGCTGGGCTGAGCTGGGCCGGCTGGGCTGCTTTCTCCTTTTTCTTTTTCTCTAAATTTTCTAATTCCTTTTCTATTTGTTTTCTCTAGGGTTTTCAATTCCAAATTCAAACTAGGTTTCAAATTCAAATAAATTCAAACATGTGCAACACTCCAAAGAATATTTTAAGCTCAGCATGATGCAACATGTCCTGACCCAAAATGTTTTAGCAAAATAAATAATTAAATCTCTCTAACTTAAGCTAATTCTACTTAAAAGGGAGAAAGGGAGAGAGAATCTATAGAGAGAGAAAACCTAAAGTGAGAAAAAGAAGAGTAACACATGATTTTGGGTGATTATTAGAAAGAAATTTTATACCCCTCAAAATCAGGGTGTTACAGATCTATCCCCCTTAAAAGAATCTCGCCCTCAAGATTCAGGGATGGTTATAAAAGAGCTCGGGGTACTTGGCTTTCAGTTCATCTTCTCTTTTCCAGGTTGCTTCTTCTTCTGAGTGATGACCCCATTTGACTTTGCACATCCTGATGGTACTTCTTCGAGTGACCCGATCTGCTGTCTCCAAAATTTGAGTTGGCTTCTCAATATAAGTTAGATCTTCTTGAACTTCAAGATCCTCTGCTGGCAACTGCTCTTCTGGCACTCTCAAGCATTTCTTCAACTGAGACACATGGAACACATCGTGCACGGCGGACAGATTCTCTGGTAAGCTGAGTTGATAAGCCACTTCTCCACGTCTTGCTTGAATCTGATACGACCCAATATATCGGGGTGCTAGCTTGCCTTTGACTCCAAACCTTTTGGTTCCTCTAATGGGTGACACCTTCAAATAGACATAGTCTCCCACTTCAAAACTGAGTTCTCTTCTTCTGGTGTCTGCATAGCTTCGCTGTCTGGACTGTGCTGCCTTTAAATTCTCTCGGATCATTCGGATGTTTTCTTCGGCTTCAAGCAAAATATCTGGACCGAACACCTGTCTTTCACCAGGTTGATCCCAATGCAATGGAGTTCTGCAATTCCTCCCATAGAGCGCTTCAAATGGTGACATCTTCAGACTGGCTTGGTAACTGTTGTTGTAAGAGAATTCTGCATATGGTAGTCTCTTGTCCCAACCTATTTTGTCTTGTAAGGCACAAACCCTCAACATATCCTCAAGAATCTGGTTGGTTCTCTCAGTTTGACCATCTGTCTACGGGTGATAAGCTGAGCTGAACTTCAAATTCATGCCCAAAGCTTCATGTAACTGCTGCCAAAAATGAGAGGTGAACTGGGTGCCTCTATCTGATACTATCTTCTTCGGAATGCCATGCAAGCACACAATCCGAGATATGTATAACTCTGCCAACACTACACTGTTATAGGTGGTCTTGACTGGTATGAAATGGGCTGGCTTTGTCAAACGGTCCACTACTACCCAGATAGAGTCATAACCGGTACGAGTGCTAGGCAAACCAACTATAAAGTCCATTCCGATCTCATCCCATTTCCACTGAGGAATCTGCAACGGTTGCAACAAACCTGTAGGTCTCTGATGTTCTGTTTTAATCCTTCGACAATTGTCACATCTGGCCACATACTCTGCTATATCTCTTTTCATACCATACCACCAGAATCTCTTCTTTAAGTCTTGGTACATCTTCTCACTACCAAGGTGTATAGAGTATGCTGTCTCATGAGCTTCCTTGAGAATCAGTTCCCGAATCGAGGTGATGTTGGGAACGCACAACCTATCCTTGAACCATACCACTCCTTCTGCATCTTCACAGAAATCCTTGCCTTTCCCATCTATGATCAGCTACCGGATCTCATTGATCTTCTCATCATCCTTCTGACCTTTTCTGATGTCTTGCTCCAAAGTGGGCTCTAGCTCAATTGTCACTCCTTGAGTGTTGTTCAGAAATCCGAGGCTCAATCTGTTGAACTCCTTCGCTAACTCATACGACATCAGGTGGGCTGCCAACATATTGACTTGACTCTTCCTGCTTAGAGCATCTGCAACCACATTTGCTTTGCCCGGGTGATAATGAATCTCCAGTTCATAGTCTTTGATCAATTCTAGCCATCTTCGCTGCCTCATGTTTAACTCTGACTGAGTGAATATGTACTTGAGGCTCTTGTGGTCCGTGTAAATATCACACTTCTACCCATAAAGATAATGTCTCCAGGTTTTCAGTGCATGAACCACTGCTGCTAGCTCCAAATCATGAGTGGGGTAGTTCTTCTCATGAACTTTCAATTGTCAGGACGAGTATGCCACTACTTTCCCTTCCTGCATTAACACACATCCTAGTCCGGTGTACGAAGCATCGCAATATAATGAGAACGACTTGTGAACATCTGGTAGAATCAGTACTGGTGCCGTTGTCAACTTCTCCTTCAATGTCTCAAAGGACTTCTGGCATGCTAGGGTCCACTTAAACTCAACCTTCTTTGCCAACAAAGCTGTCATTGGTCTGGAAATCTTGGAGAAACCTTCAATGAAACGCCGATAATAACTGGCCATTCCGATGAAACTCTTGATTCCTCAGACATCTTTTGGTGCTTTTAAGTCCAAGATAGTTGTTACTTTCTTCGGATCTACAGCCAATCCCTCTTAGTTTATAATGTGACCCAAGAATAGGACTTCACTGATCCAGAACTCACACTTGCTAAGCTTGGCATACAACTAGCAATATCATAGCCTCTGAAGTACTTTCCTCAAATGTTCCTCATGCTCTTGGTCATTCTAGGAATATACGAGAATATCATCAATGAACACCACTATGAACTTGTCAAGGTAGTCCATGAACACACTGTTCATCAAGTACATGAAGTAAGCTGGCGCATTCGTCAAACCGAATGACATGACCGTGAACTCATACAATCCATACTTGGTGATGAATGCTGTCTTCGGTATATCTGCGGGTCGGATTCTGAGCTGATGGTAACCTGACCTCAGATCTATCTTTGAGAACACACTAGCTCCTTTCAACTGATCAAATAAGTCTTAAATTCGAGGCAGGGGGTACTTGTTGTTGACAGTGACTTCATTCAAAGCTCTATAATCAATGCACATCCTCTTCGTGCCATCCTTCTTCTCTACAAACAACACTGGGGCTGCCCAAGGCGAGGTACTCAGTCTGATGTAGCCTTTCTCTAACAACTCATCAATTTGCTTCTTGAGTTCCACCAACTCTGGTTTGAACACTCGATAAGCTCTCTTGGAAATAGGGGAGGTGCCTGGGATAAGCTCTATGGCAAATTCAACTTTCATTTCAGGTGGCATGCCTGGTAACTCTTCAGGGAATACATCGGGGAATTCTGACACAATCCTAATTGCCTCAATCGGATTGGACTCCTTGTCATCTACTGATAAATGGTGACATGCTCCTTCTTCTAGTTTAGGTAAGTACAGCTTGGTTACTATTTCCTTTCTGGATGGGGACACCAACTTAACTATTCTCTTGTCACAACTGACAGTGGCTTGATTTCTGTGTAGCCAATTCATCCCTAGGATGACATCTAACCTTTGAGTTCCCATGACTACTAGGCTAGCGGGGAAGGCTATCCCCCTTATTTCAATCCTTAGATTCGGACAAATCCTATCGGACTGAACTTTTCCCCCAACTGAATTAACTCTCAAAGGTGGGATCATTGGTTCTATGGGGATGTTATGTGATTCTACCCAAGATGCAGAAACAAAAGAATGTGTGGCACCAGTATCAAATAGTACTTTTGCTGGGTAGGATTCGACTGAAAACATACCTACTGCCACGTCTTGAGCATCCTGGATTGCTTCGGCCTCCAGGTGGTTCACCTTTCCACGGTTGTAGGCCTAACCATGGACTCCTAGTGCTTGCTGTTGCGCTCCTTGTCTTGCTGGGACATTGACTGCTGGCGGTTGCTAGGCTGCTTTCTTTGGACAATTCTTCGACAGTGATTTTGTTCTCCACAGTGGAAGCATGCACGACCTCCTACTTGTGCTGGGGCTGCTTGATTGTTCTGGTTGGTTGCTGGGGCAGGAAGACAGACTGCCTAGTTGTTCTAACGCTAGTACTGGTTTCCTCCTTGCTGGTTATTCTAACGGTACTGCTGCTGCTGTTGCTGAGGAAACTGCCTCTGGTACTGCTGTGGCTGGTGCTGACGTTGATGCTGATGCTGGTGTTGGTGGTCTGGCTTGAATTGCTAAGGTGGGTTGCCTGAGTAGCGAGGACGACTGCTACTCCCGGCCTGAGGTCCACCAATCTTGCGCTTCCTATCCTCCATCTCCCGACGCTTCCTTTCAGTCATAATTGCTCTGTCGATCAGATGCTGGAAGGTGGGGAAAGTGTGGTTCATCAGCTGATAGTGGAGAGGGTCAACCAATCCTCTCAAGAAGCGGTACTGCCTCTTGGCATCTGTGTTGACATCTTCTGGGGTGTAACGTGACAGCTGTAAAAACTTATCCCTATACTCACTGACGGACAAGGGACCTTGCTTCAGGGCGAGAAACTCCTCCTTCTTCACTATCATCAGTCCCTCGGGCACATGGTAGCGACCAAAGTTGTCCCTAAACTCCTCCCAAGTGATGGCTTCAGGATTGGCATGGATGGTGAGGTAAGACTCCCACCAAGATTGTGCTGCTCCCCTCAGCTGTCCGGGACCATACAACACCTTCTCACGGTCGTTGCACTGGGCAGTGTGCAACTCACGCTCCACGGTACGCAACCAATCTTCCACGTCCATGGGGTCAGCAGAGTGGGAAAAGACAGGGGGATGGCCCCTCATGAATTTCGCCCGCTTGTCTCTAGGCACTTGTGGCATCTGAACTTGCACTGGAGGCTGAGGTGGTGGTGGCTACTGCTGCGCCTGCTGCATAGCTGCTAAGGTCTGACCAATTGCCTGAACTGCCTGGGTCTGCATCAAGAACATCTGCTCAATGGTCATCGGGGGTGGCGGTGGCAACTGCTGCTGCGGAGCTACCTCCTCTTGGGGTGCCTGCTGCTCTTGCTGAGCACGCCTCGCACCTCTGCGCCTGTTCTCAGACATCTGTAGGAATCACACACATATCAGATCTGACTCTGCAGCCTTTCAGCATAAGAAAAGATATATAGAAGATCTTTATAGAACTTGAAAGGGAAATAGGCTTACACCTTTTCCTAAATAGATTTTGGTGGTTGAATTGCCCAACACAAATAATTGGACTAACTAGTTTGCTCTAGATTATAAGTTTTACAGGTGCCAAAGGTTCACAATAGACCAATAAAATGACCAAGAAAGGGTTTAAACAAAGAGAGCCAAAGACAACCGAAGTGTGCCCTGGTCTAGCGCACCGGACTGTCCGGTGTGCCACTGGACAGTGTCCGGTGTACCAGGGAACTCAGCTCCAAACTCGTCACCTTCGGGAAAATCAGGGGCGCTCCGCTATAATTCACCGGACCGTCCGGTGAGGCACCGGACAGTGTCCAGTGACACACCGGACTGTCCGGTGTGCCAGCAGAGCAACGGCTACTTCAAGCGCCAACGGTCGACTGCAACGCATTTAATGCGCGCCTGCGCGTGTAGAGGTCAGAACACGCGCAGTTGGCGCACCGGACAGTCTACAGGACCTGTCCGGTGCACCACCGGACAGCCCAGAGGCCCCACCAGTCAGAGCTCCAACGGTCGAACCCTAACGGCCGGGTGACGTGGCTGGCGCACCGGACAGTGTCCGGTGGCGCACCGGACTGTCCGGTGCGCCATGCGACAACAGCCTCCACCAAACGGCTAGTTTGGTGGTTGGGGCTATAAATACCCCAACCATCCCACATTCAAGTGCATCCAAGTTTTCCACCTTCCAACACCTTACAAGAGCTATAACATTCAATTCTAGACACAACCAAAGAGATCAAATCCTCTCCCAAGTCTCTAGTTCAATTCCAATCAATAGTGAATAGTGAGAGAGTGACTTGTGTTCATTTGAGCTCTTGCGCTTGGATTGCTTCTTTTCTTTCTCATTCTTTCTTGTGACAAACTCAATTATAACCAAGGCAAGAGACGCCAATTGTGTGGTGGTCCTTGCGGGGACTTTGTGTCCCGTGTGATTGAGAAGAGAAGCTCACTCGGTCTAAGTGACCGTTTGAGAGAGGGAAAGGGTTGAAAGAGACCCGGTCTTTGTGACCACCTCAACGGGGAGTAGGTTTGCAAGAACCGAACCTCGGTAAAACAAATCCTTGTGTCTCACTCTTCATTTGCTTGCGATTTGTTTTTTCACCCTCTCTCTCTCTCGGACTCGCTTATATTTCTATCGCTAACTCGGCTTGTAGTTGTGATTAACTTTGTAAATTTCAGTTTCGCCCTATTCACCCCCCCTCTAGGCGACTTTCAATCGGTATCAAAGCCCGGTGCTTCATTAGAGCCTAACCGCTCGAAGTGATGTCAGGAGATCACGCCAAGAAGGAGATGGTGACCGGCGACAAGCCCGCTACAAGCCACAGGAAGGCTCCATCGGGAGAGTCCCGCAACAAAGGGAAGGAGAAGGAATCCTCTTCCCACAAGTCGCATCGGAGTGGTGACAAGAAAAAGAAGATGAGGAAAGTGGTCTACTACGAGACCGATTCTTCATCGCCATCCACCTCTGGCTCTGACACGCCATCCATAACTTCTAAGCGCCATGAGCGCAAGAAGTATAGTAAGATTCCCCTACGCTACCCTCGTATTTCCAAGCGTACTCCATTACTTTCCGTTCCACTAGGCAAACCACCGGTTTTTGACGGTGAATATTATAATATGTGGAGTGACAAAATGAGGCATCATCTAACCTCACTCCACACAAGCATTTGGAACGTTGTTGAGTTTGGTGTACAGGTACCATCCGTAGGGGATGAAGATTATGATTCGGATGAAGTGGCCCAAATTCATCACTTCAACTCCCAAGCCACTACTATACTCCTCGCCTCTCTAAGTCGAGAGGAGTATAATAAGGTGTAAGGGTTGAAGAGCGTGAAGGAAATTTGGGACGTGCTCAAGACCGTGCACGAAGGAGACGAGGTGACCAAGATCACCAAGCGGGAGACGATCGAGGGGGAGCTCGGTCGGTTCATGCTTCACCAAGGGGAGGATCCACAAGCAATGTACAATCGGTTGAAGACCTTGGTGAACCAAGTGCGCAACCTCGGGAGTACAAAATGGGATGACCATGAGATGGTCAAGGTTATTCTTAGATCCCTCGTTTTTCTTAACCCTACGCAAGTTCAATTAATTTGAGGTGATCCTAGATACAAGCTAATGTCTCCTGAGGAGGTTATAGGAAAATTTGTGAGCTTTGAGCTAATGATTAAAGGCTCAAAGAAAATCATCGAGCAAGGCACCTCCTCCATGCCCGAGGCACAACCCGTCGCATTCAAGGCAACGGAGGAGAAGAAGGAAGAGTCTACACCAAGTAGGCTCCCCATCGACACCTCAAAGCTCGACAATGAGGAGATGGCTTTAATCATCAAAAGCTTTCAACAAATCCTCAAGCAAAGGAGGGGGAAGGACTACAAGCCCCGCTCCAAGAAGGTTTGCTACAAGTGGTAAGCCCGGTCACTTTATAGCAAAATGTCCTATTTCTAGTGACAGTGACATGGGCGATGACAAGAAGGGGAGAAGAAAGGAAAAGAAGAGGTACCACAAGAAGAAGGGTGGCGATGCCCATGTGTGCCGCGAGTGGGACTCCGACGAGAGCTCCACCGACTCCTCCTCTGACGAGGACGCCGCCAACTTCGCCATCAACAAGGGACTCCTCTTCCCCAACGTCGGCCACAAGTGCCTCATGGCAAAGGACGGCAAAAGGAAGAAGGTTAAATCTAAATCCTCCACTAAATATGCATCCTCTAGTGATGAAGACAATTCTAGTAATGAGGAGGATAATTTGTTTACTCTTTTTGCCAACCTTAACATGGAACAAAAAGCGAAGTTAAATGAATTGATTAGCGCTATTCATGATAAGGATGAACTCTTGGATAGCCAAGAGGACTTCCTAATTAAGGAAAATAAGAAGCATGTTAAGGTTAAGAATGCTTATGCACTAGAGATGGAAAAATGTGAAAAATTAACTAGTGAGCTAAGCACATGCCATGATTTTATTGCCAACCTTAGAAATGAGAATGCTAGATTAATTGCTAAGGTCGATTCAAATGTTTGTGATGATTCATATGACAATCTTATAAATGATCATGCTATTTCTATTGCTAAGATTGAAACATTGAATGCCTCTCTTGCTAGCCTTAGGATTGAAAATGAAAAATTGATTGCTAAGGCTAAAGACTTAGATGTTTGCAATGCTTCCATTTCCGATCTTAGAAGTGAAAATGACATTTTACATGCTAAGATTGTTGAACTAAAAACTTGCAAACCCTCTACATCCACTATTGAGCATGTTTCTATTTGCACTAGATGTAGAGATGTTGACATTGATGCTATTCATGATCACATGATTTTAATTAAACAACAAAATGATCATATAGCAAAATTAGATGCTAAAATTGCCGAGCATGAACTAGAAAATGAAAAATTTAAATTTGCTCGTAGTATGCTTTATAATGGGAGACACCCTGGCATCAAGGATGGCATTGGCTTCCAAAAGGGAGACAATGTCAAACTTAATGCCCCTCCTAAAAGATTATCTAACTTTGTCAAGGCCAAGGCTCCCATGCCTCAGGATAACGAGGGCTACATTTTGTACCCTGCCGGTTATCCCGAGCATAAGATTAGGAGAATTCACTCTAGGAAGTCTCACTCTGGCCCTAATCATGCTTTTATGTATAAGGGTGAGACATCTAGCTCTAGGCAATCAACTCGTGCTAAATTGCCTAAAAAGAAAACTCCTAGTGCATCAAATGATCACAATGTTTCATTTAAAACTTTTGATGCATCTTATGTTTTAACTAACAAATCCGGCAAAGTAGTTGCCAAGTATGTTGGGGACAAACACAAGGGATCAAAGACTTGTGTTTGGGTACCCAAAGTTCTTGTATCTAATGTCAAAGGACCCAAAACTGTTTGGGTACCTAAAATCAAGAACTAAACTTGTTTTGTAGGTTTATGCATCCAGAGGCTCAAGTTGGATCATCGATAGCGGGTGCACAAACCACATGACAGGGGAGAAAAGGATGTTCTCCTCCTACGAGAAAAACCAAGATCCCCAACGAGCTATCACATTCGAGGATGGAAATCAAGGTTTGGTCAAAGGATTGGGTAAAATAGCTATATCTCCTGACCATTCTATTTCCAATGTTTTTCTTGTAGACTCCTTAGATTACAATTTGCTTTCCGTATCTCAATTATGTAAAATGGGCTACAACTGTCTTTTCACAGATACAGGTGTTACTGTCTTTAGAAGAAGTGATGATTCAGTAGCCTTTAAGGGAGTGTTAGAGAGTCAGCTATACTTAGTTGATTTCAATAGAGCTAAACTCGACACTTGCTTAATTGCTAAGACTAACATGGGTTGGCTCTAGCATCGCCGACTAGCCCATGTTGGGATGAAGAATCTTCACAAGCTTCTAAAGGGAGAGCACATTTTGGGACTAACAAATGTGCATTTTGAGAAAGACAGGATCTGTAGCGCATGCCAAGCAGGGAAGCAAGTTGGTGCTCATCATCCACATAAGAACATCTTGACGACTGACAGGCCACTTGAGCTCCTCCACATGGACCTATTCGACCCCATCGCTTACATAAGCATCGGCGGGAGTAAGTACTGTCTTGTTATTGTGGATGACTATTCTCGCTTCACTTGGGTATTCTTTTTAAAGGAAAAATCTCAAACCCAAGAGACCTTAAAGGGATTCTTGAGACAGGCTCAAAATGAGTTCGGCTTGAGGATCAAGAAAATTAGAAACGATAATGGGACAGAGTTCAAGAATTCACAAATTGAAGGCTTCCTTGAGGAGGAGGGCATCAAGCATGAATTCTCTTTTCCCTACACGCCACAACAAAATGGTGTAGTGGAGAGGAAGAATAGAACTCTATTAGACATGGCGAGGACCATGCTTGATGAGTACAAGACTTCAGATCGGTTTTGGGCCGAGGCGGTCAATACTGCTTGCTACGCCATCAACCGGTTGTATCTACACCGAATCCTCAAGAAGACATCTTACGAACTCCTGACCGGTAAAAAGCCAAATGTTTCATATTTTAGAGTCTTTGGTAGCAAATGTTTTATACTTATTAAAAGAGTTAGAAAGTCCAAATTTGCTCCTAAGGCTGTAGAAGGCTTTTTACTAGGATATGATTCAAACACAAGGGCATATAGAGTCTTTAACAAGTCCACTGGACTAGTTGAAGTTTCTTGTGACATTGTGTTTGATGAGACTAACGGCTCTCAAGTAGAGCAAGTT
The DNA here is from genome assembly GCA_029449295.1 of Zea luxurians. Taxonomy (NCBI): domain Eukaryota; kingdom Viridiplantae; phylum Streptophyta; class Magnoliopsida; order Poales; family Poaceae; genus Zea; species Zea luxurians. Next base: position 29,982,928 of record JAOPSE010000023.1, on the reverse strand, counting down.
GATCTTGATGAATTAGATGATGAAGAGGCTCCGTGCGTCACGCTAAGGAACATGTCCATTGGGGATGTGTGTCCTATGGAATCCGAAGAGCCTATTCAAGCACAAGATCAACCATCCTCCTCCATTCAAGCATCTCCACCAACTCAAGATGAGGATGAGGCTCAAGATGATGAAGAGGAAGATCAAGAAGATGAGCCACCTCAAGACGACGACAATGATCAAGGGGGAGATGCAATTGATCAAGACAAGGAGGATGAGCAAGTTGCAAGACCGCTACACCCAAGAGTCCACCAAGCAATCCAACGAGATCACCCCGTGAACACCATCCTCGGTAACATCCATAAGGGGGTAACCACTAGATCTCGTGTTGCACATTTTTGTGAGCATTACTCTTTTGTCTCCTCTATTGAGCCACACAGGGTAGAGGAAGCACTTCAAGATTCGGATTGGGTGATGGCGATGCAAGAGGAGCTCAACAACTTCACAAGGAATGAGGTATGGCATTTAGTTCCACGTCCTAACCAAAATGTTGTAGGAACCAAGTGGGTCTTCCGCAACAAACAAGACGAGCATGGTGTGGTGACAAGGAACAAAGCCCGACTTGTGGCCAAGGGATATTCACAAGTCGAAGGTTTCGATTTCGGTGAAACCTATGCACCCGTAGCTAGGCTTGAATCAATTCGCATTTTACTTGCATATGCTACTTACCATGGCTTCAAGCTTTACCAAATGGACGTGAAAAGTGCCTTCCTCAACGGACCAATCAAGGAAGAGGTCTATGTTGAGCAACCTCCCGGCTTTGAAGACGGTGAGTACCCTAACCATGTTTATAGACTCTCTAAGGCGCTTTATGGGCTTAAGCAAGCCCCAAGAGCATGGTATGAATGCCTAAGAGATTTTCTTATTGCTAATGGCTTCAAAGTCGGAAAGGCCGAACCTACTTTATTTACTAAAACACTTGCAAATGATTTGTTCATATGCCAAATTTATGTTGATGATATTATATTTGGGTCTACTAACGAATCTACATGTGAGGAATTTAGTAGGATCATGACATAAAAATTCGAGATGTCAATGATGGGGGAGTTGAAGTATTTTCTAGGATTCCAAGTCAAGCAACTCCAAGAGGGCACCTTCATTAGCCAAACCAAGTACATTCAAGACATTCTAACCAAGTTTGGGATGAAGGACGCCAAGCCCATCAAGACACCCATGGGAACCAATGGGCATCTCGACCTCGACACGGGAGGTAAATCCATAGATCAAAAGGTATACCGGTCGATGATAGGTTCTTTACTCTATTTATGTGCTTCACAACAGGATATTATGCTTTCTGTATGCATGTGTGCAAGATTCCAAGCCGATCCTAAGGAAGCTCACCTTAGGGCCGTAAAACGAATCTTGAGATATTTAGTTTATACTCCTAAGTTTGGCCTTTGGTACCCTAGGGGATCCACATTTGATTTAATTGGTTATTCCGATGCCGATTGGTCAGGGTGTAAAATTAATAGAAAGAGCACATCGGGGACTTGCCAGTTCTTGGGAAGATCTCTGGTGTCTTGGGCTTCAAAGAAGCAAAATTCTGTGGCTCTTTCGACCGCCGAAGCCGAGTATATTGCCACAGGCCATTGTTGCGCGCAATTGCTTTGGATGAGGCAAACCCTCAGGGACTACGGTTACAAATTAACCAAAGTTCCTCTTCTATGTGATAATGAGAGTGCAATCCGCATGGCAGATAATCCCGTTGAGCATAGCCGCACTAAACACATAGCCATTCGGTATCATTTTCTAAGGGATCACCAACAAAAGGGGGATATCGAGATTGCATATGTCAGCACCAAAGAACAATTAGCCGATATCTTTACCAAGCCATTGGATGAACAAACTTTTACCAAACTTAGGCATGAGCTAAATTTTCTTGATTCTAGAAATTTTTATTGATGTTTTGCACACATAGCTCATATGTATACCTTTGATCATCTCTTTCATGTGCTATGACTAATGTGTTCCTTCAAGTCCATTTTCTGATAAGTCATAGATTGAAAGGGAAAAGGAGTATTTGGCGAAGACAAGGCTTCCACTCCGCTCCATCGAATCATTCATCCTTCGCCGTCGCTCCGCACATCTCTCCAACTTTGGTATAATCTTCACTCCTTTACTTCCGTCCAAAGGGGGAGAGAGTAGTTTAATAAAGGGCTTATATTTCACTCAAGCATCCGTTTTTGGCGATTCATGCCAAAGGGGGAGAGAGTATTAGCCCAAAGCAAAAGGACCGCACCACCACCAATTTGAAAAATATAGTCTTTTATTTGGTATGGAGTCTATTAACTGGTGAAGTTTTTTCAATTGGTATCTTATTTTGATACAATTTCAAATTTGTATACCCTCTTCAAAATTAATATCTAAAACCCTCTTGAACACTAAGAGGAGGATTTCATTAAGGGGGAGCTTTGTTCAGTCAAAGAAAAAACATTTGAAACAGGGGGAGAAAATTTCAAAACTTGAAAATGCTTCTCAAAATCTTATTCATTTACCTTTGACTATTTGCAAAAGAGCTTTGAAAAGAATTTCCAAAACATTTTGCAAAACAAAACATGTGGTGCAAGCGTGGTCCAAAATGTTAATAAGAAGAAATGACATCCATGCGCATCTAGTAAGTAATATTTATTGGTTTCATTCCAAGCAACCTTTGCACTTACATTATGCAAACTAATTCGATTCTGCACTTCTATATTTGCTTTGGTTTGTGTTGGCATCAATCACCAAAAAGGGGGAGATTGAAAGGGAAATAGGCTTACACCTTTTCCTAAATAGATTTTGGTGGTTGAATTGCCCAACACAAATAATTGGACTAACTAGTTTGCTCTAGATTATAAGTTTTACAGGTGCCAAAGGTTCACAATAGACCAATAAAATGACCAAGAAAGGGTTTAAACAAAGAGAGCCAAAGACAACCGAAGTGTGCCCTGGTCTGGCGCACCGGACTGTCCGGTGTGCCACTGGACAGTGTCCGGTGCACCACCGGACAGTGTCCGGTGTACCAGGGAACTCAGCTCCAAACTCGTCACCTTCGGGAAAATCAGGGGGCGCTCCGCTATAATTCACCGGACTGTCCGGTGTGCCAGCAGAGCAACGACTACTTCAAGCGCCAACGGTCGACTGCAACGCATTTAACGCGCGCCTGCGCGTGCAGAGGTCAGAACACGCGCAGTTGGCGCACCGGACAGTCTACAGGACCTGTCTGGTGCACCACCGGACAGCCCAGAGGCCCCACCAGTCAGAGCTACAACGGTCGAACCCTAACAGCCGGGTGACGTGGCTGGCGCACCGGACAGTGTCCGGTGGCGCACTGGACTGTCCAGTGCGCCATGCGACAGCAGCCTCCACCAAACGGCTAGTTTGGTGGTTGGGGCTATAAATACCCCAACCATCCCACATTCAATTGCATCCAAGTTTTCCACCTTCCAACACTTTACAAGAGCTATAGCATTCAATACTAGACACAACCAAAGAGATCAAATCCTCTCCCAAGTCTCTAGTTCAATTCCAATCAATAGTGACTAGTGAGAGAGTGACTTGTGTTTATTTGAGCTCTTGCGCTTGGATTGCTTCTTTTCTTTCTCATTCTTTCTTGTGACAAACTCAATTGTAACCAAGGCAAGAGACGCCAATTGTGTGGTGGTCCTTGCGGGGACTTTGTGTCCTGTGTGATTGAGAAGAGAAGCTCACTCGGTCTAAGTGACCGTTTGAGAGAGGGAAAGGGTTGAAAGAGACCCGGTCTTTGTGACCACCTCAATGGGGAGTAGGTTTGCAAGAACCGAACCTCGGTAAAACAAATCCTTGTGTCTCACTCTTCATTTGCTTGCGATTTGTTTTTTCACCCTCTCTCTCGGACTCGCTTATATTTCTATCGCTAACCCGGCTTGTAGTTGTGATTAACTTTGTAAATTTCAGTTTCGCCCTATTCACCCCCCTCTAGGTGACTTTCAGAACTGAACAATTGACCACTTCACTGACAGCTTCTCAGATAAAGAGGAAAGTGGAGACAAATGGGTTACCCAACTAAATAACCGACTTTATTAATAACTACACCAAGTTGTAGGGAATACCCACAGCTTGATGACAATCATTACAAAGATCCAGCTTCAATACATGTTCATCATAACAAGCATCCAACATAGGATAAGCAAACTAACTCTAACTAAAACTGACTTAGGCTAAGACACTGAGCTAAGAATTATTACAGACTCCGACTCTGTCGATCTAAGGATCCAAATCTATGCGGGTCCTGCAGTCTGGGGTACCATAGTAGAAGCGACCATAGGGCGGTGAACAGTAAGGGTGCTGAATCCCGACAGGGGCGGGAGGACCACCATCCAGATAGTGGCATGCAGCGCACTCGGCACGCAATTCTGCAACCTTCGTCCGAACCTTGCCCAACTCGTCAAGGGCATGGTCCAACTCTGTGTTGAGCACGGCGACCAGATTGACCATACTATTTAGCCTGGGATTGCCTTCACCAACTGGCGAGACAATCACACCTCCAGCACTGCCGGTCGAATGGCGAAGATAGTACTTCAGCTCAAGGCCATCAGCTACCCCGTTGAACAACGAGCAATATTGAGAAAGTGCCCGTCGTGCTGCATCTTGCATGGCTGCCTCGGCAGTATCCCTCTCAGTAATAGAATAGTGCTCTGAGAAGGCCTCTGCACCCCGGAGATCATCGTCTGGACGGCGCACCAAGCAAGTAGCCTCCCACTGGTCTGGGTATAACCCGTGACGATGCTGGTAGACTACACAACGGTACTCGATAGACCAAATGTGTCGGTCAAAAGCCCGACGCAACAAGGTATCGAGAGCGTCGTGGAAGTGACACCCGAGAGCAGCGTCACGAGTGATGGGTCTCGCAATCCATCCCTTCGACTTCGGCTCCTCCGAAAGCTCCGTGCCATGGCTCAAACTACCACCGGCGTCATCGTCGTCTCTGTCTCCGTCAGGGTCTCCTCCAGCAGCCGGGATGCCCTGTGGTGGTGCAGGGGGCATCTCTGACTGAGGTGCAGGGGAAGACGGCCTCCCAGACTCCACCTCCTGCTGAGGCAAGGGGGAAGAGTCCTGCTGCTCCTGCTCCTGGCGTCGGTGCTCCTGCTCCTCATGCAGGCGACGATGTAGTCTCTCCAGTTGACTGGACTGACCTGGCACCGTGCGACACAGTGGACACTCCACCAGGCGAGAAGGCAAAAAGGGAATCACAGACTTCCGTGTAGTGCACCTAAGACGAGCCATCTACAGAAGACATCGTAAGCACAAGAGTAAGAGTAGAACTCTTAGACCAGAAAATGAATAGAAAGAAAAGTGAGACAAACTTTTTGAGATAAGTAAATAACATAGAGTTGGTCAAGATAACCAACTATTGAAAAGACACTGAGATCAAGGAAAGAGTAAGGGTCTATAGTCCTTAGGTCGACCATTCTAGTCTAGGTTAGCGGTCCTACAGTCAGCAAGGGCTTTGATACCACTTATGTCACATCTAGTTTTGTAAGGTAAACCAAATGCAAACCATGTACGTGCCAGGATCAGAACTCACGTACACAGCGATTACATAATTGGACATCATCACACAGTGCTTGAATTAAATAGCGGAAAGGTACTTAGTTACATCAAGATGTCTAAGACATCCATAGAGTCTATTACATAAACATAGTGTTCAACATTAAATCAAAGTGCGGAGTATCGAAACATAGAAGATAAGCCTACACAGGCAGCTAACTAGGGGTTTGCCACTAAAGTAAACTAGAACTCATCGTATTCCTGGAACTCCTCGAAGTCATCCATGTTGCCAACTTCACCTCCTGAGCACTGAGAACAGTGGGGACAACCTGGGGTGGGGTGGTTTGTAAAGCAAGGGTGAGTACACTTCAACGTACTCAGCAAATGTTCCGTTTGGCTAAAGTGGACTAGCTGTATGTGGAGTTTAAGGTTAAGCAGTTGCTTTTAGTTGGTCAAGTTTTATTATTATAAGTAGAGCCAAATTTTAGTAATAACCCAGTTATTACCCAGAGGCACTCCCTCCAAGAGGAAATACTAGAGATCAGGATTATAATCACCATTGTTAATCATCATCATAAAAGTAACCATTGTTCTTCTAATCGAAGAGGATCCCAAGGCTGCTCATAACCGCGAGCACGTTTGATATACCAGTTTCTAACCCTCTGCAGAGGTTGCACACTTTACCCACAAGCTGTGATTCCCATTCTGCCCGAGGTTCTAGCCTCCCCATTGATCACTACCAAGGTGACCTAGCAGGGTCTCACTACGTAGCCTTTACAAAGATTTCCTAGAGGACATAGCCACCCGTTAGGTTTTTCCAGTTTGATAAACACAATACATCTCCCCAAAGGAAAGGTGACTAACAAAAACCAAATCGAAGAACCTCTGCAACCAACCTCGGCAGAGCAAGTACTGTGCCCGGACCCCATTGATGGCCCTACGGCGAAGCCAACTACTCCTCTGGTTCCTCTAATTAATCAGCTAAGGGCATCCCATTCCACCCTCATGGTTGCACTGTTATCTCGGGTACATATTGCTATCTTCGGATGCCTGAGGGGCTTAAAAATGCTAGAGGGAGCTTCAGCAGAATGACAACCAAGGTCCTTCATTCTTAGATAGGCAGAAATGTGCTGACCTATGTTGATGATATCATAGTGAGAATCACGAAGCAAGAAAATCATATTGCTGATTTGCAAGAAAAATTTGCCAATTTCAGGCAAGCTGGCCTGAAATTAAATCCAGAAAAATGTGTTTTGGGAGTGAAGAAAGGCAAGTTCCTTGGCTGTCTGGTATCAACGAAAGGAATTGAAGCTAACCCAAGCAAGATCGAAGCTATCCTTCGGATGGAACCACCAAACACGAAGAAAGGGGCTCAACGGCTGGCAGGAAGATTAGCATCATTAAACATATTCATATCCAGATCAGCGGAAAGAAATCTGCCATTTTTTGAAATACTGAAGTCAGCCGAAGTCTTTCAATGGGGCTCGGCATAACAAAAAGCTTTTGAAGAGTTGAAACAATATTTGATTGATTTAACAACATTAACTCCACCCGTGCCAGGGGCTCCATTGCTCTTATATGTGGCAGCTTCGCATTCTGCAGTGAGTGCAGCGCTAGTGCAGGAGAAGTTAGATGGCCAAGCTAAAAAACAAGTTCCAGTATACTTTGTCTCTGAAGTTTTAAGTCCATCAAAGAAAAATTACACAGAATTGGAGAAGGTGCTATATGCTGTGTTAATGGCCTCCAGAAAGCTTCGACATTATTTTCAAGCATATCACATAATTGTTCCTTCGTCATAGCCTCTGAAGGATATTATGAGGAACAGAGAAGCTACTGGAAGGATTGGGAAATGGGCTGCAGAACTTAACGAATTCACCATTGATTATGTGCATAGATCCTCAATTCAGTCCCAGGCGTTAGCAGACTTTATCGCTGATTGGACGCCAGAGGCTCAGGAAGAAGAGATAAATAAAATGCCGAAGCTTGGACAGTGTTCTGCGATGGTTCTTGGGGAGCCTTCGGCGCAGGAGCAACTGCTGTTCTAGTAGCACCTTTGAAAGTCAGAACATGTTATGCAGCCAAGCTAGACTTCAGTTGTACAAATAATATTGCGGAATACGAAGCACTCCTGTTGGGGCTTTGAAAGTTAAGGGCAATGGGAATAAGAAGGGCTATTCTGAAAACTGATTCTCAAGTCATTTCTAGCCATATAGATAAAAGTAGCAAGGCAAGAGATCCGAAACTTGAAAAATATCTGGATATAGTCCGAAGGTTGGAGGCTTCCTTCGAAGGTTTCTCTGTTAAGAACATTCCAAGAGGCGAAAATGAGCATGCAGATCTGTTAGCTAAATCAGCGGCTCAGGGGCTCCCTTTACCTTCGGAAGTATTTTTTGAAACAATAAAGGCACCTTCGGTTGAACTCATGGAAAGAGCAGTGCTCACCATTTCTCCAGTACATTGTGAAGATTGGAGGACTGAAGTCATATCTTTCCTCCAGGGTAACTGTCTCTCGGACGACGAAGTTTATAATAAAAGAATGGAAGCAAGAACAAGACCATATGTCATAATAGAAGGGGAATTATACAAGCATGGAGTTTGCTCCCCTCTTCTCAAGTGTTTATCCAGAACCGAAGGTATAGAACTAATCAAGGAGATACACGCAGGATTGTGTGGATCCCATATTGGGTCTAGGCCCTTGCTGGGAAAGGTTTTCAGACAGGGATTTTACTGGCCGAAGGCAGCTTCGGATGCAGCAGATCTAGTCCAAAAGTGCGAAAATTGTCAAAAATGTGCAAAAGACCAAAAACATCCTTCGTAATTAACTCAGTTAATACAACCAACCTGGCCATTGCAAAGATGGGGCCTGGACTTATTAGGCCCACTTCCACCAGCGCAAGGTAATTTGAAATATGTCGTGGTGGCTGTAGAATATTTTCTAAGTGGATTGAAGCAAAGCCTTTGGCTGCAATAACTTCGGTCACAGTTCAGAAATTCTTCTGGCAAAATATCGTTTGTCGCTTCGGCGTGCCGAAGGCTATAACTGTGGATAATGGAACACAGTTTGATGCAGAAACTTTCAAAGATTTTTGCAACCAGATTGGCACAAAGATTCAATTTGCATCAGTCAGGCACCCAGAGTCAAACGGACTGGTCGAAAGAGCAAATGGTATTATAATGACCGGAATAATGAAGTTAATCTTCAATCAACCCAGAGGAAAGTGGCCAGATGAGTTGATTAAAGTGGTGTGGAGCCACAATACAACTATATCAAGGTCAACAGGTTTTACACCATTCAAGTTATTGTTTGGTGATGAAGCTATAACCCCAGAAGAAGCCAAGGCAGGGTCAATTAGAACAGTAGCTTCGGCAGAGGACGAAGCTGATTATTCTGTGGCAAAAGATGCTATAGAAGGGACCATACTTCAGGCTGTGGAGAATATCAACAAATATCAAGCTGAAACAATAAAATGGCGTGACAGAAAAGTTCGGTTGAAAAACATTAAGCCAGGGCATTTGGTACTTCGGAGAGTGGCAAATCCAGACACAGTAGGCAAGCTACAGCTGAAGTGGGAAGGACCCTTTTTGGTGGTATCTTCGTCAAGACCCGGTTCTTACAGATTGAAGGATATGGACGACAATGACATTCCTAGATCTTGGAATGCGGATGAGCTTCATCGATATTATGTGTAACTTGATGTAATCTTTTTTTCATTTTTCCTATGTCACCCTTTTCCTTTCCAAAGGGGGAGAAAGGTTTTTAATGGGGCCATAGTTTGTAATTTTTCCTTTCTTATTCAGCTCTACGAGAGCAAAATCCCCCAAAAATATGTAAAATGTAAAATCTGAGCATGCACCATCGAGTGCAGAAAAGAAAAAAACAGGGAGAAGCTCAAAAGTCGTCCCTAAGGGGATGCAGAGCACGACGAAGCTACAAAAAGTCGTTCCTTAGGGAGCGCAGCGTAAGTTTTCTGCTCAAAAGTCGTTCCTAAGGGAATGTAGAGCCAAATACCGCCGAAATAGAAGACGAAGAAGTTCAAAAGACGTTCCTCAGGGGATGCAGAACTTACACCGAAAAGTCAACGGTGATACCGCCAAAATAGAAGGCGAAGAAGTTCAAAAGACGTTCCTAATGGCATGCAGAACTTACACCAAAAAATAAGCGGTGCAGCCAAAAAATAAACGACAAAGAGATTTCAGTTATTCCTAAGGGAATGAAGAGTTTTGATGTGGCTTCGTAAGCATGTGTTTGGACATTCATTTGCACAATACATCACATCATTCATTGCATTCATATACATTCATTTAGATATACATAGGATCATCATCATCATATCATACAAACATAGACAGTTGCTTCGGCTCTAAAGATAAGGCTTCGGCGAAAGGAAAAGAAGCAGATTTATGCTTCGTTGTGTACGAAAAGAAGGGAAGGTGTTTTTTGCCTTTGGCTCAAAAAATACAAGTTTCGTCCACATCAAAGCAGTTCATACATGGACAGAAAGATAAAAATATATTACAAGGTATGGATAAATTTACAAAGTAGTATCTGATTCTTAAATTACAATATTTTTTACAAGAATAATTCAAAAGTTTCTCTAAAGTTTTTTCATAGCAATGTCTTCGGCTTCAACACCATCTGCTAAGCTTCGGATCATTGCTCTTCGGCTTCGTCATCCTATACATAACAAAGCGTTATAAGATAAATTCAAGTTTCAAGGAAAAGGTAAGCACAAGGTATGAGTTCATTACCGGTTTGAGGTGACGTCGAGCTTCGTCACTAGCCAAGCTCCGTCCACCCTTTGCCTAAATTTGAGTTACGAATCTGTTCCCAATGCTTCGGGCCAGGCCGGGGATGACATTCAAGTCCGCTGGTGATAAGCTGAAGTTTGACCTGTTTACAATATTCCTGTGTGTGCAACCAGCCTTCATAAAAGCAACAGCTGTGCCACGAGAAGCTAGCAGAGCGCAAAAGTCACCATGCCCAACTATGACTTCATCAAGAGCATCAACTTCGCCTTCAATATGATCGAAGATGCCTGGCAGGTCTTCAGCTGAAGGTTTGAACTTTTCAGAACTGGCTCCAACTGAGTTGAAGACTTGCTTCAGTCGTTGCACGCAACGGTTGCCGAAGTCCAGGCATTTATCTTGAAGTTCCTTCAATGACTTTTGCAAGTTTGAACTCTTTGCAACTTCAGCTTCAAGCTTTGCATCAAAATCCTTTTTCTCTTGTTCGAAGCTTTTTGATTTCGTGGAGAGTTCACTGTTTAATTTAGCAATCTTGGCTTGGGCTTCTACCAGCGAACCCTCCATTGTTTGAATCACAAAATCTTTCTTCTCCAGAGCAGCTTCGTGATCTTTAATTTTGGCCTCTAAGCCCTCAATTATAATCTCATTTTTCTTGTCCTCGAGGTCTTGTTGCATCTTCAAGGTTTTACTTAGTAGTAGACTCTAAAAAATAACCTTCATCAGAAGCAACCTTCATCTCGAAAATAATAAAAAAGTTAAGGTAGGAATTTTACCTTAAAATTAGAATAAAACAAGCTACCGCGCGATATGTTGCCGCCGGTATCTGCTGAGGTCGGCCTCAAGCTTCGGAAAGCCAACATTCTTCGATAGAGTGCTGACTTTGCTCCAGTCCGATCCTGGAGACATCCTAAGCTCTCTTCATCAACACCACCGAAGAGCAATGCTCCTGGTTGATATCCGCATGATATTGCATAATCCCTCAGCTCTTCCTTCTCAGCCTTAGACAGCTTTTGCCCAAATATGTTTTGAAAATTAAAATCCTTTTCCTCCGAAGTATCTTCGGCAATCTCCTTCTCGTTCCCCTTCTCTTTCCCGGGCGCTGGGGCCAGAATCTCTTCGGCAGCTGCAGCAGCTTCTTCCATAGCCATGTTCAAAAGAATCTTATCGATATCAAAAAAGGTGCTCTCCAGATTTGTATCTTCGGTCGTCTTAGCTTCGACAGTTGCACCTTCGGTGGGGGTAGCCTCGGTAGCTGCAGTGTCTTCGGCAACCGGTGTTTTTGACGCTGAAGCCGAGGGTGGCGTTTCTTCAATAGCATCAATAATAGTAATAATCCTTCGCCTTTTTTCAGCAGGCTTCTTGATTGCCACATGCTCCTCCTTCTTTTATAAAAGCTTCATCAGTTGTGGTCCTAGTGAACTTAGCTTGAGAGGTAAAGATTCGGTCGTTACCTCTAAAATTTCCTCCACGTCAGCAGCAGGAGGCGTTGAAGGAGCTTCTTCCTCTATATCAGTTGTTCTTGGCTTAGCAGCCACAACTTTTCTTTTCTTCAGAACAGCCACCTTCGGCTCAGGGCTGGATTTTTTCTTCTTTAAAGCTTTCTCATCTTCTTCTATCATTCTAGTAGCTTGTCTCTCCATAACACTGATAACTCTTTTTCGCTTTGGCCCTTCGGCACCCTTGCTTAATCGTTCATAGTCAGGGTATTCAAATTTCAGGGCATCCATTACTCGGTCCAACCTTCATTTCGGTCGGGTGCCGAAGGCCACGGTCATCAATTGACCTTCTTTCTTAGTATAGTTGCCCAAAATTTCATTGCACATAGCTTCAATCATTTCCAACCATTCTTGGCAAGGCTCTTTGAAATGTTTCTTGAACTTGAAGTGATAGGGCAGTCGAACAAGTTCATTCTTTTTCTTTTCTCCTTTAAGCTTCAGCATATTCCATTCTTTTAACGTCGGATATACTCTATTGGCTAAGTATTCCTGCACCAAATCTCTAGTACCGATATGCTCAGACACAACTCGGAATTCAACCACAGCTTCTTGGCATGGTGACCCTTACAGCATGTCGCACAGGGGCCTAGTTAACCCGAAGGTTAGGACCAGTGGGCTCTGAACTATCTTCTCCTTCTTCTCATCAACCTTAACATAAAATCACTCATTCTTCCAACCGGTTGGCCATTTGGTGCAATAGCTGACCACTGGAGTCTTCATATCTTTGCGATATGCAAAGTTATAACAGCCGAAATTCTTGTGAAGCCCATCTTCTCTAGCCTTCGTCTGATAATGAAGCTCGTGCACCCGGCAGAAAGCTTCGACAAGCGGCTCCACTCCTTGGCTTCGAAGAGCCCAGATAAAGACGCTGAGCCTAACGATGGCGTTAGGAGTTAGCTGATGAAGATAAATTTCGAAATCTTCCAAAACATCCCCAATCATTTCATGCAAAGGAAACCTCAATCCTACTTTGAAGAAACTTCTGAAAACTACCACTTCATCATTTTCTGGCTTCGGAGTGGTTTCTTCCCCGTCAAAACGAATCAGCTTCTTCTCGGCTTCCCCAAAGTAGCCTAGCTTTAACATCATGGGAATGTCAGCCGCAGAGACAATAGACTTTCTAAAGTCCAAGTGGCTGGGTTTGGATGGCATTACGGTGTTATAGTCTATCTCTTCTTCATCAGCATTACCCTCTTCAATGTCAGCCTGTTCACCTTCGGAAGCAGGTGCACCTTCGTCAGAGGCACCCTCTGTTACAACCAGTCCCGATTGCCTCATTACTTTGGAGATTGGGGCAGTTTCAGCAGCTTCGGCCTCCTCTCCGTCGCACGTAATTCTAGCTGTTGAACGCACTCTAGCCATTTGATACTGAATTTCTTGCGGTTTTGACGAAGTTGATGGCTTTTTGCAATTTTGCCGAAGCTCCCTCTTATGACGAAGCTAAAACAAGACGATGCTTTGATTGACAATACGATGAATAAGCTTCGGCTATGGTCAAATTTTTCAGCAGCACAACGGTGCAATAGTAATAAATGCTGTGGTAACTTCACACCTACCCGTCTGTTTATATAGTGCTGTAGGCGGGAAGGTGAATCGCCAAGCCACTCGCACACGCTGAACAGTCACCCGCAACCACTGAACGGTGGACCATAGTGCGTGGGAAGGTGAATCACCAGATCGATCGTACCCGTCGAATGGTGGGACCATGTCGTACTCGGAATATTTAATCGTTTCTCGATAACGAGCTCAAGGAAGGTGTTTTTCGGACCTTCGGCATTCCGAAGCCTAAGAGAATTTTTCATGGGTCGAGCTCGTTACGAAAAATGATCTGGCACCATGAAGGGGCTACTGTTGGGGGTCTGCTTCATCGCCGAAGGTCCTGTGAGAAGAAACGCCTGCAGAAGATCAAAACAGAAGCGGCGCCAAAGCTACAATTCAGGGTGCTTCGGCATGACGATGTGCCTTGAGACGAAGGGCAGCACCGACTTAAAGAGTAAAAGACTGTTTAGTCCATGATAACTTGTGTCATGGTTATGATTAGTTATCAAGGGCACAAATGTAATTTTATCCGGGCTGCGTCCCATGCCTATAAATAGATGAACAGTACCCTTGTACTGTTCACGCTGATTTGTACTCGCTCGTGCATCACGTTTGGACTTTTTGCTTTCTGTCAAGCCGAAGGTATAAATGTAGTTCAATATCGTTTCTATTTATCCATGACAATAAAATATATTAATAACGTCATATGATTATTCATGATTATTCGTGCTGTCTTTCATATTTCATATGCTTCTTCTTACATTAATATACACTGTGATAACGAAGGTATGTCCTTCATCACCTTCGTCTAAAGATCATTATATCCCATGGGAAATAATGCTTCGGAGGACGAAAGGCATTAGATTTTAACCTTTTGTGTTGCCTTGTTCTTGATTCATAGCATTTGAGAACAAGTCTCCAACATTGATCTTTGGTGTTAATATAGGCTATCTCTATATCCCCCTTTGTTGGTGATCCCTCAAAAAGTGATACCGAATGTCTATATGCTTAGTGCGGCTGTGTTCAATGGTATTCTCCGCCATGCGGATAGCACTCTCATTATCACATAGGAGAGGGACTTTGCTCAATTTGTAGCCATAGTCCCTAAGGGTTTGCCTCATCCAAAGTAATTGCGCACAACAATGGCCTGCGGCAATATACTCGGCTTCAGCGGTAGAAAGAGCTACTGAGTTTTGTTTCTTTGAAGCCCAAGACACCAGGGATCTCCCCAGAAACTGACAAGTCCCTGATGTGCTCTTCCTATCAATTTTACACCCTGCCCAATCGGCATCAAAATATCCTATCAAATCAAAGGTTGATCCCTTGGGATACCAAAGCCCAAACATAGGAGTGTAAACTAAATATCTCATGATTCACTTCACGGCCCTAAGGTGAACTTCCTTAGGATCGGCTTGGAACCTTGCACGCATGCATACAGAAAGCATAATATCCGGTCGTGATGCACATAAATAGAGTCAAGATCCTATCATCGACCGATATACCTTTTGATCTACGGATTTACCTTCCGTGTCGAGGTTGAGATGCCCATTAGTTCCCATGGGTGTCTTGATGGGCTTGGCATCCTTCATTCCAAACTTCTTAAGAATGTCTTGAATATACTTCGTTTGGCTGATGAAGGTGTTGTCTTAGAGTTGCTTGATTTGAAATCCTAAGAAATATCTCAACTCCCCCATCATTGACATCTCGAATTTTTGTACCATGATCCTACTAAATTCTTCACAAGTAGATTTGTTAGTAGACCCAAATATGATATCATCAACATAAATTTGCATACGAACAAATCATTTACAATAGTTTTAGTAAAGAGAGTAGGATCGGCTTTTCTGACTTTGAAGCCATTAGTGATTAGAAAATCTCGCAGGCATTCATACCATGCTCTCAGGGCTTGCTTGAGCCCATAAAGCGCCTTTGAGAGTTTATAAACATGGTTAGGGTACTCACTATCTTCAAAGCCGGGAGGTTGCTCAACATAGACCTCTTCCTTGATTGGTCCATTGAGGAAGGCACTCTTCACGTCCATTTGATAAAGCTTGAAGCCATGTTAAGTAGCATAGACAAGTAATAAGCGAATTGACTCAAGCCTAGCTACAGGTGCACAAGTTTCATCGAAATCCAAACCTTCGACTTGTGAATAACCCTTGGCTAAAAGTAGGGCTTTGTTTCTTATCACCACACCATGCTCATCTTGCCTGTTGCGGAATACCCATTTGGTACCTACAACATTTTGATTAGGACGTGGAACCAAGTGCCATACCTCATTCCTCGTGAAGTTGTTGAGCTCCTCTTGCATTGCCAACACCTAATCCGAAACTCTTAGTGCATCCTCCACCCTGTATGGCTCAATAGAGGACACAAAATAGTAATGTTCACAAAAATGAGCAACACGAGATCTAGAGGTTACCCCCTTATGAATGTCGCCTAGAATGGAGTTCACGGGGTGATCTCGTTGGATTGCTTGGTGGATTCTTGGGTGTGGCGGTCTTTGACCCTGTGCTTCTTGATCATCTTCCTTGTCTTGATCATCTTCATCTCCCCCTTGATCCTTGTCCTCTTCTTGAGGTGGCTCATCTTACTGATCTTCTTCTTCATCACCTTGAGCTTGATCCTCATCTTGAGTTGGTGGAGATGCTTGCACAGAAGATGATGTTGATCTTGTGCTTGAATTGGCTCTTCGGATTCCTTAGGACACACATCCCCAATGGACATGTTCCTTAGCGTGACGCATGGAGCCTCTTCATCATCTAATTCATCAAGATCAACTTGCTCCAGTTTGGAGCCATTAGTCTCATCAAACACAATGTCACAAGAAACTTCAACTAGTCTAGTGGACTTGTTAAAGACTCTATATGCCCTTGTGTTTGAGTCATATCCTAGTAAAAAGCCTTCTACATCCTTAGGAGCAAATTTAGATTTCCTACATCTTTTAACAAGAATAAAACATTTGCTACCAAAGACTCTAAAATATGAATCATTGGGCTTTTTACCAGTTAGGAGTTCATAAGATGTCTTCTTGAGGATTCGGTGAAGATATAACCGATTGATGTTAATCGCCTCGGCCCAAAACCGGTCCGGTGTCTAGTACTCATCAAGCATGGTTCTTGCCATATCCAATAGAGTTCTATTCTTCCTCTCCACTACACCATTTTGTTGAGGTGTGTAGGGAGAAGTGAGAGCACCTAGAGGGGGGGGGGTGAATAGGTGATCCTGTAAAAACTTAAACTTAAAGCCACAAAAACTTGATTAAGTGTTAGCACAATGATGCCAAGTGGCTGGAGAGGAGTCTTAGCAAAACACAATAACCACAAAGATATCAACACAGAGATGGCACAGTGGTTTATCCCGTGGTTCGGCCAAGTCCAACGCTTGCCTACTCCATGTTGTGGCGTCCCAACGGACGAGGGTTGCAATCAACCCCTCTCAAGCGGTCCAAAGACCCACTTGAATACCACGGTGTTTTGCTTTGCTTTTCTATATCCCGTTTGCGAGGAATCTCCACAACTTGGAGTCTCTCGCCCTTACAAAAGATGTTCACAAAGAAGCACGGAGTAAGGGAGGGATGAGCAACACACACAAGACACAAAAACAGAGCGACAACACGCACACAAGTCGCAACGAGAGCTCACAACACAACCCGACGAGTTCTCAACTCAAATAGAGCTCTAGTTGCTATCACAAAGAATCAAATGCGCAGAATCGAAGTCTTGGTGCTTAGGAATGCTTTGAGAATGCTTGGTGTGCTCCTCCATGCGCCTAGGGGTCCCTTTTATAGCCCCAAGGCAGCTAGGAGCCGTTGAGACCATTCCAGGAAGGCGTCCGGTGCACCACCGGACACTGTCCGGTGTGGATTTCTTTCCTTCTTTGGCGAAGCCGACCGTTGGAGATTCAGAGCCGTTGGCGCACCGGACACTGTCCGGTGCACACCGGACAGTTTGGTGCCCCCTTGTGACCGTTGGCTTGGCCACGCGTCACGCGCGGAATCCTCGGCCGACCGTTGGCCCGGCTGACTGTTGGCTCACCGGACTGTCCGGTGCACCATCGGACAGTCCGGTGAATTATAGCCGTACGCCGTTAATCATCTCCCGAGAGCGACGAGTTCGCCTGTGAACGGCTCACCGGACAGTCCGGTGCACCACCGGACAGTCCGGTGATTTATAGCCGTACACCGCCGTCGAAGTCCCGAGAGCAGTAAGTTAGCCAGAGCCAGCCTGGCGCACCGGACACTGTCTGGTGCACCCAGACTGAGCAGACTTTGGCTGTACAAAGCCATCTCTTTTCCAATTCGTTTTCTCCTATTTCCAGCACTTAGACACAGAGCATTAGTCTTCAAAACAATGTACTAAGTCTTAGAAACATACCTTTACTCTTGATTTGCACTTTGTCCAACATTTGACATATATTTTCACTTAAGCACTTGTGTTGGCACTCAATCACCAAAATACTTAGAAATGGCCCAAGGGCACATTTCCCTTTCAATCTCCCCCTTTTTGGTGATTTATGCCAACACAACAAAAAGCAACTAATAGAAGTGCAACATCAATACAAATGAGAACTCAAAATTGTTTTGATTCAAATTTGGCATATATGGATCACTCTTTGCCACCACTTGGTTTGTTTTTGCAAATCAAACTCAATTTCCTATCTCTAAGTCAAATTCACTTGTAGAGACATAAAGAGAGGTATTCCAAGAGAAATTGATCAAAGATTTCAAAAACTCCCCCTTTTTCCCATAATCAACCATTCTCCCCACAAGAGGCCAACTTTTGACAAGAGAGACAATAAGAGAGTTTTGACAAACCAAAAGCTCTATTCTACTATTTTCAAAATTTCTCAAGTGGTAGCTGATCCATTTCTTGCTTTGGCCTTATTTTCTCCCCCTTTGGCATTAAGCACCAAAACGGGATCAATCTTGGCCCTGGAACCCCATTGCCTCACCAAAATCTTCAAGTAAGAATACAAAGGCAATAAGAGTACATGAGATGAACTTGGAATAAGTTACCTTCTCATCGGAGTACAGTGGAAGTCTTTCATGGTCCAAGTCCACCTTTTCCCTTTCAAACCTCCTTTGAGACTAAATTAAGAACACTCAAGCGCATGGTTAGTCTCAAAGGGTCAAGTTGTAGCACATCTCCCCCTAAATATGTGCATCACTTGCAAAAGGACTTGTGAGGTCCGGGGAGTGTTTGTACAACTTGAGCACCACAAGTAAACAACAAAATGCATAAGGAACATGATCAAAGGCATAAACACATGTATGCTATAAATCAATCCAAGTTCCGCGAATCTAAGACATTTAGCTCACTACGCAGCCTGCAAAAGGTCTTTTCATCTAAAGGCTTGGTAAAGATATCGGCTAGCTGGTTCTCGGTGCTGATATAAAACACTTCGATATCTCCCTTTTGCTGGTGGTCTCTCAAAAAGTGATGCCGGATGTCAATGTGCTTTGTGCGGCTGTGCTCAACAGGATTTTCCGCTATGCGGATAGCACTCTCATTGTCACATAGGAGTGGGACTTTGCTCAGATTGTAGCCAAAGTCCCGGAGGGTTTGCCTCATCCAAAGTAGTTGCGCGCAACACTGTCCTGCGGCAACATACTTGGCCTCAGCGGTGGATAGGGCAACAGAAGTTTGTTTCTTAGAATTCCATGACACTAGGGACCTTCCTAAGAATTGGCACGTCCCTGATGTACTCTTCCTATCGACCTTACATCCAGCATAGTCAGAGTCTGAATATCCAATCAAGTCAAAGTTAGACCCCTTTGGATACCAGATCCCGAAGCAAGGCGTAGCGATTAAATATCTAAGAATTCGCTTCACGGCCA
Organism: Zea luxurians; assembly: GCA_029449295.1. Lineage (NCBI taxonomy): Eukaryota > Viridiplantae > Streptophyta > Magnoliopsida > Poales > Poaceae > Zea > Zea luxurians. The sequence continues at coordinate 29,963,761 of JAOPSE010000023.1, read as the reverse complement.
CTAAGTGACACTCCCTTGGATCGGATTGAAATCTAGCACACATGCATACACTAAGCATAATATCCGGTCTACTAGCACATAAATAAAGCAAAGAACCTATCATGGACCGGTATGCTTTTTGATCAACGGACTTACCTCCTTTGTTGAGGTCGGTGTGTCCGTCAGTTCCCATCGGCGTCTTTGCAGGCTTGGCGTCCTTCATCCCAAACCACTTTAGCAAGTCTTGCGTGTACTTCGTTTGGGAGATGAAGGTGCTGTCCTTGAGTTGCTTCACTTGGAACCCAAGGAAGTAGTTCAACTTGCCCATCATCGACATCTCGATTTTTTGCATCATCACCCTGCTAAACTCTTCACAAGACTTTTGATTAGTAGAACCAAATATTATGTCATCGACATAAATTTGGCACACAAAAAGATCACCATCGCAAGTCTTAGTGAATAAAGTTGGATCGGCTTTCCCAACCTTGAAAGCATTAGCAATTAAAAAGTCTCTAAGGCATTCATACCATGCTCTTGGGGCTTGCTTAAGTCCATAGAGCGCCTTAGAGAGCTTACACACGTGGTCGGGGTACCGTTCATCCTCGAAGCCAGGGGGTTGCTCTACGTACACCTCCTCCTTGATTGGCCCGTTGAGGAAAGCGCTCTTCACATCCATTTGGAACAACCTGAAAGAATGGTGAGCGGCATATGCTAGCAAAATACGAATGGACTCTAGCCTAGCCACAGGAGCAAAAGTCTCCTCAAAGTCCAAACCTGCGACTTGGGCATAACCTTTTGCCACAAGTCGAGCCTTGTTCCTTGTCACCACCCCGTGCTCGTCCTGTTTGTTGCGGAACACCCACTTGGTTCCCACAACATTTTGCTTGGGACGTGGCACTAGTGTCCAAACTTCATTCCTCTTGAAATTATTGAGCTCCTCCTGCATGGCCAACACCCAGTCCGGATCTAGCAAGGCCTCTTCTACCCTGAAAGGCTCAATAGAAGAGACAAAGGAGTAATGCTCACAAAAGTTAACTAATCTAGAACGAGTAGTTACTCCCTTGCTAATGTCACCCAAAATTTGGTCGACGGGATGATTCCTTTGAATCGTCGTTCGAACATGGGTTGGAGGTGCCGGTTGTGCTTCTTCCTCCTCAACTTGGACGTCCTGTGCTCCCCCTTGATCACACGTCTCCACTTGAGGTACCTGTTCATCATCTTGGTTTGGGGGATGCACCATTGTTGAGGAAGACGGTTGATCTTGCTCCTCGAGTTCCTGTGGTCGCACATCGCCAATCGCCATGGTGCGTATTGCGGCCGTTGGAACGTCTCCTTCATCTACATCATCAAGATCAACAACTTGCTCTCTTGGAGAGCCATTAGTCTCATCAAATACAACGTCGCTAGAGACTTCAACCAAACCCGATGATTTGTTGAAGACTCTATACGCCTTTGTATTTGAGCCATAACCTAACAAAAACCCTTCAACAGCTTTGGGAGCAAACTTAGAATTTCTACCTTTCTTTACTAGAATATAACATTTGCTCCCAAATACACGAAAGTAAGATACATTGGGTTTGTTACCGGTTAGAAGCTCATACGAAGTCTTCTTGAGGAGGCGGTGAAGGTAGACCCGGTTGATGGCGTGGCAAGCCGTGTTCACGGCTTCCTACCAAAAGCGCTCGTGGGTCTTGAATTCTCCAAGCATCGTCCTCGCCATATCGATGAGCGTCCTGTTCTTCCTCTCTACCACACCATTTTGTTGTGGTGTGTAGGGAGCGGAGAACTCGTGCTTGATCCCTTCCTCCTCAAGATACTCCTCCACTTGAAGATTCTTGAACTCGGACCCGTTGTCGCTCCTTATCTTCTTCACCTTGAGCTCAAACTCATTTTGAGCTCTCCTTAGGAAGCGCTTGAGGGTCCCTTGGGTTTCAGATTTATCCTGCAAAAAGAATACCCAAGTGAAGCGGGAAAAATCATCAACTATAACAAGACCATACTTACTTCCTCCTATGCTTAGATAGGCGACGGGTCCGAAGAGGTCCATATGAAGCATCTCCAAAGGTCTTGATGTGGTCATCACATTTTTGGGATGATGAGAGCTTCCCACCTGTTTTCCTGCTTGACAAGCTGCACAAGGTCTATCTTTTTCGAAAGTAACATTAGTTAGACCTAACACGTGTTCTCCCTTTAGAAGCTTGTGTAGGTTCTTCATCCCTACATGTGCTAAACGGCGATGCCACAGCCAGCCCATGCAAGTCTTAGCAATTAAGCATGCATCTAGACCGGCCTCCTCTTTTACAAAATCAACTAAATAAAGTTTGCCGTCTAGTACACCCTTAAAAGCTAGTGAACCATCACACCTTCTAAAGACAGACACATCTACATTTGTGAATAAACAATTATATCCCATATTGCATAATTGACTAACGGATAACAAATTATATCCAAGTGACTCAACTAAAAACACATTAGAAATACAGTGCTCGGATGAAATAGCAATCTTCCCTAACCCTTTCACCTTGCCTTGGTTCCCATCACTAAATATGATTGAATCTTGGGAATCCTTGTTCTTGACGTAGGAGGTGAACATCTTCTTCTCCCCCGTCATGTGGTTTGTGCATCCGCTGTCGATAATCCAGCTTGAACCCCCGGATGCATAAACTTGCAAGGCAAATTTAGGCTTGGGTTTTAGGTACCCAACTTTTGTTGGGTCCTACAAGGTTAGTCACAATGGTTTTAGGGACCCAAATGCAAGTTTTATCTCCCTTGCATCTTGCCCCTAATTTCCTAGCAATTACCTTCTTATCCTTTCTACAAATAGCAAAGGAAGCATTGCAAGTATGAAAAATTGTAGAAGGTTCATTAATTACTTTCCTAGGAACATGAACAATATTCTTTCTAGGCACATGATGAATATTTTTCCTAGGCAAATCTCTATCATGCACAACATGGGAACTAGAAGCAGTCATAGCATATGAATCATAAGCACAGGTCCTATACGCATTTCTAGAAAATTTTCTATCACCATAAATGAAAGCATGGTTCTTTTGAACACTACTAGCCATAGGGGCCTTCCCTTTCTCCTTGGTGGAGATGGAAGCCTTATGGCTTGTTAAGTTCTTGACTTCCCTCTTGAAGCCAAGACCATCCTTAATTGAGGGGTGTATACCAATCGTGTAGGCATCCCTTGCAAATTTTATTTTATCAATTTCACTCTTGCTAGTCTTAAGTTGGGCATTGAGACTAGCCAATTCATCATTCAATTTAGAAATTGAAACTAGGTGATCACTACAAGCATCAACATCAAAATCTTTACACCTATTACAAATTGTAACATGTTCTACACAAGATGTTGATTTATTTGCTATTTCTAACTTAGCATTCAAATCATCATTTATGCTCTTTAAGCTAGAAATAGAGTCATGGCGTGTAGACAATTCACTAGAAAGCATTTCATTCCTTTTAATTTCTAAAGCAAGGGATTTTTGTGCCTCTACAAACTTATCATGTTCTTCATACAAAAGATCCTCTTGCTTTTCTAATAACCTATTCTTATCATTCAAGGCATCAATTAATTCATTAATTTTATCAACCTTGGTTCTATCTAGGCCCTTGAATAAACATGAATAATCTATTTCATCATCATCACTAGACTCATCCTCACTTGAAGAAGCATAAGTAGTATTCCGAGTACATACCTTCTTCTCCTTCGCCATGAGGCATGTGTGACGCTCGTTGGGGAAGAGGATCGATTTGTTGAAGGCGGTGGCGGCGAGTCCTTCGTTGTCGGAGTCGGACGACGAACAATCCGAGTCCCACTCCTTGCCAAGGTGTGCCTCGCCCTTAGCCTTCTTGTAAGCTTTCTTCTTTTCCCTCTTGTTCCCTTGTTCCTGGTCACTATCATTATCGGGACAGTTAGCAATAAAATGACCAACCTTACCACATTTGAAGCATGAGCGCTTCCCCTTCGTCTTGTTCTTGTTAGGCTGCCCCTTGCGTCCCTTTAGCGCCGTCTTGAAGCGCTTGATGATGAGGGCCATCTCTTCATCATTGAGCCCGGCCGCCTCAACTTGCGCCACCTTGCTAGGTAGCGCCTCCTTGCTCCTTGTTGCCTTGAGAGCAATGGGTTGAGGCTCATGGATCGGACCGTTCAACGCGTCGTCCACGTATCTCGCCTCCTTGATCATCATTCTCCCGCTCACAAACTTCCCAAGTACTTCTTTGGGTGACATCTTGGTGTACCTAGGATTTTCACGAATATTGTTCACAAGATGTGGATCAAGGATAGTAAAAGACCTTAGCATTAGGCGAACGACGTCATGGTCCGTCCATCGCGTGCTTCCGTAGCTCCTTATCCTGTTGATGAGGGTCTTGAGCCGGTTGTATGTTTGGGTTGGCTCCTCTCCCCTTATCATTGCAAATCTCCCGAGCTCGCCCTCCACCAACTCCATCTTGGTGAGCATGGTGACGTCGTTCCCCTCATGTGAGATTCTGAGGGTGTCCCAGATCTGCTTGGCATTGTCCAAGCCGCTCACCTTATTGTACTCTTCCCTGCACAAAGATGCTAAAAGGACAGTAGTAGCTTGTGCATTTTTATGGATTTGTTCATTTATAAACATGGGACTATCAGTACTATCAAATTTCATTCCACTCTCAACAATCTCCCATATGCTTGGATGGAGAGAGAACAAGTGACTATGCATTTTGTGACTCCAAAATCCGTAGTCCTCCCCATCAAAGTGTGGAGGTTTGCCAAGAGGAATGGAAAGCAAATGTGCATTTGAACTATGCGGAATACGAGAATAATCAAAAGAGAAGTTTGAGTTAACCATCTTCTTTTTCTCGTAGTTGTTGTCATCGTCTTTTTGGGAAGAAGAGGACTCGTCGCTGTCGTCGTAGTAGACGATTAACTTGATGCACCTTGTCTTCTTCTTCTTCCCATCTTTACGTTTGTGGCCCGAGCCCGAGTCGGTAGGCTTGTCATCCTTCGGCTCGTTGACGAAGGACTCCTTCTCCTTATCATTGATCACAATCCCCTTGCCCTTAGGATCCATCTCTTCGGGCGATTAGTCCCTTTCTTAAAGAGAACGGCTCCGATACCAATTGAGAGCACCTAGAGGGGGGAATAGGTGATCCTGTAAAAACTTAAACTTAAAGCCACAAAAACTTGATTAAGTGTTAGCACAATGATGCCAAGTGGCTGGAGAGGAGTCTTAGCAAAACACAATAACCACAAAGATATCAACACAGAGATGGCACAGTGGTTTATCCCGTGGTTCGGTCAAGTCCAACGCTTGCCTACTCCACGTTGTGGCGTCCCAACGGACGAGGGTTGCAATCAACCCCTCTCAAGCGGTCCAAAGACCCACTTGAATACCACGGTGTTTTGCTTTGCTTTTCTATATCCCGCTTGCGAGGAATCTCCACAACTTGGAGTCTCTCGCCCTTACAAAAGATGTTCACAAAGAAGCACGGAGTAAGGGAGGGATGAGCAACACACACAAGACACAAAAACAGAGCGACAACACGCACACAAGTCGCAACGAGAGCTCACAACACAACCCGACGAGTTCTCAACTCAAATAGAGCTCTAGTTGCTATCACAAAGAATCAAATGCGTGGAATCGAAGTCTTGGTGCTTAGGAATGCTTTGAGAATGCTTGGTGTGCTCCTCCATGCGCCTAGGGGTCCCTTTTATAGCCCCAAGGCAGCTAGGAGCCGTTGAGACCATTCCAGGAAGGCAATTCTTGCCTTCAGTCGCCTGGCGCACCGGACAGTCCGGTGCACCACCGGACACTGTCCGGTGCGGATTTCTTTCCTTCTTTGGCGAAGCCGACCGTTGGAGATTCAGAGCCGTTGGCGCACCGGACACTGTCTGGTGCACACCGGACAGTCCGATGCCCCCTTGTGACCGTTGGCTCGACCACGCGTCACGCGCGGAATCCTCGGCCGACCGTTGGCCCGGCTGACTGTTGGCTCATCGGACAGTCCGGTGCACCACCGGACAGTCCGGTGAATTATAGCCGTACACCGTTAATCATCTCCCGAGAGCGACGAGTTCGCCTGTGAACGGCTCACCGGACAGTCCGGTGCACCACCGGACAGTCCGGTGATTTATAGCCATACACCGCCGTCGAAGTCCCGAGAGCAGTAAGTTAGCCAGAGCCAGCCTGGCGCACCGGACACTGTCCGGTGCACCACCGGACAGTCCGGTGCACCCAGACTGAGCAGACTTTGGCTGTACAAAGTCATCTCTTTTCCAATTCGATTTCTCCTGTTTCCAGCACTTAGACACAGAGCATTAGTCTTCAAAACAATGTACTAAGTCTTAGAAACATACCTTTACTCTTGATTTGCACTTTGTCCAACATTTGACATATATTTTCACTTAAGCACTTGTGTTGGCACTCAATCACCAAAATACTTAGAAATGGCCCAAGGGCACATTTCCCTTTCAAGAAGAGAACTCATGCTTGATGCCCTCCTCCTCAAGAAAGCCTTCTATTTGTGAATTCTTGAACTCTGTCCCATTGTTTCTTCTTATCTTTGTGATCCTTAAGCCGAACTCATTTTGAGCCCGTCTCAAGAATCCCTTTAAGGTCTCTTGGGTTTGTTATTTATCCTGCAAAAAGAACACCCAAGTGAAGCGAGAATAATCATCCACAATTACTAGACATTACTTACTCCCGCCGATGCTTATGTAAGCTATCGGGCCGAATAAATCTGTGGAGTAGCTCGAGCGGCCTGTCCGTTGTCATTATGTTCTTGTGTGGATGATGGGTGCCAACTTGCTTTCCTACTTGACATGCGCTACAAACTCTGTCTTTCTCAAAATGAACATTTGTTAGTCCCAAAATGTGTTCTCCCTTTATAAGCTTGTGGAGATTCTTCATCCCAACATGGGCTAGTCGGCGATGCTAGAGCCAACCCATATTAGTCTTAGTAATTAAGCAAGTGTCGAGTTCAGCTCTATTAAAATCAACTAAGTATAGCTGACCCTCTAACATTCCCTTAAATGCTACTGAATCATCACTTCTTCTAAAGACAGTAACACCAGTATCACTAAAAAGACAGTTATAGCCCATTTTACATAATTGAGATATAGAAAGCAAGTTGTAATCTAAAGAATCTACAAGAAAAACATTGGAAATAGAATGGTCAGGTGATATAGCAATTTTACCAAGTCCTTTGACCAAACCTTGATTTCCATCCCAGAATGTAATAGCTCGTTGGGGATCTTTGTTTTTCTCATAGGAGGAGAACATCCTTTTCTCCCCAGTCATATGGTTTGTGAATCCTCTATCAATGATCAAACTTGAGCCCCCGGATTCATAAACCTGCAAAACAATTTAGGCCTTTTTCTTAGGTACCCAAACGGTCTTGGGTCCTTTCACATTAGAAACAAGCACCTTGGGTACCCAAACACAAGTCTTTGAGCCCATGTGTTTGGCCCCAATATATTTGGCAACTACTTTGCCTGATTTGTTAGTTAAGACATAAGATGCATCAAAAGTCTTAAATGAAATAATTGGCTCATTTGATGCAACAGGAGTTTTCTTTTTAGGCAATTTAACATGGGTAGATTGCCTAGAGCTAGATGCCTCATTCTTGTATATAAAAGCATGATGGGAAACAGAATGAGACTTCCTAGCATGAATTCTCCTAATCTTGTGCTCAGGATAGCCAGCAGGATATAAAATGTAACCCTCATTATCCTGAGCCATGGAAGCCTTGCCCTTAACAAAGTTAGACAATTTCTTAGGGGCATTAAGCTTGACATTGGTTCCCTGTTGGAAACCAATGCCATTCTTAATGCCAGGGCGTCTCCCATTATAGAGCATTTTTCTAGCAAATTTAAAATTTTCATTTTCAATTTCATGCTCATTAATTTTAGTAGTAAGTTGAGCTATGTGATCATTTTGTTGTCTAATTAAAGCTAGGTGATCATGAATAGCATCAACATTAATGTCTCTACATCTAGCACAAATAGTAACATGATCAATAGTAGATGTAGAGGGTTTGCAAACATTTAATTCATCAATCTTAGCATGTAAAATAGCATTTTCATTTCTAAGATTGGAAATGGCATCATTGCAAACATTCAAATCTTTAGCCTTAGAAATTAATTTATCATTCTCAGTTTTAAGGCTAGAAATTGATTCATTCAATTTATCAATCTTAGCAATTAATCTAGCATTTTCATTCTTAAGAGTTAAGATTGACAATTGAATCATCACAAACATTTAATTTTTCAACCTTAGCAGTAAAATTAGCATTCTCTGTTCTAAGGTTAGAAATAGTGTCATGGCAAATGCTAAGCTCCTTAGTCAAATTTTCATTTTTCTCTACTTCCTGATGAGAGCACCTAGAGGGGCGGGGGGTGAATAGGTGATCCTGTAAAAATTAAATACTAATAGCCACAAAACTTGGTTAAGTGTTAGTACGATAAAACCAAGTGGCTATAGAGCGAACTCTTGCGAATCACAATAGTCACACAGAAAGACAACACAAGAGACACAGTGGTTTATCCCGTGGTTCGGCCAAGTATAACACTTGCCTACCTCCACGTTGTGGCGTCCCAATGGACGAGGGTTGCACTCAACCCCTTTCAAGTGATCCAATGATCAACTTGAATACCACGACTTTCTTTGCTTATCTCTTTTTCCCGTTTGCGAGGAATCTCCATAAGTTGGAGTCTCTCGCCCTTACAACAAAGATCACAGTGAAAGCACAAGAGTAAGGGTGGGAAGCAATACACACAAATCCGCAGCAATACACACGCACACAAGCCAAGACTTGAGCTCAAAATGAAGCACAACGAGTTTCACAACTAGAACGGAGCTCAAATCACGAACACAGTCGATCAAGTGCGCGGAGACGGAGTCTGGAAGACTGAGAATGCTTAGAATATGCTTAGGTGACTCCTCCATGCACCTAGGGGTCCCTTTTATAGCCCCAAGGCTGCTAGGAGCCGTTGGAGGCATTCTTGGAAGGCTAATCTTGCCTTCTGTCGTGTGGCGCACCGGACAGTTCGGTGTGCCACCGGACAGTCACTGTAGCTGTCCGGTGTGCGATCTCCTTCCTTTTCTAGCGCATCCGACCGTTGCAGATTCGTGGCAGTTAGCGCACCGGACACTGTCCGGTGCAACCGGACAGTCCGATGCCCCTTGCCGACCATTGGCACGCCTACGCGTCGCGCAAAGAATGCACGACCGACCATTGGCGCAGTCGACCGTTGGCTCACCGGATAGTCCGGTGCCCCACTGGACAGTCAAGTGAATTATAGCCGTACGCCGTTGAACATTTCCCGAGAGCGACGACTTCGCCGTGGACGACTCACCAGACAGTCCGGTGCACCACCGGACAGTCCGGTGAATTGTAGCCGTACGACGTCGTCGAGTCCCGAGAGCGGCCTGTTCACCCGGACTGGTCCTGGCGCATCGGACATTGTCCGGTGCACCACCGGACACTGTCCAGTGCACCTAGACCGAACAACAGTTGGCTGTACACAACCAACTCTTTATCCAAACCATTTTCTCCTGTTTCTAGCACTTAGATACAATATGTTAGCACCCAAATCAATATACTAAGTCTAGAAACATACCTTGTTACACGATTTGCACTTCTTCAATCTTTGGCACAATTTAACACTTAGAGAATATGTGTTGGGCATTTAATCACCAAAACACTTTGGAAATGGCCCAAGAGCACATTTCCCTTTCAATCTCCCCCTTTTTGGCGATTTATGCCAACACATCCAAAAGCAACCAAAAGAAGTGCAATATCAATGCACAAGAGAACAAACTTGTTTTTGATTCAAATTTGGCATATTTGGATCATTCTTTGCCACCACTTGGTTTGTTTTTGCAAATCAAATTCATTTTCCTATCTCTAAGTCAAACACACTTGTTTAGGTACAAAGAGAGATATTCCAATGTAAAAATTGATCAAGAGCCAAAAACTCCCCCCTTTTTCCCATAATCATACATTCTCCCCATAAGAGACCAAATTTTGACAATAAGAGTATTTTGACAAATCAAAAGTTCTAACTCTACTCTTTTCGAAATTTCACAAGTTTCTAACTCTACATTTTTCGAAATTTCACAAGTGGTAGCTGATCCATTTGCTTTGGCCTTATTTTCTCCCCCTTTGGCATTAAGCACCAAAACGGGATCATTCTTGGCCCTTTAACCCCATTGCCTCACCAAAATTGTCAATTACGAGCAAAAAGGCAATAAGAGCATAGATATGAACTTGGAGTTAATACCGGAGTGCAGTGGAAGTCTTTGCATGGTCCGAGTTCACCTTTCCCTTTCAATTGAGACTAAAACAAGTAAACTCAAACACAAGGTTAGTCTTAAAGGGTCAAGTTGTAGCATGCCTCCCCCTAAATAAGTGCATCACTTGCAAATGGACTTGTGAGGTCTGGGGATCATGTGTACAACTTGAGCACCACAAATGAACAAAAATAGATTGACATGCATAAATTAACATGATCAAAGGCATAAAACACATGTATGCTATAGATCAATCCAAGTTACGCGAATCTAAGACATTTAGCTCACTACGCAACCTGCAAAACCTTTTCTCATCTAAAGGCTTGGTGAAGATATCGGCTAGCTGGTTCTCGGTGTTAATATGGTACACCTTGATATCCCCCTTTTGCTGGTAGTCTCTCAAAAAGTGATGCCAGATATCTATGTGCTTAGTGTGGCTGTGTTCAACAAGATTATCCGCCATGCGGATTGCACTCTCATTGTCACATAGGAGTGGGACTTTGCTCAGATTGTAGCCAAAGTCCCAGAGGGTTTGCCTCATCCAAAGTAGTTGTGCGCAACACTGTCCTGCGGCAACATACTCGGCCTCAGCGGTGGATAGGGCAACAGAAGTTTGTTTCTTTGAACTCCAAGACACTAGGGACCTTCCTAGGAATTGGCACGTCCCTGATGTACTCTTCCTATCAACCTTGCACCCGACATAATCGGAGTCTGAATATCCAATTAAGTCAAAGGTAGACCCCTTTGGATACCAGATCCCGAAGCAAGGCGTAGCAACTAAATATCTAAGAATCCGCTTAACGGCCACAAGGTGACATTCCCTTGGGTCGAATTGATATCTAGCTCACATGCATACGCTAAGCATAATATCTGGTCTACTAGCACATAAATAAAGCAAGGAACCTATCATAGACCGATATGCCTTTTGATCAACAGACTTACCTCCTTTGTTGAGGTCGACATGTCTGTTGGTTCCCATTGGTGTCTTCGCGGGCTTAGCATCCTTCATCCCGAACCGCTTGAGCAGGTCTTGCGTGTACTTCGTTTGGGAGATGAAGGTGCCGTCCTTGAGTTGCTTCACTTGGAACCCAAGGAAGTAGTTCAACTCGCCCATCATCGACATCTCAAATTTCTATGTCATCACCCTGCTAAACTCCTCACAAGACTTTTGGTTAGTAGAAGCAAATATTATGTCATCGACATAAATTTGGCACACAAATAGGTCACCATCACAAGTCTTAGTGAAAAGAGTTGGATCGGCTTTCCCAACCTTGAAAGCATTTGCAATTAGGAAATCTCTAAGGCATTCATACCATGCTCTTGGGGCTTGCTTAAGTCCATAGAGCGCCTTAGAGAGCTTACAAACATGGTCGGGGTACCGTTCATCCTCAAAGCCAGGGGGTTGCTCCACGTACACCTCCTCCTTGATCGGCCCGTTGAGGAAAGCGCTCTTCACATCCATTTGGAACAACCTGAAAGAGTGGTGAGCGGCATAGGCTAATAGAATGCGAATAGACTCTAGCCTAGCCACAGGAGCAAAAGTCTCCTCAAAATCCAAACCTGCGACTTGGGCATAACCTTTTGCCACAAGTCGAGCCTTGTTTCGTGTCACCACCTCGTGCTCGTCTTGCTTGTTGCGGAACACCCACTTGGTTCCCACAACGTTTTGCTTGGGACGTGGCACCAGGCTCCAAACTTCATTCCTCTTGAAGTTATTGAGCTCTTCCTGCATGGCCAACACCCAGTCCGGATCTTGCAAGGCCTCTTCTACCCTGAAAGGCTCAATAGAAGAGACAAACGAGTAATGCTCACAAAAGTTAGCTAGTCTTGAGCGAGTAGTTACTCCCTTGCTTATATCACCCAAAATCTGGTCGACGGGATGATTCCTTTGAATCGTCGCTCGAACTTGAGTTGGAGGGGCCCGTGGTGCTTCTTCCTCCATAACTTTGTCTTCTTGAGCTCCCCCTTGATCACACGCCTCCTCTTGAGGAACCTGTTCATCATCTTGAGTTGGGGGATGCACCATCGTTGAGGAAGAACGTTGATCTTGTTCTTGGTGTTCCTGTGGTCGCACATCTCCAATCGCCATGGTGCGAATTGCGTCCGTTGGAACATCATCTTCATCTACATCTGAGAGCACCTAGAGGGGGTGGTGAATAGGTGATCCTGTAAAAACTTAAACTCAGAGCCACAAACTTGATTAAGTGTTAGCGCAATGAAGCCAAGTGGCTAGAGATGAGTTCTTGCAAACACAATAACCACAAAGAGATCAACACAGAGAGGCACAGTGGTTTATCCCGTGGTTCGGCCAAGTCCAACACTTGCCTACTCCATGTTGTGGCGTCCCAACGGACGAGGGTTGCACTCAACCCCTTTCAAGCGGTCCAAAGACCCACTTGAATACCACGGTGTTTTGCTTTTGTTTCACTATATCCCGCTTGCGAGGAATCTCCACAACTTGGAGCCTCTCGCCCTTACAATTTGATTATCACAAAGAATCACAGAAGTAAGGATGGGATGAGCAACACACACAAGACACAAAATCAGAGCAACAATACGCACACAAGTCACAACTCGAGCTCTCAACACAACTCAAAGAGTTCTCTACTCAAATGGAGCTCTAGTTGCTATCACAAAGAATCAAATGCGCGGAAATGAAGTCTTGGTGCTTAGGAATGCTCAAGGAATGCTTGGTATACTCCTCCATGCGCCTAGGGGTCCCTTTTATAGCCCCAAGGCAGCTAGGAGCCGTTGAGAGCAATCCAGGAAGGCAATTCTTGCCTTCTGTCGACTGGCGCACCGGACAGTCCGGTGCGGATTTCTTTCCTATTCTGGCGCAGCCGACCGTTGCAGACTTGGAGCCGTTGGCGCACCGGACACTGTCCGGTGCACATCGGACAGTCCGGTGCCCCCATCCGACCGTTGGCTCAGCCACGCGTCACGCGCGGATTGCACGGCCGACCGTTGGCGCGCCCGACCGTTGGCTCACCGGACAGTCCGGTGACTCATCGGACAGTCCGGTGAATTATAGCCGTACGCTGTTGACTTGGTTCCCGAGAGCGGCGACTTCGCCGCAGCCGACTCACCGGACAGTGTCTGGTGCACCACCGGACAGTCCGGTGATTTATAGCCGTACGCCGCCGTCGAGACCCGAGAGCAGCCAGTTGATCAGATGCCAGCCTGGCGCACCGGACACTGTCCGGTGCACCACCGGACAGTCCGGTGCACCCAGACTGAGCAGAGTCTTGGCTGCTCGAGCCAAGTCTTTTCTAATTGAATTTTGTCTGATTCTAGCACTTAGACAAATATGTTAGTACACAAAAACCAATGTACTATGTCTAGAATCATACCTTTGTGTTGACTTTGCACTCCTTCCACCATTTGGCATAGTTTCACATTAAACCATTTGTGTTGGCACTTGATCACCAAAATACTTAGAAATGTCCCAAGGGCACATTTCCCTTTCAATCTCCCCCATTTTGGTGATTTATGCCAACACAACAAAAAGCAACTAAAGGAAGTGCAACAACAATGCAAATGAGAACACAAATTTGTTTTGATTCCAATTTGGCATATTTGGATCATTCTTTGCCACCACTTGGTTTGTTTTTGCAAATCAAACTCAATTTCCTATCTCTAAGTCAAAATCACCTGTTGAGGCATAGAGAGAGGTATTCCAAGAGAAATTGATCAAGAATTCAAAAACTCCCCCTTTTTTCCATAATCAAGCATTCTCCCCACAAGAGACAGACTTTTAGCACTAAGAGACAATAAGAGTATTTTGACAAAACAAAACTCTACTCTACTATTTTCAAAATTCTCAAGTGGTAGCTGATCCATTTCTTGCTTTGGCCTTATTTTCTCCCCCTTTGGCATCAAGCACCAAAACAGGATCAATCTTGGCCCTTAAACCCCATTGCCTCACCAAAATCTTCAAATAAGAGTAAAATGGCAATAAGGTTATTGAGATGAACTTGGAGTAAGTTACCCTCTCATCAGAATGCAGTGGAAGTCTTGCATGGTCCAAGTTCACCTTTCCCTTTCAATCCACCTTTGAGACTAAATCAAGCAAGCTCAAACATATGGTTAGTCTTAAAGGGTCAAGTTGTAGCACATCTCCCCCCCAAATATGTGCATCACTCGCAAATGGACTTTTGAGGTCCGGGGAGTGTTTGTACAACTTGAGCACCATAAATAAACAACAAAATGCATAAGGGAACATGATCAAAGCATAATACACATGTATGCTACACATCAATCCAAGTTCCACGAATCTAAGACATTTAGCTCACTATGCAGCCTGCAAAAGGTCTTCTCATCTAAAGGCTTGGTAATGATATCAGCTAGCTGGTTCTCGGTGCTAATATAAAACACTTCAATATCTCCCTTTTGCTGTTGGTCTCTCAAAAAGTGATGCCAGATGTCAACGTGCTTTGTGCGGCTGTGCTCAACAGGATTATCCGCCATGCAGATAGCACTCTCATTGTCACATAGGAGTGGGACTTTGCTCAGATTGTAGCCAAAGTCCCGGAGGGTTTGCCTCATCCAAAGTAGTTGCGCGCAACACTGTCCTACGACAACGTACTCGGCCTCAGCGGTGGATAGGGCAACAGAGGTTTGTTTCTTAGAACTCCACGACACCAGGGACCTTCCTAGAAATTGGCACGTCCCTAATGTACTCTTCCTATCGACCTTACATCCAGCATAATCGGAGTCTGAATATCCAATTAAGTCAAAGGTAGACCCCTTTGGATACCAGATCCCGAAGCAAGGCGTAGCGACTAAATATCTAAGAATTCGCTTCACAGCCACTAAGTGACATTCCCTTGGATCAAATTGAAATCTAGCACACATGCATACACTTAGCATAACATCCGATCTACTAGCACATAAATAAAGCAAGGAACCTATCATGGACCGGTATGCTTTTTGATCAACGGACTTACCTCCTTTGTTGAGGTCGACGTGTCCATCAGTTCCCATTGGAGTCTTTGCGGGCTTGGCGTCCTTCATCCCAAAACGCTTGAGCAAGTCTTGCGTATACTTCGTTTGGGAAATGAAAGTGCCATCCTTGAGTTGCTTCACTTGGAACCTAAGGAAGTAGTTCAACTCGCCCATCATCGACATCTCAAACTTTTGAGTCATCACCCTGCTAAACTCTTCACAAGACTGTTGGTTAGTAGAACCAAATATTATGTCATCGACATAAATTTGGCACACAAATAAGTCACCATCACATGTCTTAGTGAAAAGAGTTGGATCGACTTTCCCAACCTTGAAAGCATTAGCAATTAAAAAGTCTCTAAGGCATTCATACCATGCTCTTGGGGCTTGCTTAAGTCCATAGAGCGCCTTAGAGAGCTTACACACGTGGTCGGGGTACCGTTCATCCTCAAAGCCAGGGGGTTGCTCCACGTACACCTCCTCCTTGATTGGCCCATTGAGGAAAGCGCTCTTTACGTCCATTTGGAACAACCTGAAAGAATGGTGAGCGGCATAGGCTAACAAAATACGTATCGACTCTAACCTAGCCACAGGAGCGAAAGTCTCCTTAAAGTCCAAACCTGCGACTTGGGCATAACCTTTTGCCACAAGTCGAGCTTTGTTCCTTGTCACCACCCCGTGCTCGTCCTGTTTGTTGCGGAACACCCACTTGGTTCCCACAACATTTTGCTTGGGACGTGGCACCAGTGTCCAAACTTCATTTTGCTTAAAGTTGTTGAGCTCTTCCTGCATGGCCAACACCCAGTCTGGATCTAGCAAGGCCTCTTCTACCCTGAAAGGCTCAATAGAAGAGACAAAAGAGTAATGCTCACAGAAATTAGCTAATCTAGAGCGAGTGGTTACTCCCTTGCTAATGTCACCCAAAATCTAGTCGATGGGATGGTTCCTTTGAATCATCGCTCGAACTTGAGTTGGAGGGGCCTGTGGTGCTTCTTCCTCTTCAACTTGAACATCTTGTGCTCCCCCTTGATCACACGCCTCTTCTTGAGGAACCTGTTCATCATCTTGAGTTGGGGGTTGCACCATTGTTGAGGAAGAAGGCTGATCTTGTTCCTTGTGTTCCTGCGGTCGCACGTCTCCAATCGCCATGGTACGAATCGCGTCCGTTGGAACATCATCCTCATCTACATCATCAAGCTCAACTTGCTCTCTTGGAGAGCCATTAGTCTCATCAAATACAACATCGCTAGAGACTTCAACCAAACCCGATGATTTGTTGAAGACTCTATACGCCTTTGTATTTGAGTCATAACCTAACAAAAACCCTTCTACAACTTTGGGAGCAAATTTTGAATTTCTACCTTTCTTCACCAGAATGTAGCATTTACTCCCAAAAACTCGAAAATACGAAACGTTGGGTTTGTTACCGGTTAGAAGCTCGTATGATGTCTTCTTGAGGAGGCGATGAAGGTAGACCCGGTTTATGGCGTGGCAAGCCGTGTT
This sequence comes from Zea luxurians, assembly GCA_029449295.1. Lineage (NCBI taxonomy): Eukaryota > Viridiplantae > Streptophyta > Magnoliopsida > Poales > Poaceae > Zea > Zea luxurians. The sequence continues at coordinate 29,947,055 of JAOPSE010000023.1, read as the reverse complement.
CACAGCTTCTGACCAAAACCGCTCGGGCGTCCTGAATTCTCCAAGCATCGTCCTCGCCATGTCTATAAGCGTCCTGTTCTTCCTCTCTACCACACCATTTTGCTGTGGTGTGTAAGGAGCGGAGAACTCGTGCTTGATTCCTTCCTCCTCAAGGTACTCCTCCACTTGAAGGTTTTTGAACTCGGACCCGTTGTCGCTCCTTATCTTCTTTACCTTGAGCTCAAACTCATTTTGAGCTCTCCTTAGGAAGCGCTTGAGGGTCCCTTGGGTTTCAGATTTATCTTGCAAAAAGAATACCCAAGTGAAGCGGGGAAAATCATCAACAATTACTAAACCATACTTACTTCCCCCGATGCTGAGGTAGTCGATGGGTCCGAAGAGGTCCATATGCAGCAGCTCCAGGGATCTTGATGGGGTCATCACATTCTTGCTGTGATGCGCACTTCCCACTTGTTTACCTGCTTGACAAGCTGCACAAGGTCTATCTTTTTCGAAATGCACATTTGTTAGACCTAACACATGTTCTCCCTTTAGAAGTTTGTGAAGGTTCTTCATCCCCAAATGTGCTAGACGGCGATGCCACAGCCAGCCCATGCTAGTCTTAGCAATTAAGCATGCATCTAGACCGGCCTCCTCCTTTGCAAAATTAACTAAATAGAGTTTGCCGTCTAGTACACCCTTAAAAGCTAATGAACCATCACTCCTTCTAAAGACAGACACATCTACATTTGTGAATAAGCAATTATATCCCATATTACATAATTGACTAACCGACAAAAGATTATAACCTAGCGACTCTACTAAAAATACATTGGAGATAGAGTGCTCATTTGAGATGGAAATCTTGCCTAAGACTTTAACCTTGCCTTGATTCCCGTCACCGAATATGATTGAATCTTGGGAATCTTTATTCTTGACGTAGGAGGTGAACATCTTCTTCTCCCCCGTCATGTGGTTTGTGCATCCGCTGTCGATAATCCAGCTTGATCCCCCGGATGCATAAACCTGCAAGGCAAATTAGGCTTGGGTCTTAGGTACCCAACTCTTGTTGGGTCCTACAAGGTTAGTGACAATAGTCTTAGGAACCCAAATGCAAGTTTTATCTCCCTTACATTTGGCTCCCACCTTTTTAGCAATCACCTTTTTATTTTTACACGAAAGAATAAACTTAGCATTGCAAGCATGAAAGGCAGTGGTAGATCCATTATATACTTTTCTAGGAGCATGAGACATAACATTCTTCCTAGATCTACCATAAAAGTTTGAACTAGAAGAAATAATGGCATGAGAGTTGACCACATTACAACTCCTATCATAATGAACATTTGAATCTTTTATAGCCATATTTCTACCATGCATATAAGAACTAGAAGCAGTCATAGCAAGAGAATCATAAGAATAATTCCTACAAACATTTCTAGAGAATTTCCTATCGCTATAAATGAAGGCATGATTCTTTTGATTGCTACTAGTCATAGGAGCCTTCCCTTTCTCCTTAGCGGGGATAGGAGCCTTATGACTTGTTAAGTTCTTGGCTTCACTCTTAAAGCCAAGCCCATCCTTAATTGAGGGGTGTCTACCAATAGTGTAGGCATCCCTTGCAAATTTTAATTTATCAAATTCATTTTTGCTAGTCTTAAGTTGAGCATTAAGACTAGCCATTTCATCACTTAGTTTAGAAATGGAAACTAGGTGTTCACTACAAGCATCAACATTAAAATCTTTACACCTATTGCAAATCACAACATGTTCTACACAAGAGGTTGATTTATTAGCTATTTCTAACTTAGCACTCAAGTCATCATTGATACTTTTTAAGCTAGAGATAGATTCATGGCATGTAGACAATTCACATGAAAGCATTTCATTTCTTTTAACTTCTAGAGCAAGAGAATTTTGCGCACTAACAAATTTATCATGCTCTTCATATAAAAGGTCCTCTTGCTTTTCTAACAATATATTCTTCTCATTCAAAGCATCAATTAATTCATTGATTTTATCAATTTTGGTTCTATCTAAGCCTTTGAATAAACATGCATAGTCTATTTCATCATCACTAGATTCATCATCACTTGAAGAAGCGTAAGTACTAGTATTACGAGTGCTTACCTTCCTTTCCCTTGCCATGAGACAGGTGTGATGCTCGTTGGGGAAGAGGGGTGATTTGTTGAAGGCCGAGGCGGCGAGTCCTTCGTCGTCGGAGTAGGACGATGATCAATCTGAGTCCCATTCCTTGCCAAGGTGTGCCTCGCCCTTAGCCTTCTTGTAAGTCTTCTTCTTTTCCCTCTTCTTTTCTTGATCTTGGTCACTATCATTATCGGGACAATTAGCAATAAAGTGACCAACCTTACCGCACTTGAAGCAGGAGCGCTTTCCCTTTGTCTTGTTCCTTTTGGGATGCTCCTTGCGACCCTTTAGCGCCGTCTTGAAGCGCTTGATGATGAGGGCCATTTCTTCCTCATTGAGCCCCTCCGCCTCAACTTGCGCCACCTTGCTAGGTAGCGCCTCCTTGCTACTCGTTGCCTTGAGAGCAATGGCTTGAGGCTCATGAATTGGACCATTCAACGCCTCATCGACGTATCTTGCCTCTTTGATCATCATCCGCCCGCTTATGAACTTTCCAAGTATTTCTTCTGGCGACATCTTGGTGTACCTAGGATTTTCACGAATATTGTTTACAAGATGTGGATCAAGGATAGTGAAAGACCTTAGCATTAGGCGGACGACGTCGTGGTCCGTCCATCGCGTGCTTCCATAGCTCCTTATTTTGTTGACGAGGGTCTTGAGCCTGTTGTATGTTTGGGTTGGCTCCTCCCCCCTGATCATTGCGAACCTCCCAAGTTCGCCCTCCACCAACTCCATCTTGGTGAGCATGGTGACGTCATTTCCCTCATGAGAGATCCTGAGGGTGTCCCAAATCTGCTTGGCGTTATCCAAGCCGCTCACCTTATGGTATTCATCCCTGCACAATGACGCTAAAAGAATAGTAGTAGTTTGTGCATTTTTATGAATTTGTTCATTGATGAATATGGGACTATCCATACTATCAAAGTGCATTCCATTTTCTACTATCTCCCATATACTTGGATGGAGAGAGAACAGGTGGCTACGCATTTTGTGACTCCAAAATCCGTAGTCCTCTCCATCAAAGTGAGGAGGTTTACCGAGGGGAATGGAAAGCAAATGAAAATTGGAACTTTGCGGAATACGAGAATAATCAAAGGAAAAGTTCGAATTAACCGTCTTCTTTTTCTCGTAGTCGTTGTCGTCGTCGTCCTTTTGGGAAGAAGAAGACTCGTCGCTGTCGTCGTAGTAGACGATCTTCTTGATATGCCTCTTCTTCTTCCCGTCCTTCTTCTTTTGACTTGAGACCGAGTCAGTGGGCTTGTCGTCTTTCAGCTCATTGATGAAGGACTCCTTCTCCTTGTCGTTGTTGATCACCATCCCCTTGCCCTTAGGATCCATCTCTTCGGGCGATTAGTCCCTTTTGTGAAGAGAACGGCTCCGATACCAATTGAGAGCACCTAGAGGGGGGGGGGGGGGTGAATAGGTGATCCTGTAAAAACTTAAACTCAAAGCCACAAACTTGATTAAGTGTTAGCGCAATGAAGCCAATTAGTGGCTGGAGATGAGTTCTTGCAAACACAATAACCACAAAGAGATCAACACAGAGAGGCACAATGGTTTATCCCGTGGTTCGGCCAAGTCCAACACTTGCCTACTCCACGTTGTGGAGTCCCAACGGACGAGGGTTGCACTCAACCCCTTTCAAGCGGTCCAAAGACCCACTTGAATACCACAGTATTTTGCTTTTGTTTCACTATATCCCGCTTGCGAGGAATCTCCACAACTTGGAGCCTCTCGCCCTTACAATTTGATTATCACAAAGAATCACGGAAGTAAGGATGGGATGAGAAACACACACAAGACACAAAATCAGAGCAACAATACGCACATAAGTCACAACTCGAGCTCTCAACACAACTCGAAGAGTTCTCTACTCAAATGGAGCTCTAGTTGCTATCACAAAGAATCGAATGCGCGGAAATGAAGTCTTGGTGCTTAGAAATGCTCAAGGAATGCTTGGTATACTCCTCCATGCGCCTAGGGGTCCCTTTTATAGCCCCAAGGCAGCTAGGAGCCGTTGAGAGCAATCCAGGAAGGCAATTCTTGCCTTCTGTCGACTGGCGCACCGGATAGTCCGGTGCACCACCGGACACTGTCCGGTGCGGATTTCTTTCCTATTCTGGCGCAGCCGACCGTTGCAGACTTGGAGTCGTTGGCGCACCGGACACTGTCTGGTGCACACCAGACAGTCCGGTGCCCCCATCCGACCGTTGGCTTAGCCACGCGTCACGCGCGGATTGCACGGCCGACCGTTGGCGCGCCCAACCGTTGGCTCACCGGACAGTCTGGTGAATTATAGTCGTACGCTGTTGACTTGGTTCCCGAGAGCGGCGACTTCGCCGCAGCCGACTCACCGGACACTGTCCGGTGCACCACCGGACAGTCCGGTGATTTGTAGCCGTACGCCGCCGTCGAGACCCAAGAGCAGCCAGTTGATCAGACGCCAGCTTGGCGCACCGGACACTGTCCGGTGCACCACCGGACAGTCCGGTGCACCCAGACTGAGCAGAGTCTTGGCTGCTCGAGCCAAGTCTTTTCCAATTGAATTTTCTCTGATTCTAGCACTTAGACAAATATGTTAGTACACAAAAACCAATGTACTAAGTCTAGAATCATACCTTTGTGTTGACTTTGCACTCCTTCCACCATTTGGCATAGTTTCACATTAAACCATTTGTGTTGGCACTTGATCACCAAAATACTTAGAAATGTCCCAAGAGCACATTTCCCTTTCAACATCATCAAGATCAACTTGCTCTCTTGGAGAGCTATTAGTTTCATCAAATACAACGTCGCTAGAGACTTCAACCAAACCCGATGATTTGTTGAAGACTCTATATGCCTTTGTATTTGAGTCATAACCTAGCAAAAACCCTTCTACAGCTCTGGGAGCAAATTTGGAATTTCTACCTTTCTTTACTAGAATATAACATTTACTCCCAAATACACCGAAGTATGAAACGTTGGGTTTGTTATCGGTTAGAAGTTCATACGAGGTCTTCTTGAGGAGGTGATGAAGGTAGACCCGGTTTATGGCGTGGCAAGCTGTGTTCACAGCTTCCAACCAAAACTGCTCGGGCGTCTTGAATTCTCCAAGCATCATCCTCGCCATGTCTATAAGTGTCCTGTTCTTCCTCTCTACCACACCGTTTTGCTGTGGTGTGTAGGGAGCGGAGAACTCGTGCTTGATTCCTTCCTCCTCAAGGTACTCCTCCACTTGTAAGTTCTTGAACTCGGACCCATTGTCGCTTCTTATCTTTTTCACCTTGAGCACAAATTCGTTTTGAGCTCTCCTTAGAAAGCGCTTTAGGGTCCCTTGGGTTTCTGATTTATCCTGCAAAAAGAATACCCAAGTGAAGCAAGAAAAATCATCAACAATAACAAGACCATACTTACTTCCCCCGATGCTGAGGTAGGCGACGGGTCCGAAGAGGTCCATATGAAGTAGCTCTAGAGGTCTTGATGTGGCCATCACATTCTTGCTGTGATGAGTACTTCCCACCTATTTGCTTGCTTGACAAGCTGCACAAGGTCTACCTTTTTCGAAAAATACATTGGTTAGACCTAACACATGTTCTCCCTTTAGAAGTTTATGAAGGTTCTTCATCCCAACATGTGCTAGACGGCGATGCCACAGCCAGCTCATGCTAGTCTTAGCAATTAAGCATGCATCTAGATCGGCCTCCTCTTTCGAAAAATCAACTAAGTAGAGTTTGCCGTCTAGTACACCCTTAAAAGCTAATGAACCATCACTCCTTCTAAAGACAGACACACCTACATTGGTAAATAGACAACTATAACCCATATTACATAGTTGACTAACAGATAATAAGTTGTATCTAAGCGATTCAACTAAGAACACATTGGATATAGAATGCTCGGATGAAATGGCTATCTTTCCTAGTCCTTTAACCTTGCCTTCGTTCCCATCTCCAAAGATGATTGAATCTTGGGAATCTTTGTTCTTGACGTAGGAGGTGAACATCTTCTTCTCCCCTGTCATGTGGTTTGTGCATCCGCCGTCGATAATCCAGCTTGAGCCCCCAGATGCATAAACCTGCAAGGCAAATTAGGCTTGGGTTTTAGGTACCCAACTCTTGTTTGGTCCTACAAGGTTAGTTACAATAGCCTTTGGGACCCAAATGCAAGTCTTGTCTCCCTTGCATTTGACCCCCAACTTTCTAGCAACCACTTTTCATTTTTACATGAAAGTACAAACGTAGTGTTGCAAGCATGAAAGATAGTGGTAGGTTTATTACACACTTTCCTAGGAGCATGAGACACAAAATTTCTCCTAGGCCTACCATTAAAATTAGAACTTGAAGCAATCATAGCATGTGAGTCAAAAGCATTATAACTCCTGTAAATGAAAGTATGATTCTTTTGATTACTACTAGCCATAGGGACCTTCCCTTTCTCCTTGTTAGGAATGGGAGCCTTTTGGCTTGTTAAGTTCTTGGCTTCCTTTCGAAAGCCAAGTCCATCCTTAATTGAGGGATGTCTACCAACGGTGTAGGCATTTCTAGCAAATTTTAACTTACCAAAGTCATTTTTGCAAGTCTTAAGTTGGGCATTAAGACTTGCCACTTCACCATTTAATTTTGTAATAGAAGTAAGGTGCTCAACACATGCATCAACATCAAAATCCTTACACCTATTACAAATGACAACATGCTCTACACAAGAACTAGATTTATTAGCTACTTCTAGCTTAGCATTTAAATCATCATTAATACTCTTTAAGCTAGACACAGTTTCATGACAAGCAGATAATTCAGAAGATAGCATTTCATTCCTTTTAATCTCTAAAGCAAGAGATTTTTGTACACTAACAAACTTATCATGCTCTTTATACAAAATATCCTATTGCTTTTCTAAGAGTCTATTCTTTTCATTTAAAGCATCAATCAATTCATTGATTTTATCTACTTTTGCTCTATCTAAACCCTTAAGTAAATCGGTATAATCTACTTCATCATCACTAGAATCATCATCACTTGAAGTAGTATACTTAGGGGTTTCTCAAACGCTTACCTTTTTCTCCTTTGCCATGAGGCAAGTATGGCGTTTGTTGGGGAAGAGAGATGATTTGTTGAAGGCTAAGGCAGCGAGTCCTTCATCGTTGGAGTCGGAAGAAGAGCAATCCGAATCCCATTCCTTGCCAAGGTGCGCCTCGCCCTTCACTGTGGCGGAACCACCCGAATTATTCCAGCTTAAGTGCCTAAGTCACGCCTCAGGGGCCGTAACGCACTTAAATCGGAATAACCCGTCAGTCCCTCAGATCTAGTCTGATGGAGCCACTTAACCAGGATCAAATTCCACAATCTCACACGAAGGTGAGTCACAGAAGAAATACAATAAAACAGGAATCCACAAATTAAGTACTGAGTTATTACATAAATCGGAGTTTTTGAGTAGCCAATGGGAGTTCACAAAATAAAGTGCAGCGGATAATCGATGTCGTCGGTATTGAGGAATTGGGCAAGGCCTAGCCCACTACTCCTCGTGCTCCTCTCCTGCCGGAGCAACATCCCACTCGACCGTCCAACCCGGTGGCAGGGTGGTAGGCCAAGTCACACCATCAACCATTTCCTGAATGGTACCTGCAAAAATTGTGCCACAAGCAAGGCTGAGTATACTAATACTCAGCTAGACTTACCCGGTGTGAGGAATCTACTCCTCTACCTCTAGACTATGCAGCTGTTTGGCTGAGGGGTTTGGTTTGCCAAAAGCACTAGCTGTTTCTAAAATCAACTTTTAGCTTTTCAAATTCTATCATCATTACTTAGCTAGATTTACTTCTTCTAAGCATACATGGTAACAAGCATTTAGATCAATCAACAAGTTATCTCATGTAACCTCATTTCACTTCTTACTCAATGCAGTACAAGGAATCAAGTAGTCTCATTAGCTGCGAGAAGCAGACGATTCGAATCGAGTTTTAACCTTGCAAGGTAAACCTAAACACACGACATGTCAGGGTACTCCGACCCCACACATGACAACCGTCCCCATCGATTCCCCGTTCGTGTCCAGGCCTCACCGCCTTGGCATACAATGCTCCACTGACCCCGGCTGCCGCCGTGCAGTGACCGCACTTGTACCCACCATAGCTAGCATGGGAGACCCAGTCTCAGGTCGCATGAGGGATAAAGTCCGCGCCCGGCTTCACTCAGGTACTAGGTTTACCGGTTACCATATTTCCCGGCATGTGCTTAGTACGTTCAAAAGCTTGACTCAGGTATCCACACATTAATCCTTAATTCTTTTTCTCGTCTCATGGACAAGACATCCTCCCTGGATCCAAGTCCATAGACCAACATATATATCCCGTTATCAAGATGAATACAATCAATTCCTGACCTCGCGCGAGTGCTAGAAAAATCACTCGACTTCTACCGAGATCCTGATTAGCAAAGCAGCTACTCGACCTAGCATACTAGTATTCATCTCAAAAAGGAATCCTAAGTTCATGCAACTAGAGGTTTCAAGCAACTCCTACACTTAAGTGCACATTACAAACCTACAAACATTAAGTGTAGTAAAATAGCATATATAAACGGTTATGCATAAAACCGGGGCTTGCCTTCAATTGCTAGGGCTGCAGGGAGATCCTCGATAGCAGCCTCTGAAGCCTGCTCCTGGTCCTCCTCTTGGACAGGTCCTTGCTCGGGGATGAGCACGTACTCTCCGTCGGCAAGATTACAATCTAATGAATGCAATGCGTAAGATATATGCATGATATGATATGTGCTTTTAGAAATTACAACTTTTGACGGTGTATGATCCACTTGATTTAAACAAGGTTATCTTTACCTATGCAAGACCCTTGGGTGGTATACTTGGTAAATTAAGTTAAACTTTAGCTAATGCAAGTGGTAGGTTTTACTTTTAGGGGTTCCACTGAATTCTTTTTAAGTCTTGGGGAGAATTGATAAGTATTCAGGATAGGCTTATTGGGGTGAGGTTTATTTCTTCTTTCCCTTTCTTTTATTCCCTTAAAAGTTTTGGAGTAGGTTTAAACTACAAGTTGCTTCTATAAAATTCTAAAAATTCTGCAAAAATTACAGTGGCTTGGCACTGGGGTATGTTTCTTTGTTTCAAAATTTGGGGATCAGAAAGTGAATAGTTTCCCCTGGACAAAATTATTAAATTCTTGGGCAGAAGGGGTGCTTTGAACTACAACTATTATTTAACGGTGGGTAATTCTCTAAAACTTATTTTTTCTGGCTTTTAGGTGTTATAACATGACTTGATACAATTTTCTAGCCATTAATACCTTTTAGTTATTTTACTATGGTTTTCTCAAGTTTCTAGCCAAATAGGTGCTTTCTACTACCACTATATTTGAAAAATATCAAACAATAGAGTTTTTATTTTTCTTAGCTATTGTTTTGTGCAAGAGCAATCATTCTGAAGTTTGGCATCTTTTTGCTTAAGGAGAGGGGTGGTATGCTTATTTGAATTTAGTGGCCTTTCTCATAAAACAGTAGCAATAGATAAGAATTTGCTTCCTCTTCATGGGTTTGCATTTTTCTCTGATGGTTTATCTCATTATGGACTTAGCTAATTTTTGGTTGCCCATTATCATATTATTAGGGGTTGTTTATGATTTATTTGGAGAATGCCTCATTATCATTTTATATTTATTCTCCTTACTTAAAAAGTTGAACTGAGGTGTTCTTTATTTTTGTAGTGGGGCTCTGGTGGTTGTAAGTCCACTGGATTTTTACTACTCATTTTGGTTCTAGTTTTGCTACTCTAATAATTGATTTTCAGTCCATATAAGGCCAAATAAAACATTTTAATTTAAAACTGGTCCAAATTAATGGTCTCTGCATTTTTCCTAGGTTCTCTGTTACATAAGTAAACTAGAAAAAATAATCCTAATCACTGTTCATTAATTTCTAATGCCTTTCTGATTTTTCCTAAGTTTTGGGCAAAATAGTTTTAAATGAATATCTACATCACATTTTTCAATACTTGGGTTCCTACTATTTTTAAACAATGTCTAAATGAGGTTTGAGTACCTACAAATTTTCTTAAGTTCAGCACAGGAGAAAAACTAATTTTCCTTAATTAAACATGTTTTGGTGGGTTTCTGTTTTTAATTTTAAACTCTAAAATTTTGAACAGAAAGCATAGGGCTTATCATTTTTAAATGATAGTTCATAATATTCAGGAGCTAACAAAATTAGTTTGACAACTTTTTATGAAAACTTCATCAAGTTATGGATTTTCTAAGTTCTCTGGTCAATTAAAAAGAATAACAGAATTGGTTTAATGGAAATCCACTTTGCACTGGGGTCCCTGGCGGGTTTTTAAGTTTTCCTCGCGAATCAGTCCTTAAGCTACTATTCACATGAGTCTCTGACATTACAGAAAATCCCCCGGGTTCTACAAATCCTAACCCGAGGTCCTTCTTCTAAGTTAAACAGTAACCGCGGCGGAAGAAAGGGAGGAGGGGCTCACCGGCGGCGAGATTGCTCCGGTGAAGTGGTCGAGGACGTAGGGGAGGTCTCGGGGATCACAACGAGGTGCGGGTCGCCGTCAGGGATGGCCGGAGTCGGTCGGTCCACGCGCGCAGGCGGGGATGCTCGTCGGCGGCGAGGAGTCCGGCCTGGTCACGGCGAGATAGGTCAATTGGATGGGTCAGAGGGGTTCACGGGGTGCCAGAGAAGATATGGGTGCAAGGAATCGGTCGGAGACTCACTGGATAGCTCGGTCCACGCGCGGCGGCGGAAGACCGAAGTCCGGTGAGGTCGATCTCGGGCCTCCGGTGAAGTCCGGCCGGGTCTGAGGGCTTGGCAAGTTTCACGGGCTGCTGGTGGAGCTAGCCGAAGCACTGGCTCGACTTGAGGATGGCTGGAGTGGGCTGGCCACGGTGGCCGAAGCTCTGGCGGCGATGGCGGGCGGAATTGAGCTCGCCGGAGCTAAGGAGAGGGGGCTGGCCGGTGAGGGTGAGTGTGGGGCGAAGTGAGGTGCGCCCGGGGAGGCTTTATAGGCGCGGGCGGGCACGGCCGAGGGCGTGGGCGCGCGGCGGACTTGACCGGACGCCGGGGCGAGCGCGCGCGCGGGTTGGGCGAGTTCTGGCGTGCCGACCAGGGTCGAACACGTGTGCCCGTGCGTTCTGCCCAAGTTCTGGCGCGTGTGGTCGCTCATCCGAGCCTGCTCTCGCCTTGGTCAGTGCACAAAACCTCTTCTCCTCCCTACAAGCTACCATTCTTGTGTGGAGGTCATAGGATTTTGCCTACTGGTTGCAGAGATATGGAGCCAGGAAATCCGGTGTGTCTCCCTGCCCAAACCCGAGGCAAATCCAAGGTTTTGTCGTGTCTAGGGCTCGCGTCCCAATGCCATCTTCTGGCACACGACAGAGGGGTTAGTTAGACACAATTTTGTCAATGGGGCCATTAGGATTCGAGTTGGGGATCAAGGTGAACATCCCTGATCTTTAGCTCAAGGTCTGAATTTTAGAATTCTGAAATTCAGAATTCCCATTAAGTCCCCACATGAGAAGCTTGATTTGGGGTTTTAATTGAGTTATTTTGGCTAAGCTTTCTCAACCTTTCTTGTTGTTTATTAAATATACTTCAATTTTTATAATTGTCTCAAGTCAAGATTTTAAATTTTTCATACCCTTTTCCTTATTTTCTTGAATTTTGCTCATGGGGCTCACTTAGGGTTTATATTAGGGTTACAACATTAATATTTTTTTGAAAGACCCATTTGTTGTGATCATGATACTTTTAAGTATATGCTTGGTGAATTCTTTATTCTTAAGTTAATTTGATGCTCATGCTTACTTTGGTTCACATAAAATGATGGTTCTTGGTTTAGCATTTTAAGAGAAACCCTAGGTGACACTGGGGTGTCACATTCACCTTCTTGTAGGCCTTCTTCTTCTCCCTCTTTCTGCTCTTTTCTTGTTCCTTGCCATTAGTATTATCGGGACAATTTGCTATAAAATGACCAGCCTTACCGCATTTAAAATAGGAGTGCTTTCCCTTTGCTTTGCTCTTGTTGGGATGCTCCTTGCATCCTTTTAGCGCGGTCTTGAAGCGTTTGGTGATGAGGGCCATCTCATCTTCGTTTAGCCCGACAGCCTCAACTTGTGCCACCTTGCTAGGTAGCGTCTCCCTGCTGCTGCTTGTTGCCTTGAGTGCAACGGGCTGGGGCTCATAGATGGGCATTGGGCCGTTCAATGCATCATCAACATATCTTGCTTCCTTGACCATCATACGCCCGCTCACAAACTTTCCGAGTATCTCCTCGGGCGTCATCTTTGTGTACCTAGGATTCTCATGGATGAGGTTCACAAGTTGAGGGTCAATAACAGTGAAAGACCTGAGCATAAGTCAGACGACGTTGTGGTCCATCCATCTCATGCTTCCATAGCTCCTGATCTTGTTAACCAGGGTTTTGAGCCTGTTGTATGTTTGAGTTGGCTCCTCTCCCCTGATCATGGCAAACCTTCCTAGCTCGCCTTCCACCAACTCCATTTTGGTGATCATGGTGGCGTCGTTCCCCTCATGTGATATCTTGAGGGTGTCCCATATTTGCTTGGCGTTGTCCAAGCCGTTCACCTTGTTGTATTCATCCCTGCACAACGATGCTAACAAAATAGTGGTAGCTTGTGCATTCTTATGAATTTGTTCGTTAATGAATACAGGGTTATCCATACTATCAAATTGCATTCCATTCTCAACTATCTCCCAAATACTAGGATGGAGAGAGAAAACGTGACTACGCATTTTGTGACTCCAAAAAGCGTAGTCCTCTCCATCAAAGTGTGAAGGTTTACCAAGAGGAATAGAAAGCAAATGAGCATTGGAATTATAAAGAATACGAGAATAATCAAATGAAAAATTTGTATTAACCAGTTTATTTTTCTCGTCGTCGTCGTCTCTTGGGGAAGAAGAAGACTCGTCGCTGTCGTAGTAGACAATCTTCTTGATGCGTCTCTTCTTCTTCCCGTCCATCTTCTTATGACTCGAGCCAGAGTCAGTGGGCTTGTCGTCCCTTGGCTCGTTGAAGATGGACTCCTTCTCCTTATCGTTGACCACCATCCCCTTTCCCTTAGGATCCATCTCATCGGGCGATTAGTCCTTTTCATGAAGAGAACGGCTCCGATACCAATTGAGAGCACCTAGAGGGGGGTGAATAGGTGATCCTGTAAAAATTAAATACTAATAGCCACAAAACTTGGTTAAGTGTTAGTACGATAAAACCAAGTGGCTATAGAGCGAACTCTTGCGAAACACAATAGTCACACAGAAAGACAACACAAGAGACACAGTGGTTTATCCCGTGGTTCGGCCAAGTATAACACTTGCCTACCTCCATGTTGTGGTGTCCCAATGGACGAGGGTTGCACTCAACCCCTTTCAAGTGATCCAATGATCAACTTGAATACCACGACTTTTCTTTGCTTATCTCTTTTTCCCGTTTGCGAGGAATCTCCACAAGTTGGAGTCTCTCGCCCTTACAACAAAGATTACAGTGAAAGCACAAGAGTATGGGTGGGAAGCAACACACACAAATTCGCAGCAATACACACGCACACAAGCCAAGACTTGAGCTCAAAATGAAGCACAACGAGTTTCACAACTAGAACGGAGCTCAAATCACTAACACAGTCGATCAAGTGCGCGAAGACGGAGTGTGGAAGACTTAGAATGCTTAGAGTATGCTTAGGTGACTCCTCCATGCGCCTAGGGGTCCCTTTTATAGCCCCAAGGCAGCTAGGAGCCGTTGGAGGCATTCTTGGAAGGCTAATCTTGCCTTCTGTCGTGTGGCGCACCGGACAGTCCGGTGCGCCACCGGACAGTCACTGTAGCTGTCCGGTGCGTGATCTCCTTCCTTTTCTGGCGCATCCGACTGTTGCAGATTCGTGGCAGTTGGCGCACCGGACAGTCCGGTGCCCCCTGCCGACCATTGGCGCGCCTACGCATCGCGCGAAGAATGCGCGGCCGACCGTTGGCGTAGTCGACCGTTGGTTCACCGGACAGTCTGGTGCCCCACCGGACAGTCCGATGAATTATAGTCGTACACCATTGAACATTTCCCGAGAGCGACGACTTCGCCACAGACGACTCACTGGACAGTCTAGTGCACCACCAGACAGTTTGGTGAATTGTAGCCGTACGCCGCCGTCGAGTCCCGAGAGCGGCCTATTCACCGGGACTAGTCCTGGCGCACCGGACACTGTCCGGTGCACCTAGACCGAACAGCAGTTGGCTGTACACAACCAACTCTTTATCCAAACCATTTTCTCCTGTTTCTAGCACTTAGATACAATATGTTAGTACCCAAATCAATATACTAAGTCTAGAAACATACCTTGTTATATGATTTGCACTTCTTCAATCTTTGGCACAATTTAACACTTAGAGAATATGTGTTGGGCACTTAATCACCAAAACACTTTGGAAATGGCCCAAGGGCACATTTCCCTTTCACCTGAGCATAAGCATTTTTACTCTAACATGCTTCTTGTTTTCCTTAATAAGGAATTACTCTTGGCTATCCAAAAGTTCATCCTTCTCATGAATAGCTCCTATCAATTCATTTAGTTTTTTCTTTTGTTGCATGTTAAGGTTGGCAAAAAGTGTGAGCAAATCATCTTCATCATCACTAGAGCTAGCTTTATCACTAGATGTTATATATTTGGTGGAGGCTCTAGATTTTACCTTCTTCTTTTTGCCGTTTTTTGCCATGAAGCACTTGTGGCCGACGTTGGGGAAGAGGAGGCCCTTGTTGACGGCGGCGTTGGTGGCATCCTCGTCAGAGGAGGAGTCGGTGGAGCTCTCGTCGAAGTCCCATTCCCGACACACATGGGCATCGTCGCCCTTCCTCTTGCAGTACTTCTTCTTTTCCTTCCTCTTTCCCTTCTTGTCGTCGCCCCTATCACTATTACTAGACATTGGACATTTAGCAATAAAATGACCGGGCTTACCACACTTGTAGCACACCCTTTTGGAACAGGGCTTGTAATCATTCCCCTTCCTTTGCTTGAGGATTTGGCGAAAGCTCTTGATGATGAGCGCAATTTCCTTGTTGTCAAGCTTGGAGGCGTCGATGGGAATCCTACTTGGTGTAGAATCCTTCTTTTCTTCTTCCGTTGCCTTGAATGTGACGGGTTGCACCTCGGGTGTGGAGGTGCCGCCTTGCTCCAAGTTGATGATTTGTTTGGAGCCTTTGATCATCAATTCAAAGCTCACAAATTTCCTATAACTTCCTCAGGAGACATTAACTTGTATCGAGGATCACCACGAATTAATTGAACTTGAGTGGGATTATGAAAAACAAGTGATCTAAGAATAACCTTGACCATTTCATGGTCATCCCATTTGGTGCTTTCGAGGTTGCGCACTTGGTTCACCAAGGTCTTGAGCCGGTTGTACATTGCTTGTGGTTCCTCTCCTTGGTTGAGGACGAATCGACCGAGCTCCCCTTCTATCGTCTCCCTCTTGGTGATCTTGGTCACCTCATCTCCTTCATGCGCGGTCTTGAGCACGTCCCAAATCTCCTTGGCACTTTTCAACCCTTACACCTTATTATACTCCTCTCAACATAGAGAGGTGAGGAATATAGTAGTGGCTTGGGAGTTGAAGTGCCGGATTTGGGCAACCTCGTCTGAGTCGTAGCCTTCGTCCCACGGTGATGGTACCTGTGCTCCAAACTCAACAATGTCCCATATCCTAGCGTGGAGTGAGGTTAGGTGATGCCTCATTTTATCACTCCACATACAATAATCTTCACCATAAAAAACCTATGGTTTGCCTAGTGGGACGGAAAGTAAAGGAGTGCGTCTAGAAATACGGGGATAACAAAGTGGCATCTTACTATACTTCTTGCGCTCATGGCGCTTAGAAGTGACGGACGACGCGTCGGAGCCGGAGGTGGATGGTGACGAAGAGTCGGTCTTGTAGTAGACCACCTTCTTCATCTTCTTTTTCTTGTCGCCGCTCCGATGCGACTTGTGAGGAGGTGATCCCTCCTTGAGCTTGTTGCCGGACTCCCTCGATGGAGCCTTCTCGTGGCTTGTGGACTTGTCGCCAGTCACGATCTCCCTCTTGGCGTGGTCTCCCGACATTACTTCGAGTGGTTAGACTCTAATGAAGTACCGGGTTCTAATACCAATTGAATGTCACCTAGAGTGGGGTGAATAGGCGGAATCAAAAATTTATAACTTAAAACACAATCTACAATCCGAGGTTAGCGTTAGAATAAAATCCGAGTCCGAGAGAGAGGGGGAAAACAAATCAAAAGCAAATGAAGCGGATGACACGGTGATTTGTTTTACCGAGGTTCGGTTCTTGAGAACCTAATCCCCGTTGAGGTGGTCACAAAGACCGGGTCTCTTTCAACCCTTTCCCTCTCTCAAACGGTCACCTAGACCGAGTGAGCTTTCTTCTTAATCAAACGGGTCACTTAGACCCCACAAGGACCACTACAAACTTAGTGTCTCTTGCTTTGATTACAAGTCACTTAGAGAACAAGAATGAGGAAGAAGAAAGCGATCCAAGAACAAGAGCTCAAAGAACACGAGCAAAACACTCTCTCTAGTCACTAGTTGTTTCGAGTGGATTTGGGATTTGGAGAGGCTTTGATTCTATTGAATTGTGTCTTGTATCGATTGCACTAGCTCTTGTATTGAATGAGATGTATGAAATACTTGGATGCTTGGAGTGGTGGTGGTTGGGGGGTATTTATAGCCTTCAACCACCACATAGCCGATGGGGAGGCTGTCTGTCGATGGGCACACCGGACAGTCCGGTGCGCCACCGGACACTGTCCGATGCTCCAGCCACGTCACCCAACTGTTAGGGTTCTGAAGATTCTGACGTTGGAGCGCTGACTTCATGTCGCACCGGACAGTCTGGTGCTGCATCGGACAGGTACTGTTCACTTTCCGGTGCGACTCTGACGCCTGCTCTGACTTCTGCGCGCACTGTTCACGCACTGTTCACACTTTTGCAGACTACCGTTGCGCTGTTAGCCGTTGCTCCGCTTGGTGCACCGGACAGTCTGGTGACACACCAGATAGTCCGGTGAATTAATGTGTTTTGCCGGAATGGCGAAACCAATAGATGAGCTATAGCGGAGCGGCGCCTAAGAAACCCGAAGGTGAAGAGTTCAGACTGTACGACCCCTGGTGCACCGAACACTGTCCGGTGGTGCACCGGACACTATCCGGTGGCACACCGGACAGTCTGGTGCGCCAGACCAGGATTCTCTTCAGTTTCTTTTGCTCCTTTCTTTTGAACCCTAACTTGATCTTTTTATTGGTTTGTGTTGAACCTTTATGCACCTATAGAATACATAATCTAGAGCAAACTAGTTAGTCCAATATTTGTGTTGGGCATTCAACCACCAAAATTATTTATAGGAAAAGGTTTGACCCCATTTCCCTTTCAGTTTCCAACCCTCTTGTTCAAGATGGCAATCCAGGCCATAAAATGCGACCCTCCCTATAGGATATTGAGGCATTCATTGCTCCGTACTGAAGCCTCCCTGAAGATGAGAGACAGACCCATTTCCAGATGCAAACAACTGCTCATGAGGCTGAGGTGAACGCTGTTCTCAGAATGCTGGCGAGTGAATCGTCCGACTCTGCCCGTACTGAGTCGGTGACTGTTGCAACTGGACATGGACTTGGCGAGGATGAAGGAGTTCAGAGTCCTACAAGTGTTCGTCACAAACGATTGTGTCGGATGAGCCATCCAGCCGCGCCTACCAAGGGGAAGAAAAGAAAGAAAAGACTTCGACGGTCATCTTGCTTGGAGCTGGATGCTGATCCTACTACCTCAGTCCTCGGCGGTGGCTCGACAAGCGCCAACCTCGAGGATGACATCAAAGATTGTGATGGTGTCAGAGTTGGTGGTCGTGTGCTCGATGAGGATGAAGAGGAGGAATAAGAAGTTGCCCCTTTGATTCACAAGAACAACCGCAGCTATAGCAGCAACGATGTTCAACGTAGGCTTTATCAGGACTAGTTAATCTCCATGGGTTGACGATGTCTGCCATTGACCATGCACTAGAGGAAATTATTCCTGAAGACCTTTTATTCCTGAAGACCGTTCATCGTTCGTACAAAGGTTCCGGATGATGTCCCTTTGGCTGGTAATCCTGTCAGGCAAGAACTAACCTGAACAGTTTCTCACACTTCTTCAACCTTGGAGGGCGGTCTAGCTCACAGGGACACACTGGTTCTTGACGTTGCTGGCTAGGGTTACCTGGCTCCTGTGGGTACGACCGAGGGTGCTTCAGCTTCCGATGGTGCCGTTGAGGATAACCCAACCCTCAGGGTGGTGCTGAGGATGACCTAGCCACCAAGGCTGCTGAGCTTGGTTCCTCTTCGGCTGCCTCCATGAATGTTCATGTTGGATCACTACCGGTTCAATCTGAAGAACATGTGGTGATGAGTTCGCCTACTGCTCTTGTCGGTCCGGTCACCTTAGAGGCCAGTGACTCGGATGCTGGGAATCCACTGCCTACTGTCGGTGCTGAGGTCTCCCTACGTGACGCTCTCAACATTGTCCATGTCAACACTCCATCATTAGACAGTGCACCGATACCTCTAGCTCTGGGACTCCCTTATTCCTTTCTAACCTCCAGGTGAACTGATCTTTGCCTTGTCTTATTTATGTTGGCAAACAGATTCTCTTGCTAACTTTTAAGCTTGTAGAATGTCCTCAACTCTGTGTTAGCCCAGTTGAAATCTTGTGGCGCCCCTGTCCTCGACCAAGTTTTGTCTTTGATGCAGTGGAATCCACTCCTGCTCCAGAGGCAAATAGATGATCTAAAAACCTCAAACTTTGGTTAGTGAGTCTACAACTTCCTTTTGTTGTTTATTGCTTCTCTTAGTTTACATCTTGTATTTTTTCCTGTTGCTTCACCAGCTCTGACTCAGTGGTGCTCTGATGCTGAGGAAAGATATGCCCAGAGCCAAGCTGACCTGAACCAGATTTTTGCATTCTTGGACAGCGCTCGGACCCTGAACTCTTTCTTGAATGCCCAACCTGATTTAGAGAAAATGGCTCATGAGTAGATTTTTCTATCTGCTTTTGTTTTACCCCTTTGCTTCGATGCTTAGTGCTCTTCTTGCCTATAGGAGGAGAGGCGAATGCTTCTTGATTCTCGCAACAATGTGGATAGATTGTATCGTGATGCTAGCAATTCCCTAACTATCTTGGAGAGGAGCCATCGCTTTACTATGTTGGAACTAGACCATCATAGGGATGAGTTGAGGGCTTCCCAGACCGAAGTGTCATGACTTGGTACGCTTCTGTCTTCGAAAGATTCTGTCATCAGGGAGTTACACGCCTCGAAGAAACTCGTCACGAAAGAGTTGTAAGTCGCTCATCACAACATTAAGGCCTTAGAGGATGACCATGTTGTTATGAAAGCGATGTGTGACAAAGCGATGGCCAAGGCTATCCACGCTGGGCGTATCCTGATGAGAGGACCTGGTGTTGTGGTGCCAGAGGACATCATTGCTGATGTTCTTGCTGCATCTGCTGGTGTGAGCAAACCTTCTTCCTCTGGTAATCCTACTGGCGAGGTTCCTTGTAAAAATGCTCCTGCACAGTGATTTGTTCGGATGAGAAATACTTTTCATTGAGTTAGTATTTTTAGTGAGACAGTGTATCATGGATTTCACGTGCGTGTGATCACGCTATGCTTGGACCGATTGTTCTATTAGCAGGGTACTGAGATCACCCTCGAATATGTAAGCATGTTGTATTGCTTTGAGGCATTCCTGATTTGAACTGACTGTTTTGTTAGTAGGGTATAGTAATCACCCCTAGTCATGTAAGCATGGGCGTGTCGAACCAACTTAAGGTGTATTCGACTTAAGCCGATTGCTCTGTTAGTAGGGTATAGTGATCACCCTAAGTCGTGTAAGCGTGAGCATGTCGCACCGACTTAAGGCGTTTCCGACTTAAGCTGATTGCTCCGTTAGTAGGTTATAGTGATCACCCTAAGTCATGTAAGTGTGAGCATGTCGCACCGACTTAAGGCATTTCTGACTTAAGCCGATTACTCCGTTAGTAGGGTATAGTGATCACCCTAAGTTGTGTAAGCGTGAGCATGTCGCAACGACTTAAGGCATTTCCGACTTAAGCCGATTGCTCCGTTAGTAGGGTATAGTGATCACCCTAAGTCGTGTAAGCATGAGCATGTCGCACCGACTTAAGGCATTTCCGACTTAAGCTGATTGCTCCGTTAGTAGGGTATAGTGATCACCCTAAGTCATGTAAGCGTGGGCGTATCGAACCGACTTAAGGCGTATTCGACTTAAGTCGATTGCTTCGTTAGTAGGGTATAGTGATCACCCTAAGTCGTGTAAGCGTGAGCATGTCACACCGACTTAAGGCGTTTCCCACTTAAACCGATTGCTTCGTTAGTAGGGTATAGTGATCACCCTAAGTCGTGTAGGTATGCTGTGCCGATTTCAAGTTATGTCTGATCTAGGTCAGTTGTTGATCAAGAACTTGTATGCCTTAGAACATGGAAGCTTTATTGATAATGAGACCCTTTGCTTACAAAGTACAACTCATCCACAAGAATTTTGAGGCATTGTTATGGATAGAATTTTCTGAGGTGCTCAATATTCAACAAATTCCCCACTTCGGCGCCATCTATTTGAGTGAGTCGATAGGATCCTGGCCGGGTAACCTCTGTGACGATGAATGGACCTTCCCATGGTGGTGACAGTTTGTGCCGTCCCTCTCCTGTCAGTACTCGGTGGAGGACCGAATCTCCCACTGTGAAGGATCGATGTCGCACTACTTTGTCATGGTAGCGCCATGTAATACTCAAAATTGTATAAAAGCATTATATGGTGATTTCCTTATTTTATGTGCCTTATTTGCATCATGAAAAGAGCATACATAAAATGAAGAGTGATTAAATCAAACCAAAGACACTAAAATAAAAGAAAGTGCATCTCGTTGGAGTTTTGTTTGCTATGCATTTAAATATTAATAACCATATCAACACTATTAATCAAGACATAATAAGAAAGAAATGAAATTGAAACCCAAAGGGTAATTAGGATTTGGAAATGAAAATGGGAAGGAGAAAGAATATAAATGTAAAGGAAATTTATATATTTCCAAAATTAATACTTTTAAAGTCACAATATAAATTGAGAATAAACTTGATACAAGTTTGAATTCTAATTCGAAATTCAAATGGAACTTGAAAATAAGAGAGAAAAGGAAATCAGGAAAAAAAAGAAAGAATAAGGGAACCCCCTGGACCGACTGCCTTCAATTCGGCCCATCTCCACATCCTCACCCCCGCCGGCCCAAACCCCCCACCGCACGTGCGCGCCATCTCTCTTTGTCGCATGGGGCCGCTTGCCAGTCCATAGTTTCAGCGCTCGTGTCTCACTGATGGGTGGCCCCGGCACGTCAGAAGCTCCCTCTCCGTTGTAACCGAACCCGCGGGGTATTCGCCGCGCGGACCGCGCCTGCCTCGCATGGCAAGCTCTCCGGGGACCTCGGAGTCGCGTAACCGTCGCGCCCCTGCGCGCCTTAAAGACCCCGTTTCCATCGCCGGGACCCTTGACAGCCTCTCCGTTCCCTAGAATGCAAACGCGCCGCCGCCAGAGTAGAGCTCAGTCCGCCGCGCGCCCAGTTCGCTAGCCATCGACTTGCTCTCCGTGTAGTGCGCAGGATTCACCTCCGTGATCTCCTGAAGCCAGCACAAGGATTCCCGGGATTGTCTTCGCCTCTGGAGCGTTGAATCGCTCGTCGACGTCGAACCAGGCCGAGGAACCGCGCCTTCACGTCGTCGGGATCACCCTTACGATAAAAGACTGGTATGGCCGCCCTGGTGATTTCGCCTCCCTCTCCTCTTTCCTTCGGTGTAGTTTCGCTCAGATTAGGTCGGTGGGTCGCCAAATCGTCGTGTCCGGCCATGGCGCCGCCGTAGGGTGAAGCGCCTGGCAGCCGGTGTTGACCGTGGGAGGCTTAGGAGAGACTCAGAGCGCGATGTCGAACGTGGGCCGTCGGATGTGGCACAGACGGTCCCGATTAGTAGCCGGGAGTACCCCTTCGCGATAGTCGATCTGTGACGTCCGTTTCTGATCGAGCGAGCGCAATTCGATCTGGTTACTTTAAATCCAATGTGTTCGCTGATAATCGGACGACGAAGTTCGGATACCGGTTCGCGAGGACTGTGATTTAATCTGGACGCTCGGTCAGGGATCCAACGGCCGAGACTCGCCAGTATCCCTTCGCCGTGGCAATCTTTGTAAAGAAACCCCCTGTTTTCGCAGAATAAACCCGCCGTCCAATTGCACAATGCTCTGTGTCTTAGGAATCTTGCGACAAGAACCCTGATCTTTCTGCTAATTGACGCCCAGTCCAGAGCCCGTTTAAAATGTATAAATGAATTAATAAATGTATTTTTAATACAAAAACAATTCCTAGAACTTAGTTAATTCATAGAAAATTCATTTTTGCTCCAAATTGAACCATTCCAATTTCTAAAATTTTGTAATATTATTGTCTATCATTTAATGTCTCTGTTTTAACATGAAAATAGTAAGAAAAATTAATTTCTCATTTAATCCTATTTCAGGCACATTAAACCTTAGGAAATTCATATCTTAAAATCTATAATACCAAAAATTATGATTTCTGCTCCTAGGATTTTATTTTAATGTGTAGATTTTTATTGTGTATTTTATTCACATGTTTGGTGCAATGTTAATTTTTGCTATACTATGTATGTATTGGGTTGATGCGAGTAGACGAGCAAGCCACTGTGGATTCTGAGGTGCAGCAAGTAGAAGTAGCTGAGCAGGAGCTCATTGAAGGCAAGTTGTGCCCTTGATCACTTACTTTTTCCCAGCCATGTTCTTATTAATTATAATGATCTGCATAGGTTAATTTTGATGGGATCCTTTAGGTTACCCCAGTTTTGGTTATCTTTATACCTTGTTCACCCCTAAAATATTTTTGGGTAGTACCTGCTATTGCTTTATGTGGATGGGGTATGGAGATACAACGTTCATGATTACTCTTTTATTACCTTTTTATTATTACTGTTCATGTTAAGATCATTAAATTAATGGGAACATGGAGCAACCACCCAGGAAAACAGTGCTACCACAAGGGTTTAATGGGACGCCCTTGGCTGATTAACTAGGAAAGCTAGTGGAGGTCTTCCTTACCCGAAAGGGGCAAGGACAGTAGGGGAGTGGTCAGTGTAGGGAGGTCCTTGGGTTGATTTTGCTGCGATGGCGGTCAGGCGAGGGATTCCTGCACTGGAGCTTCCTATAAACTGTAGCGGGATTTCTGAAGCTAGTGGAACTTTGTAAAGGCCTCGTAATATTACCCTACCTCGCCTCCTCGGTAGAGGTGTATCGGATTGGCCGTCTCTTGGCAGATGGGTAACATGACTTGTGGGTAAAGATGCGGAACCTCTGCAGAGTGTAAAACTGGTATACTAGCCGTGCTCACGGTCATGAGCGGCTCGGACCCTCACATGATTAATTATGGAACTTAAATTTAATTTGACATTTGCATCGCATTTGGGATTATTTTACTATTACTTTTCTTTATTATTATTAAGGTTTGGTATTTACTTACACTTAGTAATTGCTAATAAAATTTTGACCAACTTATAAAAGCAATGCTCAGCCTCAGCCTTTATTTCATTGATCAGTCTTACACTTCATAAACTCCCACCTTTCGTGAGTTCATGCCACATTATTCCCCATGACTTGTTGAGCTATGAACGTATGTGAGCTCACCCTTGCTGTCTCACACCCCCCCACAGGAGAAGAACAGGTGGTTCAGGAGGAGCCACAAGGCGAGGAGTTGGATGATCTAGGTGGCGTTTCTCAGTTGACATTGGCACCGACGATCCTTAGTTCGCTCTATATTTATTCTTTTATTTTGTAATAAGACTTCCGCTATGTAATAAATACTATGATGTTTTGTGACATTTATCTCTATACGCTCTATTATTATATATGTTGTCTTCTTTGGCGCATGTATGAGATGCACCCGGATTTGTCCCTTAAACCTGGGTGTTACAGAAGTGGTATTAGAGGAAATGTTGACTGTAGGACGAAACCTAGATAGAAATGGATAAAACCCTTACCTACTTATCTTACTCTGATTCATTCTACACTTACCTTACTCTGATTCTTTCTATACTTATCTTGATCCTGTCTCACCTTCTACTGTTCTACTCTGATCATTCTTACCTTTTCTACTCCAAAGCAAGACGGATTTCACACCTTGGAATCCCTACCCCTATGACATTTTAAGAGATAGGAGGCCTAAGACCAAATCAAAACTATTTTCTATATTTAAAAATGTTGTTTGATTGTTCTGATGATAAATGTCTGATTTGCTTCTTTGATTGATTGAAATATTATATATGGACATCTTAGCATGTACCACCATAAGGTAGTAAAATAGCTATGGTAGGTAGAACATTAATCTGCTTAGCTAATAAATCCCCCAAAGTAACATGATTCGTAATTACTGCCTTGTCTTCTGCTCTCTCTTACCATATGTATCTAACTCAGATGGTCAATACCAGGAGGGGTGGTGGAATTGATTTACCTCCTAATTGACACACTCGAAGGATATATAGACAACCTCAGCCACAGCCAGTAGAGATGAATCCTCCTAATCCTCCACCAGGCAGAGTTGATCCACTGATTGCAGCTCAGATGAGCATGATGCAGCAAATGGCGGACACTATGGCTGATATGTGTGCCCAGATGCAGCAAGAACGCCAGGAGATGCGTCAGGAAAGAGAAGAGATACGCCAAGAGTTGCGCCAGGAGAGAGAAGGGATACGCCAGGAGAGAAGGGTGCAACAGCAGCTGCAACAACAACTTCAACAACAGCAGCAACAGCAACAAGTACCATTGCCTCCACCACCACCACCAGTTCCACCTCGTGATAAGCACCGGGAATTTATGAGTCATAAGCCACCGACCTTCGCCAGTTCGCCAGATCCACTTGATGCAGATGATTGGTTGAAGTCAATTGAGAAGATGCTCAACATCGCACAATGCTCAGACCGAGAGAAAGTTCTTTATGCCTCAGGTCGTCTGACAGGTCCTGCTGCTGACTGGTGGGATTCTTATACTGCTGCCCATGATGCTGCTGATACTATTACTTGGGCAGAGTTCAGTACACAGTTCAGGAACTACCATATTCCAGCTGGTATGATAAAGATCAAGAAGAAGGAGTTTCTGTCATTGAAGCAAGGCAACATGTCGGTCAGCGAGTACAGAGATAAATTCATTCAGCTGTCGAGATATGCTCCGGAGGAAGTTGCTGAGGATGAAAGAAAGCAGGAGCACTTCATTGAAGGACTTATGGACCCTTGTAGTATGCACTGGTTGCACACACCTTTCCATCATTTCAGAGGCTACTGGATAAGGCTCTTGCTATTGAACAAAAGCGTGTTCAACTGGGTGATTTGAAGAGGAAGGCTATCTCACAGGGACAGGGTAGCAGCAGTGTTCGTCCCCGCTACGTTTCGCCACAGGGTACACCGACTCGACCAGGAGGACCACGCCCAGTTCAGTATGCTCCATAGGGGTCTCCACATACACCCCCTACTCGTCAGGCTACTCCCACTGGCACCCCGACGAGGCCTATAGGACAGAAGACCGGCCCTACATGCTTCAAGTGCAGTCAGATTGGGCACTATGCTAATGCTTGTCCGATGGGGAATTTTGGTACACCAGCTAAGAACAAGCAACAGACTCCTGGCAAGGGATATTCTATAGACAGGGTGAATCAAGCCAGTGTTGATGATACTCCTGATGGTGCTGATATCGTACTCGGTATGTTTTACATTAATGCCATTCCTGCAACCATACTATTTGATTCTGGAGCTACACATTCATTCATGTCTGCTCGATATGCCAACACTAATGAGATACCACTGCTAAATACGAGAAAACCAATGATAGTAATTACACCTAAAGGGCCTATTGAGGCAAATCAAATGACACGTAGATTGACACTATCAATTATGGGAAGAGAATTTGGAGCTACTGCTATAATATTAGAGGCCAGCAGCATAGATCTGATCCTTGGTATGTCATTGTTAAGAAAGGAAAAGGCCATTATAGCATGTGGTAGGGGTACTATAGAGCTCACTAGTCCTAAAGGAGAAACATTTCAAGTTAATATTGCAGTAACCACCTCATCCAAGCGTGCAATGTTCTTTATACCTGAGGAGTTTGTTGGTGATAACATCCGGGTGGTTAGAGATTTTCCGGATGTCTTTCCAGAGGAGTTACCAGGGATGCCACCGGATAGGGAAGTTGAGTTTGTTATTGATCTTTTACCTAGAACTGCCCCTATTTTTAAACGACCATACAGGATGGCTGTAGAAGAACTGAAGGAGCTTAAGAAACAGTTAACAGAGTTGCAAGAGGCTAGGTACATTCGTTCGAGTTCCTCACCTTGGGGAGCACTGGTACTGTTTGTACAGAAGAAGGATGGATCGCAATGGAGGTGTGTGGACTATAGATC
The DNA here is from genome assembly GCA_029449295.1 of Zea luxurians. Taxonomy (NCBI): domain Eukaryota; kingdom Viridiplantae; phylum Streptophyta; class Magnoliopsida; order Poales; family Poaceae; genus Zea; species Zea luxurians. The sequence continues at coordinate 29,920,392 of JAOPSE010000023.1, read as the reverse complement.
ACTTAATGATGTTACTGTGAAGAACAAGTATCCATTACCCCGTATTGAGGATTTGTTTGATCAGATGAGAGGAGCCAGGGTATTCTCGAAGATTGATCTCCGATCGGGATACCATCAGATGAAGATTAGACCATCAGATATTCCTAAGACGGCTTTCTCAACCCGATATGGATTATACGAGTTTACTGTTATGTCATTTGGATTAACCAATGCACCAGCTTATTTCATGAATTTGATGAATAAAGTGTTTATGGAGTATTTGGACAGATTCGTCGTGGTGTTCATCGACGACATTCTCATCTATTCTAAGAGTGAAAGCGATCATGAAGAACATCTAAGGTTGGTGCTACAGAAGCTACGAGATAATCAACTCTATGCCAAGTTTAGCAAGTGCGAGTTTTAGATTGACAAGGTGCCATTCCTTGGTCATATTATTTCTAATGGAGGAATAGCAGTGGATCCTGCTAAAGTGAAGGAGATAATGGAGTGGAGAGTGCCCACTACAGTTACTGAGATTCGGAGTTTCTTGGGACTCGCGGGATATTATCAGAGATTTATTGAAGGATTCTCTAAGATTGCCAAGCCTATGACATCGCTTTTGGAGAAAGGAAGAGAATTCAAGTGGGATGAGAAATGCCAAGAGAGCTTTAATCAATTGAAGGAGAGATTGATGTCACCACCAGTGTTGGTTATGCCAGATCTACAGAAAGGATTTGACATTTATTGTGATGCATGTGGCCAAGGATTGGGATGTGTGCTCATGCAAGAAGGACATGTCATCGCCTATGCGTCTCGACAGCTGCGGAAACATGAATTGAACTACCCCACTCATGACTTAGAGCTGGCAGCAGTTGTGCATGCACTTAAGATTTGGATACACTACATTATGGGAACTAAGTGTCAAGTATACACGGATCATAAGAGCTTGAAGTACATATTCACTCAGAAGGATCTCAACCTTAGGCAACGCCGTTGGTTGGAGCTTATTAAGGATTATGATTTGGAAATTCATTACCACCCAGGCAAGGAAAATTTGGTTGTAGATGCCTTGAGTCGGAAGGAGCATGTTCACTCCGCTTTCGTTGTCCAGCTACCTGATGAATTAGCAAAAGATTTTGAGAAGCTCAACCTGGGGATTGTTACACATACGGAAGGAATTACCATTGAATTGGAACCTACCTTGGAGCAAGAAATTCGTAAAGGTCAGATTGGAGATGCCAAAATCCAAGAGATCAAGGATCTGATAACAGAGGGTAGAGGCCCAGAGTTCACAGAGGATGAGCAAGGCACGATATGGTTCAAGAATCGGATTTGTGTTCCTGATATCGATAGTCTTCGGGAAACCATATTGAAGGAGGCACATGACTCAGTTTATTCTATCCATCCTGGGAGTACTAAGATGTATCAGGATTTGAAGCAAAAATATTGGTGGTATGGATTGAAGAGAGATGTGGCTGCACATGTGGCTATGTGTGCAGGGCCGGAGCTGACATTTCAATGGCCCAGGGCCAACACAAACATTAGGGCCCTCATATATAAGTGTAATTTTTTTCTAGTATGTATATATGTAAAATTTTCATTAACAATCAATGTGATATTAAAAGAAATATACATAAAAAATTAACAATACCTCAAAAGTTTCTTCTAACATTTCTGGAGGCAAAGTCATCAATGATTGTGTTGATATCAATCTCATCTAATAATTTCTTCTCAATACATAGAGTAGCCAAACCATTAAGTCGTTCTTGAGACATTGTAGACCTCAAATAGTTCTTCAATAATTTCAACTTTGAAAAACTCCTTTCAGCTGATGCCACCGTGACAGGTATGGTAAATAAGATACGGTAAGCTATGGAAACATTAGGATAGTTATCCATCTTTTTGACATACTCAAAAATCTCCATACAAGACATGAGTGGTTCTGGCAAGCTTAACTTCAAAACTCTCAACTCAGAGATTAGATCATTTAACTCAACATCAGATGAACCATGAGAAGAGAATGTTTTTGCAAATTTAGTGCAACAATCTTCGAGTTCAGTATTAGTCAATGACTTCAAGGTTGTTGAGCTCAATAAAAATCCAAATATACTCTTGAATGATTGCAGTTCTTCAAATCTACTCTTCAATGATGTGATTGCCATGTCAACCATAACCAAGAAGTAATTAACTTTAAAAGCCCTCTCAGCTTCTAGAATTTCTTCATGATCATCTGTTTCATCGAAGTGCCTCTTTCTTTGAGCTTTTCTCTTTACTTGAAATGATGACTTTGCACCCATTTCAGATGCAATGTTCTTGGCCGTGATCATACTAGAATCAAAGCCTTCGTTTCTATAATTATCAAAGTAATTCCTCATATCTTCTATTTGTTGCAAGGCAGTGTCGATGCACATAGATGATGACTGCAACTTCTTGCTCACAGTATTTACAACAAATAAAACATCATACCAAATAACCATACCAAGTATGAACTCAAAGCTGTCAAATGCTTTCAATAAATTTTTTGCATCAGTCTTCTCACTAAGTTCAGTGTCATTGGCTTCATGTAACTCAGATAAAGCCGATTTGAGTTGAGGAGCCTGATATCTGATTGCTTGAACACTTTTGATCCGACTCTCCCAACGAGTATTGGACAATGATTTTACTGTTAAACTAGGAACATGGTCAAGCAAAACCTTCCATCTTTTGGTTGATTTCGAAAAAAGAATATATATCTTCTGCACAATTCCAAAAAAGGAAACAGCTTTCTCACAAGATTTAGCCATATCACAAAGAGTAAGATTAAGACTGTGACAAGCACATGGCATATATAATGCTCTTGGATTAATGTCAAGCAACCGTCTTTGCACTCCCTGATGTTTTCCTTTCATATTAGAGCCATTGTCATAACCTTGACCTCTAATATCATCAATACTAAGACCAAAGGACTGCAAGGAATCAACCAATACTTTGAAGAGACCCAAACCAGATGTGTCATCAACCACCAAGAAACCTAGAAAGTACTCATGGATTTTTATGTTGCTATCAGCCATTTCAACACATCTAACCAATAAAGTCATTTGCTCTTGATGACTCACATCTGGAGTACAATCAAGAATAATGGAAAAATATTTAGCCTCTTTAACAACCTTGATGATAGATTTTGTAATGTCAGAAGCCAAAAGAAAAACCAACTCATCTTGAATCATATGACTCATATAATGGTAACGACTCTCTTTGTTTTCAATACGCCTGAGATGATCCTGCATGACCGGATCAAATTCAGCAATCATCTCGATGCAAGCATAGAAGTTACCATTCTGATCATTGTATAGCTTTTCATTAGATCCTCTCAAAGCTAAATTGCGTCTTCCCAGAAATTTCAGAACAGCAATAATCCTAAATAAAACTTGCCTTATGCGTTCTTTCTCCTTCTTTATTTGCTGTTGTATCTCATGGTCGATTGTCTCATTTTTACCCATTCTAGCTCTCAGCTCATTCCAAGTGTTCAGATTGGTGATATGCTCAACACTAGTCTCATGCTCAATTAGCCTTTCACTGATATGCCTCCAATTTCCAAAACCATCATGTGCAAATGAACTTTTGCAATTGATAGACTTAAAAAGCTTGCAACAAAAACAGAATACTCTATCTATATGTCTTGAATAGACTAACCACTTTCTATCACGTAATTCTCCATTCTTCATTTTTCTAGAGTAATGGGCATAAGAAAAATGTCTAGAGTTAGCATCCTTTGGGAACTCAATATTTTCTTCTCTTATAGGCCCCTTCTCCACTAATATGTCCCTTGCTTTATTATCCAAACTATCCCAATTTCTGGGATCATAAATATCCATAGTAAAAACTGGTTGCTCATCAATACTAGTAGCTTCTGTAGCAGATGAATTATGCTCAGGATGACTTACATTTTCATCATTGGCATTGCTGCCATTATTGTCTTCTGTCTGGATGTGCTCTTCTAAATTGGAATTGATTTGCTCCTCAACAACAGCAAGCTCATCTCGATTTACTGAAGTGCCAGTATTTCTTGTTAGGAATTTGTCAATGGCTCCTCTTTGTGATTCAATGAACTCCTCCTGCTGCTTCCTTTTTTTCCTTTTCTCACTACCAGATGGATACTTTCTAGTTGACATGATCTGAATTAAATTGTGAACAAACAAAACGAAATTTATTCAATATACCTATAGATCATGAACATAGCACAAGATGATTAGTTGAAACTTAAAAGGATTAGATGTTACCGATGGTCCTCGTGGAGGGTGGAGCAGCCAAGCAGGTTGTAATCGCGCCGGTCGGCCGGTACCGTCCTTTCAGCCGTAGGAAGACGAGGTGATTAGGTTTAAGCGCGTGCGGCGGCAGGGGCGAAGGCAAAGCTAAACAGACTCGAAGACCAAGTCAGGAACCAACCGAGACGGAGTCCATAATGCGTACAGCGTACGTGCAAGTTAACTCCTCGTCAATTCGATCTGCTAGCCTAGCGGCCTGGCCGGCCTGCTGCCATTCTACGTATTAGTTTAATTGGGCCACATGTATTACACTGTATAGCTGCATGGGGTGGGGCCCTCTATATTTTGGGGCCCAGAGCGGGCGCCCTGTCAGCCCTCTATATAGCGCCGGCCCTGTATGTGTGATGTGTGCCAAAGAGTTAAGGCTGAACACTAGAGGCCAGCCGGACTACTGCATCCACTGAAGATGCCTGAGTGGAAATGGGAAGAGATTGGCATGGACTTCATTGTTGGATTACCCCGCACGTCTGCTGGATATGATTCTATATGGGTGATTGTGGATAGGCTAACTAAAGTAGCCCACTTTATTCCAGTGAAGACCACGTATTCAGGAGCCAAGTTGGCAGAGTTGTACATGGCACGGATTATCTGCTTACATGGTGTGCCAAAGAAGATTATGTCAGACCGGGGATCACAGTTTACCTCTCGGTATTGGAAGAAGTTGCACGAGTCCTTGGATACAAGATTGAATTTTAGTTCGGCTTACCATCCCAGACTGATGGGCAGACTGAGAGGACCAACCAAGTGCTGGAAGATATGTTAAGAGCTTGTGCTCTTAAGCATGGTGGTAGTTGGGATAAGAGTCTACCGTATGTGGAGTTCTCTTACAATAATAGCTATCAGGCCAGTTTAAAGATGTCACCGTTTGAGGCTTTGTATGGCAGAAAGTGTAGGACTCCATTGTATTGGGATCAAACTGGTGAAAGACAGTTATTTGGACCTGAGATTATACAAGAAGCAGAGGAACAAGTTCAGCAAATAAGGGAGAATTTGAGAACTGCATAGTCCAGGCAGAAAAGCTATGCTGATACTCGGAGAAGACAACTAGAGTTTAAAGAGGGAGATTATGTCTATTTGAAGGTGTCACCACTCCGGGGTATGAGAAGATTTAAAGTCAAGGGAAAGTTATCCCCTCGCTTTATTGGACCCTTCTTAATCTTAAAGCGAGTGGGAGAGGTTGCATACCAATTGGAGTTACCAGATCATCTTGTGGATGTTCATGATGTCTTTCATGTATCTCAGCTGAAGAAATGTCTTAGGGTACCTAAAGAGCAGTTGCCAATGGAGGACCTTAGTGTTCAAGAGGATCTGACTTATGCTGAGTACCCCATCAAGATTTTGGATACTTTGACTCGTGTCACGAGGAATAAGGTTATAAAGATGTGCAAAGTGCAATGGAGCCACCACGGTGAAGATGAGGCAACTTGGGAAAGAGAAGAAGAGCTTCGTATAGATTTTCCTCACTTTTTCCTAGATCTTCTTAAATCTCGGGGACGAGATTATTTTTAAGGGTGGTAGGATTTGTAATACTCAAAATTGTATAACAGCATTATATGGTGATTTCCTTATTTTATGTGCCTTATTTGCATCATGAAAAGAGCATACATAAAATGAAGAGTGATTAAATCAAACCAAAGACACTAAAATAAAAGAAAGTGCATCTCGTTGGAGTTTTGTTTGCTATGCATTTAAATATTAATAACCATATCAACACTATTAATCAAGACATAATAAGAAAGAAATGAAATTGAAACCCAAAGGGTAATCAGGATTTGGAAATGAAAATGGGAAGGAGAAAGAATATAAATGTAAAGGAAATTTATATATTTCCAAAATTAATACTTTTAAAGTCACAATATAAATTGAGAATAAACTTGATACAAGTTTGAATTCTAATTCGAAATTCAAATGGAACTTGAAAATAAGAGAGAAAAGGAAATCAGGAAAAAAAAGAAAGAATAAGGAAACCCCCTGGACCGACTGCCTTCAATTCGGCCCATCTCCACATCCTCACCCCTGCCGACCCAAACCCCCCACCGCGCGCGCGCCATCTCTCTCTGTCGCATGGGGCCGCTTGCCAGTCCGTAGTTTCAGCGCCCGTGTCTCACTGATGGGTGGCCCCGGCACGTCACAAGCTCCCTCTCCATCGTAACCGAACCCGCGGGGTCTTCGCCGCGCGGACCGCGCTTGCCTCGCATGGGAAGCTCTTCGGGGACCTCGGAGTCGCGTAACCGTCGCGCCCCTACGCGCCTTAAAGACCCCGTTTCCATCGCCGGGGCCCTTGACAGCCTCTCCGTTCCCTGGAACGCAAACGCGCCGCCGCCAGAGTAGAGCTGAGTCCGCCGCGCGCCCAGGTTCGCTAGCCGTCGACTTGCTCTCCGTGTAGTGCGCAGGATTCACCTCCGTGATCTCCTGAAGCCAGCGCAAGGATTCCCGGGATTGTCTTCGCCTCTGGAGCGTTGAATCGCTCGTCAACGTCGAACCAGGCCGAGGAACCGCGCCTTCACGTCGTCGGGATCACCCTCGCGATAAAAGACTGGTATGGCCGCCCTGGTGATTTCGCCTCCCTCTCCTCTTTCCTTCGGTGTAGTTTCGCTCGGATTAGGTCGGTGGGTCGCCAAATCGCCGTGTCCGGCCATGGCGCCGCCGTAGGGTGAAGCGCCCGGCCGCCGGTGTTGACCGTGGGAGGCTTAGGAGAGACTCAGAGCGCGATGTCAAACGTGGGCCGTCGGATGTGGCATGGACGGTCCCGATTAGTAGCCGGGAGTACCCCTTCGCGATAGTCAATCTGTGACGTCCGTTTCTGATCGGGCGAGCGCAATTCGATCTGGTTACTTTAAATCCAATGCGTTCGCTGATAATCGGACGGTGAAGTTCGGATACCGGTTCGCGAGGACTGTGATTTAATCTGGACGCTCGGTCAGGGATCCAACGGCCGAGACTCGCCCGTATCCCTTCGCCGTGGCAATCTTTGTAAAGAAACCCCCTGTTTTCGCAGAATAAACCCGCCGTCCAATTGCACTATGCTCTGTGTCTTAGGAATCTTGCGACAAGAACCCTGATCTTTCTGCTAATTGACGCCCAGTCCAGAGCCCGTTTAAAATGTATAAATGAATTAGTAAATGTATTTTTAATACAAAAACAATTCCTAGAACTTAGTTAATTCATAGAAAATTCATTTTTGCTCCAAATTGAACCATTCCAATTTCTAAAATTTTGTAATATTATTGTCTATCATTTAATGTCTCTGTTTTAACATGAAAACAGTAAGGAAAATTAATTTCTCATTTAATCCTATTTCAGGCACATTAAACCTTAGGAAATTCATATCTTAAAATCTATAATACCAAAAATTATGATTTCTGTTCCTAGGATTTTATTTTAATGTGTAGATTTTTATTGTGTATTTTATTCACATGTTTGGTGCAATGTTAATTTTTGCTATACTATGTATGTATTGGGTTGATGCGAGTAGACGAGCAAGCCACTGTGGATTCTGAGGTGCAGCAAGTAGAATTAGCTGAGCAGGAGCTCATTGAAGGCAAGTTGTGCCCTTGATCACTTACTTTTTCCCAGCCATGTTCTTATTAATTATAATGATCTGCATAGGTTAATTTTGATGGGATCCTTTAGGTTACCCCAGTTTTGGTTATCTTTATACCTTGTTCACCCCTGAAATATTTTTAGGTAGTACCTGCTATTGCTTTATCTAGATGGGGTATAGAGATACAATGTTCATGATTACTCTTTTATTACCTTTTTATTATTATTCATGTTAAGATCATTAAATTAATGGGAACATGGAGTGACCACCCGGGAAAATAGTGCTACCACAAGGGTTTAATGGGACACCCTTGGCTGATTAACTAGGAAAGCTAGTGGAGGTCTTCCTTACCCAAAAGGGGCAAGGGCAGTAGGGGAGTGGTCAGTGTAGGGAGGTCCTTGGGTTGATTTTGCTGTGATGGCGGTCAGGCGAGGGATTCCTGCACTGGAGCTTCCTATAAACTGTAGCGGGATTTCTGAAGCTAGTGGAACTTTGTAAAGGCCTCGTAGTGTTACCCTGCCTCGCCTCCTCGGTAGAGGTGTATGGGATTGGCCGTCTCTTGGCAGATGGGTAACATGACTTGTGGGTAAAGATGCGCAACCTCTGCAGATAGTAAAACTGGTATACTAGCCGTGCTCACGGTCATGAGCGGCTCGGAACCCTCACATGATTAATTTGGAACTTAAATTTAATTTGACATTTGCATCGCATTTGGGATTATTTTACTATTACTTTTCTTTATTATTATTAAGGTTTGGTATTTACTTACACTTAGTAATTGCTAATAAAATTTTGACCAACTTATAAAAGCAATGCTCAGCCTCAGCCTTTATTTCATTGATCAGCCTTACACTTCATGAACTCCCACCTTTGGTGAGTTCATGCCACATTATTCCCCACGACTTGTTGAGCTATGAACGTATGTGAGCTCACCCTTGCTGTCTCACACCCCCCATAGGAGAAGAACATGTGGTTCAGGAGGAGCCACAAGGCGAGGAGTTCGATCTGATCTAGGTGGCGTTTCTCAGTTGACATTGGCGTCGACGATCCTTAGTTTGCTCTATATTTATTCTTTTATTTTGTAATAAGACTTCCGCTATGTAATAAATACTCTGATGTTCTGTGACATTTATCTCTATACGCTCTGTTATTATATATGTTGTCTTCTTTGGCGCATGTATGAGATGCACCCGGATTTGTCCCTTAAACCTGGGTGTTACATGCCATGCCCAATGGAGTGTTTGAAGTCTCTGCAGTTCCGTAACGTGTGGCGCATGTCCTTGTGATACGGACACTGGGAGTCGAGGATTTCGTCCATTGTACGCATTCCTCCGCAGGGTGCGCCACGGGCTCAAGCGGGAGGTAGCCCGGTGGTGTGCACCTCCTCGCGGGGCCTATTTTCCCAGTGTTTGTCTGGTTGCTGGTTCATGTCCTACCGCGTCACGGATTTTGTGCCTCCGATGAGGTCCTGGGCCTGCTGAAAGGGAAATAGGGTCAAACCTTTTCCTAAATGATTTTGGTGGTTGAAATGCCCAACACAAATAATTGGACTAACTACTTTGCTCTAGATTATATGTTTTACAGGTGCTAAAGGTTCAACACAAACCAATAAAAAGATCAAGTTAGGGTTCAAAAGAAAGGAGCAAAAGAAACCGAAGGCTGCCCTGGTCTGGCGCACCGGACTGTCCGGTGTGCCACCGGACAGTGTCCGGTGCACCAGGGACCGTATAGTCTGAACTCTTCAGCTTCAGGTTTCTCCAGGCGCACTTCACTATAATTCACCGGACTGCCCGGTGTGCCACCGGACTGTCCGGTGCACCAAGCGAAGCAACGGCTACCAGGGCAACGGTCGACTGCACAGTGCCCTGATAGAGCTACAGTTCGCGGCAAAAGTGAGAGCAGGCGCAGAAGACGCACCGGACAGTAAACAGTAGCAGTCCGGTGCGGCACCGGACTGTCCGGTGCACCAAGAAGTCAGAGCTCCAATGGTCGAAACCGTAAGAACCCTAATGGTTGGATGACGTGGCTGGCGCACCAGACTGTGTCCGGTGGCGCACCGGACTGTCCGGTGCGCCCATCGACAGCAGCCTTCCCTAACGGTTGAATTGGTGGTTGGGGCTATAAATACCCCAACCACCACCACTCCAAGCATCCAAGCATTCACAACAGTGCATTCAATACAAGAGCAAAGTGCAACACTCCAAGACACAAATCAAAGCCTCCGATCCAATCAAAGTCCCTAAATTCAACTCTAGTGCTCTAGGACTTGAGAGAGGATCACTTGTGTTTTCTTGTTGCTCTTGTTGCTTGGTTGGCTTTCTTCTTCCCCATTCTTGTTCTCAAGACACTTGTAATCAAAGTAAGATACACCAAGTTGTGGTGGTCCTTGTAGGGGTCTAAGTGATCTGTTTGATTAAGGAGAAAGCTCACTCGGTCTAGGTGACCGTTTGAGAGAGGGAAAGGGTTGAAAGAGACCCGGTCTTTGTGACCACCTCAACGGGGAGTAGGTTCTCAAGAACAAAACCTCAGTAAAACAAATCACCGTGTCATCCGCTTTATTTCCTTGTGATTTGTTTTCGCCCTCTCTTTCGTACTTGCATTTATTTCTAACGCTAAACCCGGCTTGTAGTTGTGTTTAAAGTTGTAAATTTCAGATTCCGTCTATTCACCCCCTCTAGGCGACTTTCAATTGGTATCGGAGCATGATGCTTCATTAAGAGTTTAACAACTGGAAGTGATGTCGGGAGATCACGCCAAGAGGGAGATCGTGACCAGCGAGAAGTCCACAAGCCATGGGAAGGCTCCATCGAGGGAGTCCGGCAACAAGCTAAAGGAGGGATCACCTCCTCACAAGTCGCATCGGAGTGGTGACAAGAAAAAGAAGTTAAAGAAGGTGGTCTACTATGAGACCGATTCTTCGTCGCCAAACACCTCCAGCTCCGACGCGCCGTCTGTCACTTCTAAGCGCCATGAGCGCAAGAAGTATAGTAAGATGCCACTTCGTTATCCCCGTATTTCTAGACGCACTCCTCTTCTTTCCGATCCACTAGGCAAACCACCCGTTTTTGATGGTGAAGATTATTGTATGTGGAGTGATAAAATGAGGCATCACCTAACCTCACTCCACGCTAGCATATGGGACATTGTTGAGTTTGGAGCGCAGGTACCATCGCCGGGGGACAAAGGCTACGACTCGGATGAAGTTGCCCAAATCAAGCACTTTGATTCACAAGCAACTACTATACTCCTCGCCTCTCTATATCGAGAGGAGTATAATAAGGTGCAAGGGTTGAAAAGTGCCAAGGAGATTTGGGATGTGCTTAAGACCACGCACGAAGGAGATGAGGTGACCAAGATCACCAAGCGAGAGATGATCGAGGGGGAGCTCGGTAGATTCGTCCTCAACCAAGGAGAGGAGCCACAAGCCATGTACAACCGGCTCAAGACCTTGGTCAACCAAGTGCGCAACCTCAGGAGCACAAAATGGGACGACCGTGAGATGGTCAAGGTTATTCTAAGATCACTTATTTTTCGCAATCCTACACAAGTGCAATTAATTCGTGGTGATCCTAGATATAAGCTAATGTCTCCCAAGGAAGTGATAGGAAAGTTTGTGAGCTTTGAATTGATGATCAAAGGCTCCAAACAAATCATCAACTTGGAGCAAGGTGACACCTCCACACCCGAGGTGCAACCCGTCGCATTCAAGGCGACGGAGGAAGAAAAGAAGGAATTTACACCAAGTAGGATTCCAATTGACGCCTCCAAGCTTGACAACGAGGAAATGACACTAATCATCAAAAGCTTTTGCCATATCCTTAAGCAAAGGAAGGGGAAGGACTATAAACCCCGCTCCAAGAGGATGTGCTACAAATGTGGTAAGCCCGGTCATTTTATTGCAAAATGTCCTATGTCTAGTGATAGTGACAGGGGCGACAACAAGAAGGGAAAGAAGAAGGAGAAGAAGAGATACTACAAGAGGAAGGGCAGCGATGCCCACGTATGTCGGGAATGGGACTCCGACGTGAGCTCCACCGACTCCTCCTCCGACGAGGACGCCGCCAACATCGCCGTCAACAAGGGTCTTCTCTTCCCCAACATCGGCCACAAATGCTTCATGGCAAAGGACAGCAAGAAAAAGAAGGTACAAGCTAGAACCACCCCAAGTATTCTACATCTAGTGATGAGGGCAGTTCTAGTGATGATGAAGAAAACTTGCTTAGTCTTTTTGCCAACCTTAACATGCAACAAAAGGAAAAATTCAATGAATTAATAGGAACCATTCATGAGAAGGATGAACTCTTGGATAGCCAAGAGGAATTCCTTATTAAGGAAAATAAAAAGCATGTTAAGGGGAAGAATGCCTATGCTCAGGAAGTAGAAAAATGTGAAAATTTGTCTAATGAGCTTAGGATTTGCCACGATTCAATTTCCAACCTTAAAATTGAGAATGCCAATTTATTTGCTAAGGTTGAGAAGTTGAATGCTTGTGATGATTCAATTGCCAATCTTAGAAATGATAATGCTAGCTTAATTGCTAAGATTGATAAATTGAATGTTACACTTTCTAGCCTTAGAGATGAAAATGCTAGATTAATTTCTGAGGCTAAAGATTTGAATGTTTGCAATGATGTCATTTGCAATCTTAGAAATGAAAATGCCATGTTACATGCTAAGATTGATGAATTAAATGTTTGCAAACCATCTACATCTAAGGTTGATCATGTTTCTATTTGCACTAGATGTAGAGATGTTAATATTGATGCTATTCATGATTAGATTGCTATGATTAAACAACAAAATGATCATATAGCTAAACTAGATGCTAAAATTGCCGAGCATGAACTAGAGAATGAAAAATTTAAATTTGCTCATAGCATGCTTTATAGTGGGAGACACCCTGGCATTAAGGATGGCATTGGCTTCCAACAGGAAGACAATGTCAAGCTTAATGCCTCTAAAGATTGTCTAATTTTGTTAAGGGCAAGGCTCCCATGGTTCAGGATAACGAGGGTTACATTTTATATCCTGCTGGTTATCCTAAGCATAAAATTAGGAGAATTCATTCTAGGAAGTCTAATTCTGGATCTCATCATGCGTTTATGTATAAGAATGAGGCATCTAGTTCTAGGCAATCAACCCATGTTAAATTGCCTAAAAAGAAATCTCCTACTGCATCAAATGAGCCTATTGTTTCATTTAAGACTTTTGATGCTTCATATGTGCTGACTAACAAATCAGGCAAAGTAGTTGCCAAATATGTTGGGGCCAAACACAAGGGCTCAAATACTTGTGTTTGGGTACCCAAGGTGCTTGTTTCTAATGTGAAAGGACCCAAAACCATTTGGGTACCTAAGAATAAGGCCTCAATTGTTTTGTAGGTTTATGCATCCGGGGGCTCAAGCTAGATAATTGATCGCGGGTGCACAAACCATATGACTGGGGAGAAAAGAATGTTCTCCTCCTATGAGAAAAACCAAGATCCCCAAAGAGCTATCACATTCGGGGATGGAAATCAAGGTTTGGTCAAAGGACTTGGTAAAATTGCTATATCACCTGACCATTCTATTTCCAATGTTTTTCTTGTAGATTCTTTAGATTACAAATTGCTTTCTATATCTCAATTATGTAAAATGGGCTATAACTATCTTTTTAGTGATACTAGTGTTACTGTCTTTAGAAGAAGTGATGATTCAGTAGCATTTAAGAGAGTGTTAGAGGGTCAGCTGTACTTAGTTGATTTCAATAGAGCTGAACTTGACACTTGCTTAATTGCTAAGACTAATATGGGTTGGCTCTGGCATCACCGACTAGCTCATGTTGGAATGAAGAATCTTCACAAGCTACTAAAGGGAGAACACATTTTAGAACTAACAAATGTTCATTTTGAGAAAGACAGGGTTTGTAGTGCATGTCAAGCAGGAAAGCAAGTTGGTGCCCACCATCCACACAAGAACATCATGACAACGGACAGGCCACTGAAACTACTCCAAATGGATCTATTCGGCCTGATAGCTTGCATAAGCATCAGCGGGAGTAAGTACTGTCTAGTAATTGTGGATGATTATTCTCGCTTCACTTGGGTATTCTTTTTGCAGGATAAATCACAAACCTAAGAGACCTTAAAGGGATTCTTAAGACGAGCTCAAAATGAGTTTGGCTTAAGGATCAAAAAGATTAGAAGCGACAATGGGACGGAGTTCAAGAATTCACAAATTGAAGGCTTCCTTGAGGAGGAGGGCATCAAGCATGAGTTCTCTTCTCCCTACACCTCAACAAAATGGTGTAGTAGAGAGGAAGAATAGAACTCTACTTGACATGGCGAGGACCAGGCTTGATGAATACAAGACTCCGGACCAGTTTTGGGCCGAGGCGATTAACACCGCCTACTACTCCATCAACCGGTTCTACCTTCACCGAATCCTCAAGAAGACATCTTATGAACTCCTAACTGGTAAAAAGCCCAATGTTTCGTATTTTAGAGTCTTTGGTAGCAAATGTTTTATTCTTGTTAAAAGAGGTAGAAAATCCAAATTTGCTCCTAAGGCTGTAGAAGACTTTTTACTAGGATATGACTCAAACACAAGGGCATATAGAGTCTTTAACAAGTCCACTAGACTAGTTGAAGTTTCTTGTGACATTGTGTTTGATGAGACTAATGGCTCCCAAGTGAAGCAAGTTGATCTTGATGAATTAGATGATGAATAGGCTCCGTGCGTCACGCTAAGGAACATGTCCATTGGGGATGTGTGTCCCAAGGAATCCAAAGAGCCAACTCAAGCACAAGATCAACCATCATCTTTAATTCAAGCATCTCCACCAACTCAAGATGAGGAACAGGCTCAAGATGAAGAAGAAGATCAAGAAGATGAGCCACCTCAAGAAGAGGGCAATGATCAAGGGGGAGATGAAGAAAATCAAGATAAGGAAGATGAACAAGAAGTACAGGGTCAAAGACCGCCACACCCAAGAGTCCACCAGGCGATTCAAAGAGATCACCCCATGAACTCCATCCTTGGTGATATCCATAAGGGGGTAACTACTCGATCTCGAGTCGCTCATTTTTGTGAACATTACTCTTTTGTGTCCTCTATTGAGCCTTACAGGATTGAGGATGCACTAAGAGACTCGGATTGGGTGTTGGCAATGCAAGAGGAGCTCAACAACTTCACTAGGAATGAGGTATGGCATTTAGTTCCACATCCTAACCAAAATGTTGTAGGAACCAAGTGGGTATTCCGCAACAAGCAAGATGAGCATGGTGTGGTGACAAGGAACAAAGCCCGACTTGTGGCCAAGGGCTATTCACAAGTCGAAGGTTTGGATTTCGATGAAACCTATGCACCCGTAGCTAGGCTTGAATCAATTCGTATATTACTTGCCTATGCTACTTACCATGGCTTTAAGCTCTATCAAATGGACGTGAAAAGTGCCTTCCTCAATGGACCAATCAAGGAAGAGGTCTATGTTGAGCAACCTCCCGGCTTTGAAGATAGTGAGTACCCTAACCATGTCTACAAACTCTCAAAGGTGCTTTATGGGCTCAAGCAAGCCCCAAGAGCATGGTATGAATGCCTGTGAGATTTTCTTATCAATAATGGCTTCAAAGTCGGCAAAGCCGATCCTACACTCTTTACTAAAACTGTTGCAAATGATTTGTTTGTAAGCCAAATTTATGTTGATGATATTATATTTGGGTCTACTAACAAATCTAATTGTGAAGAGTTTAGTAGGATCATGGTACAGAAATTCGAGATGTCAATGATGGGGGAGTTGAGATATTTCTTAGGATTCCAAATCAAGCAACTCCAAGAGGGCACCTTCATCAGCCAAATTTATGTCGAGATGCCCATCAAGACACCCATGGGAACAAATGGGCATCTCGACCTCGACACGGGAGGTAAATCTTGAAAGGGAAATGTGCCCTTGGGCCATTTCTAAGTATTTTGGTGATTTAGTGTCCAACACAAGTGCCTAAGTGTAAAAAGGTGGACAAAGTACAAATCAAGGATAAAGGTATGTTTCTCAGACTTAGTACATTGTTTTATGGACTAATGTATTGTGTCTAAGTGCTGGAAACAGGAAAAATCCAATTGGAAATGTCTTGGCTCGAGCAGCCAAGAATCTGCTGAGTCTGGGAGCACCGGACTGTCCGGTGGTGCACCGGACAGTGTCCGGTGTGCCAGGCTGGCTCGAGCGAACTGGCCGCTCTCGGGAATTCACCGGCGACGTACGGCTATAATTCACCGGACTGTCCGGTGTGCACCGGACTGTCCGGTGAGCCAACGGTCGGCCGGGCCAACGGTCGGCCGCGCAATCTGCGCGGGACACGTGGCCGAGCCAACGGCTAGAAGGAGGCACCGGACTGTCCGGTGTGCACCGGACATGTCCGGTGCGCCAACGGCTCTCAGGCTGCCAACGGTCGACTGCGCCATTTTTGGAAGGAAATCGGGCACCGGACAGTGTCCGGTGTGCACCGGACTGTCCGGTGCGCCAGTCAACAGAAGGCAAGATCAGCCTTCCTAGAATGCTCTCAACGGCTCCTAGCTGCCTTGGGGCTATAAAAGGGACCCCTAGGCGCATGGAGGAGAACACCAAGCATTCCTACAACATTCCTAAGCACTAAGACATCGATTCCGCGCCTTTGATTCTTTGCGATAGCAATTAGAGCTCTAGTTGAGTGGTGAACTCATTGGGTTGTGTTGTGAGCTCTCGTTGCAACTTGTGTGCGTGGTGTTGCTGTGATTTCTTGTCTTGAGTGCGTTGCTAATCCCTCCCTTGCTCCGTGCTTCTTTGTGAATTTCAAGTGTAAGGGCGAGAGGCTCCAAGTTGTGGAGATTCCTCGCAAACGGGATTGAGAAAAGCAAGCAAAACACCGTGGTATTCAAGTGGGTCTTTGGACCGCTTGAGAGGGGTTGATTGCAACCCTCGTCCGTTGGGACGCCACAACATGGAGTAGGCAAGCGTTGGTCTTGGCCGAACCACGGGATAACCACCGTGCCATCTCTGTGATTGATCTCTTGTTGGTTATTGTGTTTTGTTGAAGATTCCTCTCTAGCCACTTGGCGGTTATTGCACTAACACTTAACCAAGTTTTTGTGGCTTAAGTTTTGAAGTTTTACAGGATCACCTATTCACCCCCCCTCTAGGTGCTCTCAATTGGTATCGGAGCCGTTCTCTTCACAAAGGGACTAATCGCCCGAAGAGATGGATCCTAAGGGGAAGGGTATCTTGATCAACGATAAAGAGAAGGAATCTTTCGTCAACGAGCCGAAGGATGACAAGCCTACCGACTCGGGCTCGGGCCATAGACGGAAAGATGGGAAGAAGAAGAAGACGAGGCGCATCAAGGAGATCGTCTACTACGACGACAGCGATGAGTCTACTTCTTCCCAAAAGGACGACGACCACAACGACTACGAGAGAAGGAAACCGGTCAATTCGAACTTTCCTTTTGATTACTCTCGTATTCCTCAAAGTACAAATGCTCATTTATTATCTATTCCACTTGGTAAACCTCTTCACTTTGATGGGGAGGACTACGGATTTTTGAGCCACAAAATGCGTAGTCACCTATTCTATCTCCATCCAAGCATATGGGAGATTGTTGAGAATGGAATGAAGTTTGATAGCTCGGATAGTCCCATTTTTATTAATGAACAAATTCATAGAAATGCACAAGCTACTACTATGTTGTTAGCCTCCTTGTGCAGGGACGAGTACCATAAAGTGAGCGGCTTGGACAATGCCAAGCAGATCTGGGACACCCTCAAGATTTCTCATGAGGGGAACGACGTCACCTTGCTCACCAAGATGGAGTTGGTGGAGGGAGAGCTTGGACGATTCGTGATGATAAGGGGCGAGGAGCCGACCCAAACATACAACCGGATCAAGACCTTTATCAACAAAATAAGGAGCTACGGAAGCACGCGATGGACGGACCACGACGTCGTCCGATTGATGCTAAGGTCCTTTACCGTTCTTGATCCTCATTTGGTGAATAATATTCGTGAGAATCCCAGGTACACCAAAATGTCGCCCGAAGAAGTCCTTGGAAAATTCGTAAGCGGGCGAATGATGATCAAGGAGGCAAGATACGTGGACGACGCATTAAATGGTCCAATCAACGAGCCTCAACCCCTTGCTCTCAAGGCAACAAGAAGCAAGGAGGCGCTACCTAGCAAGGTGGCACAAATTGAGGCGGCCGGACTTAATGATGAAGAGATGGCCCTCATCATCAAAAGATTCAAGACGGCACTAAAGGGTCGCAAGGGGCAGCCAAGCAAGACCAAGACAAAGGGGAAGCGCTCATGCTTCAAATGTGGTAAGCTTGGTCATTTTATTGCTAACTGTCCCGACAATGATAGTGATCAGGATCAAGGGAACAAGAGGGAGAAGAAGAAGAACTATAAGAAGGCAAAGGGCGAGGCACATCTTGGCAAGGAGTGGGATTCGAATTGCTCCTCGTCTGACTCCGACAATGAAGGACTCACCGCCACCGCCTTCAACAAGTCATCCCTCTTCCCCAACGAGCGTCACACATGCCTTATGGCAAGGGAGAAGAAGGTATGTACTCAAAACTCTACTTATGCTTCTTCAAGTGAGGACGAATCTAGTGATGAGGATGAAATAGATTATTCATGTTTATTCAAGGGCCTAGATAGAACCAAGGTAGATAAAATTAATGAATTGATTGATGCCTTGAATGATAAGAATAGGCTTTTAGAAAAACAAGAGGACTTGTTGTATGAAGAACATGACAAATTTGTAGAAGCACAAAAATCTCATGCCTTAGAAGTTAAGAGAAATGCATGCTTTCTTGTGAATTATCTTCCTGCCATGAGACGATTTCTATCTTAAGGAGCATTAATGATGATTTGAATGCTAAGTTAGAAATAGCTAGTAAATCAACAACTTGTGTGGAAAATGGTGTTATTTGCAATAGATGTAAAGATTTTGATATTGATGCTTGTAGTGAACACATAGCTTCTATTGCAAAGTTAAATGATGAAATGGCTAGTCTTAATGCCCAACTTAAGGCTAGCAAAAGTGATTTTGATAAACTAAAATTTGCCAGGGATTCCTACACGATTGGTAGACACCCCTCAATTAAGGATGGGCTTGGCTTCAAGAGGGAAGCCAAGAACTTAACAAGCCATAAGGCTCCCATCTCCGCCAAGGAGAAAGGGAAGGCCCCTATGGCAAGTAGTACTAAAAAGAACCATGCTTTTATGTACAATGATAGAAGACAGTCTCATAGGAGTTGTAATGTTTTTGATTCACATGCCTATGATTCTTATGCTATGTTTGCTCCCAGTTCTTCCTATATGCATGGTAGAGATATGCCTAGGAAAAATATTCATCATGTGCCTAGAAAGAATATTGTTCATGTTCCTAGGGAAGTTATGAATGGACCCTCTACAATTTATCATGCTTTAAATGCTTCCTTTGCTATTTGTAGAAAGGATAGGAAGATAGTTGCTAGGAAATTAGGGGCAAAATGCAAGGGTGATAAAACTTGCATTTGGGTCCCTAAGACAATTGTAACTAACCTTGAAGGACCCAACAAGAGTTGGGTACCTAAGACCCAAGCCTAAATTTGCCTTGCAGGTTTATGCATCCGGGGGTTCAAGCTGGATTATCGACAGCGGATGCACGAACCATATGACGGGGGAAAAGAAGATGTTCACCTCCTACGTCAAGAATAAGGATTCCCAAGATTCAATCATATTCGGTGATGGGAACCAAGGCAAGGTGAAAGGTTTAGGCAAGATTGCAATATCAAATGAGCACTCTATCTCTAATGTGTTTTTAGTTGAGTCTCTTGGATATAATTTACTATCTGTTAGTCAATTATGTAATATGGGATATAATTGTCTATTTACAAATGTAGATGTGTCTGTCTTTAGAAGATGTGATGGTTCACTAGCTTTTAAGGGTGTACTAGACGGCAAACTTTATTTAGTTGATTTTGCAAAAGAGGAGGCCGGTCTAGATGCATGCTTAATTGCTAAGACTAGCATGGGCTAGCTGTGGCATCGCCGCTTAGCACATGTGGGGATGAAGAACCTTCACAAGCTTCTAAAGGGAGAACACGTGATAGGTTTGACTAACGTGCAATTCGAAAAAGATAGACCTTGTGCAGCTTGTCAAGCAGGTAAACAAGTGGGAGGAGCACATCACAGCAAGAATGTGATGACCACTTCAAGACCTCTGGAGCTGCTGCATATGGACCTCTTTGGACCCGTCGCCTATCTGAGCATAGGAGGAAGTAAGTATGGTCTAGTTATTGTTGATGACTTTTCCCGCTTCACTTGGGTGTTCTTTTTGCAGGATAAGTCTGAAACCCAAGGGACCCTCAAGCGCTTCCTAAGGAGAGCTCAAAATGAGTTTGAGCTCAAGGTGAAGAATATAAGAAGCGACAACGGGTCCGAATTCAAGAATCTTCAAGTGGAGGAGTTCCTTGAGGAGGAGGGGATCAAGCACGAGTTCTCCGCTCCCTACACACCTCAGCAAAATGGTGTGGTAGAGAGGAAGAACAGGACGCTCATTGATATGGCGAGGACTACGCTTGGAGAGTTCAAGACCCCCGAGCGTTTTTGGGCGGAAGCCGTGAACACGGCTTGCCACGCCATCAACAGGATGAAGAAGACGTTACAACGTCCGCGATACGCACCATGGCAATTGGAGATGTACGGCCTCAGGAACAATTGGAGCAAGATCAACCGTCTTCCTCAACTATGGTGCATCCCCCAACCCAAGATGACAAACAGGTACCTCAAGTGGAGGCGCATGATCAAGGGGGAGCACAGGATGATCAAGTTGAAGAGGAAGAAGCACCTCAGGCACCTCCAACCCAAGTTCGAGCGACGATCCAAAGGGATCATCCCGTCGACCAAATATTGGGTGATATTAGCAAGGGAGTAACTACTCGTTCAAGATTAGTTAATTTCTGTGAGCATTACTCCTTTGTCTCTTCTATTGAGCCTTTCAGGGTAGAAGAGGCCTTGCTGGATCCGGACTGGGTGCTGGCCATGCAGGAGGAACTCAACAACTTCAAGCGCAATGAAGTTTGGACACTGGTGCCTCGCCCCAAGCAAAATGTTGTGGGAACCAAGTGGGTGTTCCGCAACAAACAGGACGAGCACGGGGTGGTGATGAGGAACAAGGCTCGACTTGTGGCAAAAGGTTATGCCCAAGTCACAGGTTTGGACTTTGAGGAGACGTTTGCTCCTGTGGCTAGGCTAGAATCAATTCGTATTTTGCTAGCATATGCCGCTCACCATTCTTTCAGGTTGTACCAAATGGATGTGAAGAGCGCTTTCCTCAACGGACCGATCAAGGAGGAGGTGTACGTGGAGCAACCCCCTGGCTTCGAGGATGAACGGTACCCCGACCACGTGTGTAAGCTCTCTAAGGCGCTCTATGGGCTGAAGCAAGCCCCAAGAGCATGGTATGAATGCCTTAGAGACTTTTTAATTGCTAATGCTTTCAAGGTCGGGAAAGCTGATCCAACTCTTTTTACTAAGACTTGCGATGGTGATCTTTTTGTGTTCCAAATTTATGTCGATGACATAATATTTGGTTCTACTAATCAAAAGTCTTGTGAAGAGTTTAGCAGGGTGATGACGCAGAAATTCAAGATGTCGATGATGGGCGAGTTGAACTACTTCCTTGGGTTCCAAGTGAAGCAACTCAAGGACGGCACTTTCATCTCCCAAACGAAGTACACGCAAGACTTGCTAAAGCGGTTTGGGATGAAGGACGCCAAGCCCGCAAAGACTCCGATGGGAACCGACGGACACACCGACCTCAACAAAGGTGGTAAGTCCGTCGATCAAAAAGCATACCGGTCCATGATAGGTTCTTTGCTTTATTTATGTGCTAGTAGACCGGATATTATGCTTAGCGTATGCATGTGTGCTAGATTTCAATCCAATCCTAAGGAGTGTCACTTAGTGGTTGTGAAGCGAATTCTTAGATATTTAGTCGCTACGCCTTGCTTTGGGATCTGGTATCCAAAGGGGTCTAACTTTGATTTGATTGGATATTCAGATTTCGACTATGCTGGATGTAAGGTCGATAGGAAGAGTACATCGGGGATGTGTCAATTCTTAGGAAGGTCCCTGGTGTCGTGGAACTCTAAGAAACAAACTTCCGTTGCCCTATCCACCGCTGAGGCCGAGTACGTTGCCGCAGGACAGTGTTGCGCGCAACTACTTTGGATGAGGCAAACCCTCCGGGACTTTGGCTACAATCTGAGCAAAGTCCCACTCCTATGTGACAATGAGAGTGCTATCCGAATAGCGGAAAATCCTGTTGAGCACAGCCGCACAAAGCACATTGACATCCGGCATCACTTTTTGAGAGACCACCAGCAAAAGGGAGATATCGAAGTGTTTCATGTTAGCACCGAGAACCAGCTAGCCGATATCTTCACTAAGCCTTTAGATGAAAAGACCTTTTGCAGGCTGCGTAGTGAGCTAAATATCCTAGATTCGTGGAACTTGGATTGATTTATAGCATACATGTATTTATGCCTTTGATCATGTTCCTTATGCATTTTGTTGCTTACTTGTGGTGCTCAAGTTGTACAAACACTCCCTGGACCTCACAAGTCCTTTTTGCAAGTGATGCACATATTTAGGGGGAGCTGTACTACAACTTGACCCTTTGAGACTAACCGTTTGTTTGAGTTTGCTTGATTTAGTCTCAAAGGAGTTTTGAAAGGGAAAAGGTGGACTTGGACCATGAAAGACTTCCACTGCACTCCGATGAGAGGGTAACTAATTCCAAGTTCATCTCACGTCCTCTTATTGCCTTGTGCTCTCATTTGAAGATTTTGGTGAGGCAATGGGGTTAAAGGGCCAAGATTGATCCCATTTTGGTGCTTGATGCCAAAGGGGGAGAAAATAAAGGCCAAAGCAATAGATGGATCAGCTACCACTTGAGAAATTTTGAAAATAGTAGATTAGAGCTTTTGGTTTGTCAAAACTCTTTTTATTTTCTCTTATGTCAAAAGTTGGCCTCTTGTGGGGAGTAGTGTTGATTATGGGAAAAAGGGGGAGTTTTTAAAATCCTTGAATCAATTTCTCTTGGAATGACTCTCTTTATGTCTTAACATGTGTGTTTGACTTAGAGATAGAAATTTGAGTTTGATTTACAAAAACAAACCAAGTGGTGGCAAAGGATGATCCATATATGTCAAAATTGAATCAAAACAATTTTGGGTTCTTATTTGAATTGATTTTGTACTTGTTCTACTTGCTTTATATTGTGTTGGCATAAATCACCAAAAAGGGGGAGATTGAAAGGGAAATGTGCCCTTGGGCCATTTCTAAGTATTTTGGTGATTTAGTGTCCAACAGAAGTGCCTAAGTGTAAAAAGGTGGACAAAGTACAAATCAAGGATAAAGGTATGTTTCTCAGACTTAGTACATTGTTTTATGGACTATTGTATTGTGTCTAAGTGCTGGAAACAGGAAAAATCCAATTGGAAATGTCTTGGCTCGAGCAGCCAAGAATCTGCTGAGTTTGGGTGCACCGGACAGTGTCCGGTGGTGCACCGGACAGTGTCCGGTGTGCCAGGCTGGCTCGAGCGAACTGGCCACTCTCGGGAATTCACCGGCGACGTACGGCTATAATTCACCGGACTGTCCGGTGTGCACCGGACTGTCCGGTGAGCCAACGGTCGGCCACGCAATCTGCGCGGGACACGTGGCCGAGCCAACGGCTAGAAGGAGGCACCGGACTGTCCGGTGTGCACCGGACTGTCCGGTGTGCCAACGGCTCTCAGGCTACCAACGGTCGACTGCGCCATTTTTGGAAGGAAATCGGGCACCGGACAGTGTCCGGTGTGCACCGGACTGTCTGGTGCGCCAGTCGACAGAAGGCAAGATCAGCCTTCCTAGAATGCTCTCAACGGCTCCTAGCTGCCTTGGGGCTATAAAAGGGACCCCTAGGCGCATGGAGGAGAACACCAAGCATTCCTACAACATTCCTAAGCACTAAGACATCGATTCCGCGCCTTTGATTCTTTGCGATAGCAATTAGAGCTCTAGTTGAGTGGTGAACTCATTGAGTTGTGTTGTGAGCTCTCGTTGCAACTTGTGTGTGTGGTGTTGCTGTGATTTCTTGTCTTGAGTGTGTTGCTAATCCCTCCCTTGCTCTGTGCTTCTTTGTGAATTTCAAGTGTAAGGGCGAGAGGCTCCAAGTTGTGGAGATTCCTCACAAACGGGATTGAGAAAAGCAAGCAAAACACCGTGGTATTCAAGTGGGTCTTTGGACCGCTTGAGAGGGGTTGATTGCAACCCTCGTCCGTTGGGACGCCACAACGTGGAGTAGGCAAGCATTGGTCTTGGCCGAACCACGGGATAACCACCGTGCCATCTCTGTGATTGATCTCTTGTTGGTTATTGTGTTTTGTTGAAGATTCCTCTCTAGCCACTTGGCGGTTATTGCACTAACACTTAACCAAGTTTTTGTGGCTTAAGTTTTGAAGTTTTACAGGATCACCTATTCACCCCCCTCTAGGTGCTCTCAAATCTGTAGATCAAAAGGTATACCGGTCGATGATAGGATCTTTACTCTATTTATGTGCATCACGATCGGATATTATGCTTTCTGTATGCATGTGTGCAAGGTTCCAAGCCGATCCTAAGGAAGTTCACCTTAGGGCCATGAAAAGGATCATGAGATATTTAGTTTACACTCCTAAGTTTGGGCTTTGGTACCCCCACGGGATCCTCTTTTGATTTAATAGGATATTCCGATGCCGATTGGGCAGGGTGTAAAATTGATAGAAAGAGCACATCAGAGACTTGTCAGTTTCTGGGGAGATCCATGGTGTTTTTGGCTTCAAAGAAACAAAATTCAGTAGCCCTATCAACCGCCAAAGTCGAGTACATTGCCGTAGGCCATTGTTGTGCGCAATTACTTTGGATGAGGCAAACCCTCTGGGACTATGGCTACAAATTTAGCAAAGTCCCTCTCCTATGTGATAATGAGAGTGCAATCCGCATGGCGGATAATCCCGTTGAACACAGCCGCACTAAGCACATAGCCATTCGGTATCACTTTTTGAGAGATCACCAACAAAGGGGGGATATCGAGATTGCTTATGTTAGCACCAAAGAACAACTAGCCGATATCTTTACCAAACCATTAGATGAGAAAACCTTTACCAAACTTAGGAATGAGCTAAACATTCTTGATTCTCGGAATTTTGATTGATACGTTGCACACATAGCTCATTTATATACCTTTGATCATATCCAGGGACGGACCGATGCCCATGGCCACCTGGGCCATGACCCGGGGCACGCAGGCCCAAAAAAATAGAAATTCGCAGCCCAGAACGCAGAACAGAAGGAAGTCAGGAACGGAGGAACCCTAGCCTACCCGCGAGCTGCCATGGCGCCGCCGCCAGCCACTACCCTCGCCGAGTCGCCGTCCACGCGTCCTGTGCTGCGCCCCTCGCCCAATGGCCAACAGCCCAAGCGCGGTCATGTCCTGTGTCCTAGGATCCTAGCGCCGCCGCTTGGGGACAAACCAGCGGCCAGGCCAGTGGCGTCCTGCGCTGCACCCAGCGCCGTCGGCCAGCGCCCAAGCGCGGTCTCGATGTCTCGTCTCAGGCTCCCAGCAGCCAGCGCGGTCCCGTCCCATGCAGCAAGCGCGGTCACCTTGCCCTCGCCCCTTGCCCACCCGGCGCCTGCCACACTAGCCGCTGGCCGCTGCAGTGCGGCTCGCCTCGCCCCTCGGTCGTTCGGCCCTCGTGCGCCCGCCATCACCGAGTGTCCGAGACTCCGAGTCACCAATCAGTCAGCACCTCGCTGGCTCGCTCGCCCGGCCACGCGTCGTCTGCCCGTCAAAATGAAGAAGAGGCATAGAACATTGCAATCATTTTTCTCTCCAGCTCTGACACCCGTCGTGCCTAATGTGCAGCCAAGATCAAACCTCAATTCTCAACCAACAGTTCGAACCGGAACCAGTAACAATCAAGCCCAAGAAATTTCAACTAAGGAGGCTACTGTTGAGGCAGTACTAAATCCAACTTCAAATGAACAAGAGCAAGAAATTCCACCTTCGGAGCAGGTATTCGATATAGTTGTTGATCCTGGGCTTAGAAAACCAATTGATGAATATGATGTTAACATTAGGGATGCTGTTAGAAGAGAGTATTTGTTACAGGGTCCATGTCAACCAATTGGCCATATATATCCTAAAAAAGATGGGAGACCGACAAAGAAGTTTCATTATATGTGGAAAGCAGTCTTGGAGGTATTAGAGAATATATGTCAAGATGGTCCTAGTACTCAAAGAACTACTGCATCTGGTTTGCTAAAACAAATGGAGACTTTTGAGCTTGTGCTTATTATGCATTTTGTTATCAAATTATTGGGTACGACTAATGATTTATCCCAATGCTTGCAAAAGAAAGATCAAAATATTGTTCATGCCATATGACTGATTGGTGCCACATTGCAACAAATTGATGAAATTAGACAACATGGATGGGAAGATCTATTTGAGGATACAAAATCATTTTGCATTCAATATAATATCATTGTGCCAAACATGTTGGATACAGCCACTGCTAGAGGTCGCTCAAGAGGTCATGGAGGTCAGTTGATAACTTACCATCATCACTTGAAACATGAAATATTTAATGTGGTGCTTGACCAACTTATTGTGGAGTTGAACAACCGTTTTGGTGAAAGATCTACCCGATTATTGAGATGCATTGCCTGCCTTGATCCAAAAAATTCTTTTGCCAATTTTGATGGAGATAAGTTAATTGAGCTTGCTAAATTGTATGATGCGGACTTCTCTACATATGATTGCATAGTTTTGAAAGACCAACTTGAGATATTCATTATTGATATGAGAGCCGATCCAGATATTCTAAGTTGCAATGACCTAGGTGATCTTGTTGTGAGAATGGTTCAGAGTGACAGGCATGTTGTCTTTCCATTTGTATATCGTCTCATTGAATTAGCTTTGATTTTACCAGTGGCAACAACATCTATGGAGAGAGCTTTCTCATCTATGAATATCATTAAAACTGAGTTACAGAATAAGATAGGAGACGAATGGCTTAACCATCGTATGGTGTGTTATATTGAGAGGGATATATTTACAAGCATTGAGGATGCAAAGATATTGGATTATTTTCAAGGCATGAAAACCCGCAGGGTGAATCCACCTCGTACTAGTGGTATGTACCAATTACTAATATTATTAAATTTATTCAACATTACCTTTCAAATCGCGTTCTAAATTTGATTTCCTTCATGGTTCTGGAGCAAGAAGCACTGATGTTGATGTTGACATGATACATTTTGAAGGAGCTACATCATAACTTGTATGCCATCTTTAACATCTATAATAACGTTGTTTAGCCGTACAATTTATTTATATGCTACTATTAGAGTTTATGGTCGCTTCGGCCCAGGTCTTGGTTAATTTCTAGGTCCGCCACTGATCATATCTCTTTCATTTTGGTACAAATGCATAATTCTCGTTATTTAAGTACCAAAACTATGACTAATGTGTTTTCAAGTGAATTTCTACTAAGTCATAGATTGAAAGGGAAATGGAGTATTCGGCAAAGACGACGCTTCCACTCAACTCCATCGGTATTATTCACTCTTTGCCAGTATTCCGCCATCTCTCCATCATTGGTATAATCTTCACTCATATCTTGTTTGCCAAAGGGGGAGAGGATTTAAAAAAGGGCTCACAACAGACTCCGTTTTTGGCGATTAATGCCGAAGGGGGAGAGAATATTAGCCCAAAGCAAAAGGACCGCACCACCACCAATTTTAATTTTTTCGAAATAAAGTTTTCAATTAGTATCTTTCAAATTAGTATTTCTCTGGAAATTATATCTCAATTGGTATCGATATCTCAATTGATATATGGTTTCAAAGATTTTTCAATTGGTATCTAAATCTTTTTCATATTAATAAAACTCTCTTGAAAGCTAAGAGGAGAATTCCAATTCAGGGGGAGTTTTGTTTAAGTCAAAGGAAATGCATTTAAAACAAGGGGAGAAAAATTTCAAATCTTGAAAATGCTTCTCGAAATCTTATTCATGTATCTTTTACTATTTGCAAAAAGACTTTGAAAAGATCTTCCAAAAGAATTTGCAAAAACAAAACAAGTGGTGCAAATGTGGTTCAAAATATTAAAAGAAAGAAAGCAATCCATGCATATCTAGTGAAAGTATAAATTGGTTTAATTTCAAGCAACCTTTGCACTTGCCCTATGCAAACTAGATTAATTCTGCACGTATATATTTGCTTTGGTTTGTGTTGGCATCAATCACCAAAAAGGGTGAGATTGAAAGGGAAATATGGTCAAACCTTTTCCTAAATGATTTTGGTGGTTGAAATGCCCAACAAAAATAATTGGACTAACTAGTTTTCTCTAGATTATATGTTTTACAGGTGCTCAAGGTTCAACACAAACCAATAAAAAGATCAAGTTAGGGTTCAAAAGAAAGGAGCAAAAGAAACCGAAGGTTGCCATGGTCTGGCGCACCGGACTGTCCGGTGCACCAGGGACCGTATAGTCTGAACTCCTCAGCTTCGGGTTTCTCTAGGCGCACTCCGCTATAATTCACCGTACTATCCAGTGTGCCACCGGACTATCCGGTGCACCAAGCGGAGCAACGGCTACCAGCGCAACTGTCGACTGCACAGTGCCCTGACAGAGCTACAGTTCGCGGTAGAAGTTAGAGCAGGCGCAGAAGACGCACCGGACAGTGAACAATAGCAGTCCGGTGCGGCATCGGACTGTCCGGTGCACCAAGAAATCAGAGCTCCAACGGTCGAAACCGTCAGAACCCTAACGGTTGGGTGACGTGGCTAGCGCACCGGACAGTGTCCGGTGCGCCCATCGACAGCAGCCTTCCCCAACGGTTGAATTGGTGGTTGGGGCTATAAATACCTCCCAACCACCACCACTCCAAGCATCCAAGCATTCACAACGGTGCATTCAATACAAGAGCAAAGTGCAACACTCCAAGAAACAAATCAAAGCCTCCAATCCAAACAAAGTCCCTAAATTCAACTCTAGTGCTCTAGGACTTGAGAGAGGATCGCTTGTGTTTTCTTGTTGCTCTTGTTGCTTGGTTGGCTTTCTTCTTCCCCATTCTTGTTCTCAAGACACTTGTAATCAAAGCAAGAGACACCAAGTTGTGGTGGTCCTTGTAGGGGTCTAAGTGACCCGTTTGATTAAGGAGAAAGCTCACTCGGTCTAGGTGACCGTTTGAGAGAGGAAAAGGGTTGAAAGAGACCCGGTCTTTGTGACCACCTTAACGGGGAGTAGGTTCTCAAGAACCGAACCTCGGTAAAATAAATCACCGTGTCATCCGCTTTATTTCCTTGTGATTTGTTTTTGCTCTCTCTTTCGGACTCGCATTTATTTCTAACGCTAACCCTGACTTGTAGTTGTGTTTAAAGTTGTAAATTTCAGATTCCGCCTATTCACCCTCCCTCTAGGTGACTTTCACCTGCTCATCCGCGGTGATGTAGATGTCTGCCTCCCTGAATAAATGTTCGGAGGTGGCCGGTGCCTTTTGAAGTATGGCCCAGACAAAAACCGTGTCGTTGGATCCCCGATAGAAGTCTTCAATCACAGCCGCTTCGGTGACTTCGGGGATGCGGTTCATCATCGTTTGAAACCTT
Source organism: Zea luxurians (assembly GCA_029449295.1). Classification (NCBI taxonomy): domain Eukaryota; kingdom Viridiplantae; phylum Streptophyta; class Magnoliopsida; order Poales; family Poaceae; genus Zea; species Zea luxurians. The sequence goes on along the minus strand of JAOPSE010000023.1, from coordinate 29,890,873 downwards.
TTGAGGAACGATCGGAGAGTCTCATCATTCTGGCGCCTAATGGATTTGAGGTCCCATGGCTGCGCCGGTTTATCGCAAAGAGACTGTAAATTTGCGATAAACCGACAACTGAAGTCACTCTAATCATCGATACAGTGTCGAGGTAGGTGTCAGAGCCATTGCAGCGCGTCCTGCCCCAGGACAATGGGCAAGTATGCCGTCATTGTTGTAAAATTAGAGAAATAAGTGACTTGCTTTCTACATATTTAATTATATTAAATATTTTAATTCTGAATAAAATAGGCATATAACTCAGATAAATGCCATATATAATTATTGCAGCAATGAACAGTAGCAATTCTAGAACATGTAAACATGTAAAATAGCATCTCAGGTCCATTTTATAATTAAACATGGCTTGTAGATAAAGAAGGCAGATTAAACAAATAAACATGATTGTTTATCTTAAGATATTGCTCTCAAAATAGCGAGTTGCTGTAATAAACAGCCCTCCAATGCTAAAAGGTGATCAGAGATCCTCAACTAACGTGACAGTCCTATTTTACCAAGTCAGGGTTTTAGATCAGATGTAATAAGCCTAATAATCAGGTATAAATACTAATAGTAAAGAGTTGTGTACTAAATAAAATAACAGAATTTAACACATGTAAACATCCTCAACAAAGAGAGATTTATTTAGGCACAAATAATATCAATGCTGAAAATGATAATACACTAAAACCCAGACTGTCACGTTGTCTCACTACACGGCTATCATCATCGAGCACACAAATCCGCCACAACAGTGCAATCACACCCAAGTATTTAATACTAGCAGATTGCACAAAATTAAACAGTAAATAAAGTGAGGCAACGGGTAACTCACATCACGTAGATTGTCTACGTGAGAAGACCAGCTCAGCGAACACAAGGTTCTGTCCCAGAAAACCAATTCCGCCGCCCACGTCCGGGCCTGCACAGCGGGAGGTTGACGGAGATACTGGAGCCGCTGCCGGAGCCGAGGGAGACGTCCACGGCACTAGCCCGAGAAGAGGAACACCGCGCAGCAGGTAGCCCAAGCACCAGGCCACGGTGGATAGAGACCAGAGAATCAACGAGCAGCACCAAAGCACGGCATCAACAGCACCACACCACCACCACCGAGAACAACCGACAGCCGACAGACAGTCGACGATACGAACGAGACCAGACACCCGGAATCGAGCAGATCGAAGGATTTCTCGCTGGAACAGTGGATTGGATGGAACTGTAGAATCTAGGGGAAGGGGATCCACTTCCCTTATGAAGGGAGTTGACCAGAGCAGCCGCCAAGGACGGATCCATGCGAGATGCACAAGCTTCGGCGTCAGTTCCGTGGGAACCAGGGAGGAGTCAAGCTCTGCCGCCCTAACGCCGCACGCAAGGTTTCCTGGGCAACCGCTTGCTCGTTGTCTCTGCATGCTTGCCTGCACGTAGGGTTTTGGCTGTCGCTGGCTAGGCTGCTCGGCCAGCCGGCCTGGTAGCGGCCCAGCTGGCCGGCCTTTTTCCCTTTTTCTTAATAAAGTGAAAACACAAAAATTGGACATCAATCCCTACCATTTTCACTCTTATTTTCTGATCAATGTCATTGAGCTCCCGTACTGTTTATATACTACTTTTCGGCAGAGGTACTTGTTAGGTTTGAACCAAAGTCTATCCCAGTGTACTCCAACCCTGCATGAGTAAGCGGAGGACTACGCCTTGATCCACAAACCCTAGTGTGAGAATCTTCGCACAAAAGGCACATAGTACTAGGCAGATTATCTGCTTCTCTTACGGAGCAGGGCGTTATGGTCATGCCCTTTAATATCTATTCATGAGCTCACTAGAGAGAAAACCCCATTCTCTCCTGGACTGCGACCCCACAGTCAGCTCATATAGGTGAAATCATTAAGGAAATTCTGTAGGACAATTTCCCTGCTTATAGCATTGACTTCATTAAGAGCATATCGCTCAACCTGCCATACAGACAGAGCACAACAGCTAATGAGACTCTTTGTCTTTTGTGCTCTTGGTTCCACAATGCTTCGTTTCCTGGAGCCTGGATCTCGGGACCTCCGGTCACACAGGACAGTTATCCGCAGTTGAAACCGCTAATAGGGTACGAGTCCCATTCCCATGCACGCTGCTTGGATTGGCTTTTGAGCCAGTCCTTTGGTGAAAGGATCAGCAAGGTTCCTTTCAGACTTGATGTAATCTACGGTTATTACACTCGTCTCTCTAGCATGCCGACATGAATCAAGTCGTCTTCTGATATGCCTCGAGGATTTTTGGTTGTCATTTCTACTGTTCACTTTCCGCAACACAGAAGTGTTGTCACAGTATACTAGGACAGCTGGTATCGGCTTTGCTAGCATTGGAAGGTCTGACAACAGGTCTCTCAACCATTCAGCCTCCAATGCTACTGAATCAAGTGCAACTAATTCAGCCTCCTTGGTGGAACGTGTCGACACTGATTGTTTAGACGATCTCCATGATATGGCCCCACCAGCTAAAGTGAACACATAGCCACTTGTAGACTTCATTTGATCCGAGTCAGAGATCCAGTTTGCATCACTGAATCCTTCAAGTACTGACGGAAATCCGGTATATTTAATACCAAGATTCATCGCTCCCTTCAAATACCGAAGCACTCTGTACAAGGCTACCCAGTGTCTATCTCCTGGACTGGCCGAATAACGAGCCAGTCTGCATACTGCATATGAGATATCTGGTCTAGTTGCACTGCTCAGGTACATGAGAGATCCAATGATCTGCGAATATAGTAGTTGGTTCACAGGCTCGCCTTCATGTTTACTGAGCGTGTAGGATGGATCATAGGGCGTGGTGACTGGTTTATAGTCCATATGTCCAAAGCGAGTCAGGACCTTTTCCACATAATGGGATTGTGACAAAGTAATCCCATCCTCACCCTTTATCAGCTTGATGTTCAGTATAACATCAGCTTCACCCAAGTCCTTCATATCAAAGTTCTTGGAGAGGAATAATTTTGTCTCCATGGTAGCCTCCAAATCGGTCCCAAATATCAATATGTCATCAACGTATAAACACATGATGACACCTTTGCCCCTAGAGAAGCGATAATACACACACTTGTCGGCTTCGTTTACACAAAACCCGGCAGTGGTCAGAGTATTATTAAACTTCTCATGCTATTGTCTGGGAGCTTGCTTAAGACCGTATAAGGATTTAATCAAGAGACACACTTTGCTCTCTTGTCCTTTAACCACAAATCCTTCTGGTTGCTGCATATAAATTTCCTCTTCCAGCTCTCCATTTAGGAATGTTGTCTTTACGTCCATTTGATGGACAAGAAGTTTATAAGCAGCTGCCATCACTAAAAGCACACGGATTGTGGGCAATCAAGCCACTGGAGAATAAGTATCAAAATAATCCTCCTCTTTCTTTTGAGTAAAACCCTTAGCCACAAGACGGGCCTTATACTTTTCAATAGTACCATCGGGTCTCCTCTTCCTCCTAAAGATCCATTTGCAGCCCACAGGCTTGCAACCAGCTGGGAGATCAGTTATCTCCCAAGTTCCGTTCGAGATGATTGAATCCATCTCGCTACGGACAGCCTCCCTCCAGTACTCTACATCCGGAGATGTATATGCCTCTGTGAGGGAGCGTGGTTCTTCATCCACTAGATAAATAATATAATCATCACCCAGAGACTTTTCAGTCCTTTGTCTCTTACTCCTCCTTAACTCCAAATCTGGAGTCTGGTCATGGACACTCGAGGGCAGAGAATATGTCTGAGATGGACCATCTGGGGCTACTACTTCCTTATCCCACATAGGGAAGATGCTCTCAAAGAATGTCACATCCGGAGACTCCATTATTACATTTATAGCGATTTCGCTTGTCTCGGAATGGACCACTAGAAATCTATAAGCTGCACTGTTCTGTGCATAACCCAGGAAGACACAGTCTATGGTCTTAGGGCCTAGCTTTCTCTTCTTCGACAACGGGACATTCACCTTCGCAAGGCAGTCCCAAGTCCGAAGATGCGAAAGATCTGGCTTCCTTCCTTTAAATCCTTCATAGGGTGTGGCCTCACGGTTGCGAGGCGGCACCTTGTTCAGGACATAGCATACTGTGAGTACTGCCTCGCCCCACCAGATGTCAGGCATCCTCGAACTTTGCAACAAAGCATTAGCTAAGTCACACACCGTTCGGTTCTTCCTTTCAGCTACCCCATTTGACTGAGGTGAATATGGAGCGGTGGTTTCATGAATGATTCCACACTCTTTGCAGTACTCATCAAAAAGGTTGGAAAGGTATTCACCTCCTCTATCAGACCGCAACCTTTTAATTTTCTTGTCTAACTAGTTTTCAACTTCAGTCTTATAGATCTTAAAGTGTTCTAGTGCCTCATCTTTAGTTCTGAGTAAGTAAATATAACAGAACCTGGTAGCATCATCTATCAAGGTAAGAAAGTATCTTTTACCGCCTTTTGTGATTATACCATTCATCTCACATATATCTGAGTGAATTAGTTCTAAAGGAGTGGTACTTCTGCCTTCAACCGTATGAAATGGTTTTCTAGGCTGCTTAGCTTGCACACAAATACCACATTTTACACCTTTAACACGTTTATATTCAGGAATTAAAGACATGTCACTTAATCTCTTAATGGCCTCAAAATTCACATGACACAAACGGGAATGCCATATATTATTAATGGAATCGTTATTACAGACCACATTAACATGGTAAGAAGAATGATTGTTCAAAACAGAAAGACAGAACAAACCGCCTGACTCATATGACTTTCCAACAAAAGTACCAAACTTAGACAGGACCACTTTATTAGACTCAAACACTAATTTGAGACCCTGTCGACATAGCAGCGACACTGAAATGAGGTTCCAGCTCATCGAGGGCACATAGAGTACGTCCTTCAGCACGAGTGTCTTTCCTGAAGTTAACTTCAGGTAGACCTGTCCAGTACCTCGAACTGCTGCCGGAACACCATTTCCCATCAAGACTGGTGCGCTGCTGTATCCCTGGAATGAAGAGAACATGGATCGATCAGCACAAATATGAACAGTAGCACCGGAATCCATCCACCAGTCATCTGATGGACTTGCCATAAAGGCCTGAGGTGCATACCCTGGGGTGGAGTTAACCACCACGTTCCCTTCTTTGCGCTGAGGTGGAGGACCTTTTCCCTTCCTAAGTTTGCACCTCCGAGTTGTATGCCCGAAGACACCACAAACATAGCAGATAAAGTCCTCCTTTTTCTTCTTCATCTTTTTGGACTTAGGTTGGTTCATATTCTTCTGTGGAGAGTTCTTCTTCTTCTTCTGGAATTTTCTATCTCCACCATTCTCAACAACGTGAGCCTGAAGTTGCTGGGATGGCTTGTTACTGGACCTTGCACGCTCTTCCACATTTATTGCAGCTGACAACTCAGTGAGAGTCATTTGCTTCTTCATGTGACGGCGTGAAGTCACAAAGTCTCGCCAAGAAGGCGGGAGCTTTGCCAGTATTGCATTCACCTGAAAACTGTCTGGTAGGACGCAGCCATATTGGACCAAGTCCCTAACAAGGAGTTGAATCTCCTGTAGCTGCTCTATAACAGACCTTCCCTCAGCCATTTTATAGTTGAGATAGTTTTTCGTTGTGAATGACTCATTGTCATTGTCAACTTCAGAGAACTCGTTCTCAAGTTCAGTCCATATACCCTTAGCGAAGGTAAAACCAGAGTACACGTTAAATAAGCAGTTCGACAAGACGTTCATCAGATGAGACAAGTATGCCTCATTGGCTTCGTCCCACTTGGCCTTCTCCGCTAGTGCGGCGGCCTTCGCTGCATCATCAGAATCATCTGATGTAGCCTAGGGAACAGCCGACGTCACTACCCAAAATAATTTTAGGTCAGTGAGCCACATGCGAGTCTTAATCTGCCAGCGCTTAAAGCGTGCGCCGTCGAACGCTTCAGGCTTAATGACATCAGAACTGGAGGCCATTATAGGAATTGATTTTCTGGATTGTTGTAAAATTAGAGAAATAAGTGACATGCTTTCTACATATTTAATTATATTAAATATTTTAATTCTGAATAAAACATGCATATAACTCAGATAAATGCCATATATAATTATTGCAGCAATGAACAGTAGCAATTCTAGAACATGTAAACATGTAAAATAGCATCTCAGGTCCATTTTATAATTAAACATGGCTTGCAGATAAAGAAGGCAGATTAAACAAATAAACATGATCGTTTATCTTAAAATATTGCTCTCAAAATAGCGGGTTGCTGTAATAAACAGCCCTCCAACGCTAAAAGGTGATCAGAGATCCTCGACTAACATGACAGTCGTATCTTACCAAGTCAGGGTTTTAGATCAGATGGAGTCAGGGTTTTAGATCAGATGTAATAAGCCTAATAATCAGGTATAAATACTAATAGTAAAGAGTTGTGTACTAAATAAAATAACGAAATTTAACACATGTAAACAGCCTCAACAAAGAGAGATTTATTTAGGCACAAATAATATCAATGCTGAAAATGATAATACACTAAAACCCAGACTGTCATGTTGTCTCACTACACCGCTATCATCATCGAGCACACAAATCCGCCACAACAGTGCAATCACACCCAAGTATTTAATACTAGCAGATTGCACAAAATTAAACAGTAAATAAAATGAGGCAACGGGTAACTCACAGCACGTAGATTGTCTACGTGGGAAGACCAGCTCAGCGAACACAATGTTTTGTCCCAGAAAACCAATTCCGCCGCCCACGTCCGAGCCTGCACGGCGGGAGGTTGACGGAGATACTGGAGCCGCTGCCGGAGCCGAGGGAGACGTCCACGGCACTAGCCTGAGAAGAGGAACACCGCGCAGCAGGTAGCCCAAGCACCAGGCCACAGTGGACAGAGATCAGAGAATCAACGAGCAGCACCAAAGCACGGCATCAACAGCACCACACCACCACCACCGAGAACAACCGACAGCCGACAGACAGCCGACGATACGAACGAGACCAGACACCCGGAATCGAGCAGATCGAAGGATTTCTCGCTGGAACAGTGGATTGGATGGAACTGTAGAATCTAGGGGAAGGAAATCCACTTCCCTTATGAAGGGAGCTGACCAGAGCAGCCGCCAAGGACGGATCCATGCGAGATGCGCAAGCTTCGGCGTCAGTTCCGTGGGAACCAGGGAGGAGTCAAGCTCCGCCGCCCCAACGCCGCACGCAAGGTTGCCTGGGCAACTGCTTGCTCCTTGTCTCTGCGTGCTTGCCTGCGCGTAGGGTTTTGGCTGCCGCTGGCTGGGCTGCTCGGCCAGCCGGCCTGGTAGCAGCCCAGCTGGCCGGCCTTTTTCCCTTTTTCTTAATAGAGTGAAAACACAAAAAATCGGACATCAGTCATGACATCCTCTGTTGCCCCAGCAGTCCAGGCGGCGGTCGTATATACGGTCAACCAGCCTCCCGAATCCTGCTTAGGCTCATATTTGTCGACGTTGGAGACCTTGAAGTTAGGAGGCCATTGGATGGCCCGGAGGCGAGAAGGAAGCGCGGAGACTCCGCAAGTATCCTGCTGACGATGTTCACGCCGTCGGTCCCGGAGAGGGGAGTCGTTACTAGGTCGTCTCGACCATCCCCGGAACGGACTATTGGTCGAAGTCGGTACACCATGATCTCAGTCGTAGACATAACTCTAAATAAAATCTTTTAAGATTTGAACTAGCTTTAATAGGACAAATAAAAGTCCACAAACTAGTGAATGTATTTTATTTCACTCCTCAGAATATATATGCTAAAGATGCTGAGATTTTACATCGCAACACGGGGGGAACGGAGATCGATTGATCAACATCCTATAGCTATTGCTAGTAGTAATTCTAAATTCTAATTCACATGCGTGCTTGAACAGATAATCCGTCCGACCCACTCGCTTGGCTTGCTTCTTTTGTAGCCACACGTGCTACACTCACATGGCGCGAAGTGTACGTATGTAGGACGTACTTGTTCAGTGGTTCTCATGATGCTTGCCTGCCGCCTAGATCTTCAGGTCAGGTGCTTCAGCCTGCGAAGAAAGCAGAATCTGCGGCATTAGCTACATGCAGATTGAGAACTCCTACGCAGCAGATTCTACTAGTCTACAAGTAGATGCCTGAAAACTGGAAACGATGCGGTAGTAAACGCGCGCGAAAACCCAATGGGATCCAACCATACCTGTCAACGTCGGCGTCGTCGTAGCCGCCGGGGCACCTGTACGCGGGGAAGGGCACCTTGCCGGCCTCGATGTGCTCCAAGTCCTTCACCAGCAGCTCGTAGTAGCGCCTGACCTCGTCCGCCGACTTGCCCCCCACGGCGCGCGCGATGTTGTGCCAGCGGTCCGGCGTGTCCCTGTCGTACACCGCCAACGCCTGCTCGAACAGCTTGTTCTGCTTCGCCGTCCACTGCGCCCTCGACGAGCTCAGCGACATAGACGCCATCTGTCAATCTGTGTGTGTCGGCTGAGCGGAGAGCTGGACAAGGAAGCCTCGCTCTTGATCGTTGCAGCTGGTTTGACTTTGTTTTGTGGTTTGCATTCTGAGAAGAGAACCGTGAGATGCAGCGGTACTTATAGAGGGCCCTGCCGGACGGAGTGCCGGTGAAGCATGGCGCCTGTGCCAGGTTCCCCTGTGGGCCCAAAGGAAAGCGAGGAGAATAAGGCATCGGTGAGCCGGAGCCCGGAGCACCCAGAGGCAGAACGAGTGTCGCCAAGGGACAAAGATTTCTGTCCCTGGGAAGTGGGGGATATATCTCGCCTTCCCTTTTTTTTATCTCCTCATCTCTTCCCGGCTAGATGCATGTGGATGGATGGGTAATGTACTGGACAGTCAGGTCGTGTCGTGTGGCTCCTGCCCAATTGTGCTGAATGCCTGAATCCATTTTCTATCCAAGTTTTAACGGCGACGGGACTGTAAAAGATGGAGAAACTTTATACATTGCATATCTTTTTATTATAAGTAGAGAATATTTTATGAGTTTTTATATTAATAGGCACACGCTGGTTGATCCCATTGAGGGGCAAGGGCAACAAGGGTTGGCATTTCGAGATCACATAGCAGTCACATACAACTTCACTATCGAGCCTCCTCGCTAGCGTGCTGCTAAGAAGTTTAAGGATCGGTGGTTTACCAGCATTCGAAAGCTCACCCTCCTCAACAACATCTACAATATTCGGCCTGACCAAGTGGATCATATAACGCACAACTGCTCCAAGCGACAAAGGGTAGCTTTCATAGCAGGCACGGTAAAGCTGGATTAATGTTGGAGCACATGCGATGTGCACTTTGTCATCAACTAAAGTGGTGCACACGATACGATGACTCCGACTCCGGGGATAGGAGCAAACAATCTCGCCTCAATGTGGAGGACGGTTATAGTTCCTCATCCTTCAATAATATTGAACCAGCACGCCCTATTGGTCGTCATAGGGCAAGAGCGTAACCCCACCTAGATTTGCCCTTGAATTCGATCCAACCAAGGTAGCTACAAGTGGGAGTTGATCAAGGTCACCACAACGCTTATGTCCTATAGACTGTCTTGGACTCCTCTGGTGCTGTAATTTGTAATCTTATGTGTCATCTATGTATATCTATGCATGATTAGTAAGAGGATGTAGAGTATTACATATGATGCAATCTAAACCTCTATAAAAATCTCAGCGTGTTAAGCTCTTGCTGTCATGATCTCAGACATATTATAAGGTGTTAGGACTCGCTCTGTTTCCTGGCTACCATTTCTCTGATACTCTTGGTACTATGTTGTCTTTGCTATGCATGACATAATGAATCCCCTTTCTATGTTTTAATCAATTGTATATTTTATTGCACAGTGTGTCAAATAACCTGGAGGGTCATCACTACTACGTGGATTCTATGGTGGGTTACGAATACATGAGACAGTCCGATAAAACAGTTTCAAGTATATAATTAATATAGTTAGATGGATCATTGAATCTATTTTCATAATAAACGTCATTGAGGATCTAATTATTGTGTTAATGTTTTCTAGAAAGCTAGTGAAACTTTAAAAAGTTTGACAAACACCAATATTATAGCAACACTTAAAAAGAGACAGGAGTACAGATATAACTATACCAACTTAACTATACTATTAGTTATTTCCTCCACCATGCACTGAGTTGGAATAATTTCCAAACAGCAAGTTGCAGAACGGTATATTCCATGACCAGAAAGAGGGGCTCTTGTCTATTAGAACCTATATCTTGCCTTTTGATTGCAAAATAGAATAATATCATACTGAAGGCCCATCCAGGATCCGGGTGTTTTAAAATTTTCTTTGCCTCTTTTCCAAACTTTCAGCTCGGTATTCCAGATTCTATGCTGCTATGCTGAATCCGATCAAGTGTCCATTTTCCCCTTTTTAGACTTTTCCAAAGTAAGCGAAGGAAATCGAACTCATGTGGGCTTGATAAACATTAAAACTCCCCGACACAAGGAGACTCATTTAGACGTAAAATGTACAAACAGAACTCATAACTATATATATTTAGATTCAAATTCAAGATGATAGCTGTGTCTCCGATACCATATTTAGCCACATACATCCACAGATTCAATACAAAAGCTAAAACTAGCAGATAATGGGAACAATTCATTGTACACACCACTGCTATGAAAATCTTTTACAGAAACGGTAATCGACATGAAGCCCATCAAGACAGACACTATGGCTTTGTTCGGTTAATTCTGTTACCCATGAATTGGATGTGAAGTTTTACTTGCTTGGAATTTAAACTCATCCAATCCTACTCAATCCACATGGATTGAGAGCTAACCGAACAAGCCCTAATAGAGTATTTGGTTTGAGGAATCACTCCATATAAGACAAGGTAGTGCCTCACAAGTCTATTTCTCAAATTTGGTGGAATGACCACATTCCTAATGTTAGTACTAATTTGTAAACCTAATAGGGTGAAGCGTTCAACCACCATTGGTGGCCGCAGGTTGCATGTTTATATAGCGCCGTATACCGGGCGAACGGTGTATACACGGATAGAGCTTCAGGTGGTTAAGATTACACAGCGGAGGCTTATCTCTATCTATAGCCTAATCTCTATCTATGGCTAACCAACTAACCACCCGAGGCACTAGAGGATAGGGATTACAATTCTGTCTAACACCCCCCCTCAATCTCAGTCGTTCTGAAGGTTGAGATTGTGACGAAACTCATGCAGACGTTGAGCTGAAATTGGTTTGGTGAAGCCATCCGCGACTTGATCATTGGTAGAGATAAATCGTACATCCAATAGCCGACGAACAACTTCATCACGAACAAAGTGATAATCCACCTCAACGTGCTTCATGCGCCCATGAAATATCGGATTGGAAGCAAGATACTTGGCACCCATATTATCACACCAGAGACGAGCAGCTTTGGGACTTTGAATGTGAAGCTCCTTGATCAAACTGCGCAGCCACATTAACTCAGCCGTAGCATTTGCCATAGCTTTATATTCTGCTTCGGTACTAGATCGAGATACTGTCGGTTGTTTCTTAGCACACCAGGAGATGAGATTTGAGCCAAAGAAAACTGCAAACCCACCTGTGGACTTGCGATCATCAGCACACCCGGCCCAGTCCGCATCTGAGAACGCACTGAGCATTGTGGAGTTACACTGACGGATCTTGTGACCAATAGTTAGAGTGCCTTGAACATATCGCATGATGCGTTTTACAGCTGCCATGTGCGTAGAGGTGGGTGATTGCAAGTACTGACAAGCTTTGTTAATAGCAAACGACAGGTCAGGACGAGTGAGTGTAAGGTATTGCAGACCACCAACCATGCTTCTGTATTTGGTGACATCATCATGATCGAGAGAAGTACCAGAGTGTGCTGTCAGCTTCTCAGAAGTAGACATCGGTGTCGCCATTGGCTTGCACTGAGACATCCCAAACTTGCGAAGTAGATCAGTAGCATATTTGTGTTGTTGAAGTATTAGACCATCTGGTACATGCGTTACCTCAATGCCCAAGAAATAATGAAGCTTACCAAGGTCTTTAAGGGCAAAGTCATGCTTGAGATCCGTAAGCAGAGCATCAATGGCCTGCGGTGAGGAGCTTGTAACAATAATGTCATCCACATACACAAGAACATAAATAGTGATCGAGCCACGATGAAATATGAAAAGTGATATGTCGGCTGGAGATGGAATAAATCCCAAAGCTTGTAGCTTCATGCTGAGTCGTGAATACCAGGCACGAGGTGCCTGTTTAAGTCCATAGAGGGCTTTGTCTAACTTGCAATGATAAGAGGGAACCACAGGATCCTCAAACCCAGGAGGTTGCTTCATGAACACTTCTTCCTCTAGAACACCATGAAGAAACGCGTTCTGTACATCCAATTGGCGTAGACTCCAACCTTTGGACACTGCAATAGACAAAACAAGCCGAATAGTAGCAAACTTGACGACAGGACTGAACGTGTCATCATAATCAATGCCATAACGCTGTTTAAACCCTTTGGCAACAAGACGAGCTTTGTATCGATCAATAGAGCCATCAGGATGTCTTTTGATTTTATATACCCACTTGCAATCTATCAAGTTTCGGTTCTTGTCAGGAGGAACGAGATGCCAAGTCTTGTTGCGTTGAAGAGCAGCAATTTCAGATTCCATAGCATGTTTCCAATTGTTATTACTCAATGCTTCCCGTAGGGATGTTGGTTCCAGATCAGATACTGTAGCAAGGCCATATGGGACCGTGCCATCAGAAAAACCCTTGGGCTTGCGAATCCCCGCTTGCAGTCGGGTGCGTGGAGCAAAATTCGGCACGGCCTCCTATGCAGATTCGGCGGAGGCAGGTACCGGTGGTAGCGGCAAATCAGGCGCTGAAACAGAGGTAGATGCACCTGCAGCAGCTTCCTCGGGATTGATCCGCACGGAATTGGCGGGATCCGCAACAACACCGTCCGTACTGATCGACGCGTGGATGTCGGGGTCCACCGCGGCGTGTGGTTGTTGCATGGCGTCGAGTGCGGCCTGGAGCGGCTCGAGACGTTGCAGCGCCGGATTCGATCCGGTCGGAGCGGAGGACGCCGGTATGGAGACTCCCGGGACTGCTGTGACCGGTTCGGTTGGCTGGGAAACCGAAGAGGATGCTGCGCCCGGGATTGTTTGTGGCTGCAAAACAGGCTGAGGCAACATATTTGGAACAATTGGTAAAACACATGCATGAGTATTGACCGCAGGCTCATCTGCAGGAACCGTGGAAATAGGATCAGGAAGAAGAAGAACATCAGCAGTATACCTGGCGCCCGCGGTGGAATGAAGTTCAGAAAAAGGAAAAATATTTTCATCAAATATAACATCCCTAGATGTGTATATGCGTCCTGTAGAAATATCTAGGCACTTGTAGCCTTTGTGCATAACACTATAGCCAAGGAACACACACCAGACAGACCGAAATTGAAGCTTATGGGAATTGTATGGACGTAAATTGGGCCAGCAGGCACACCCAAAAGTACGGAGGGCCGAGTAATCAGGTGTGGAGCCAAGAAGTTTATGAAGGGGTGTATCAAAATTTAGAAGTTTGGTGGGTGTTCTGTTGATGAGGTAGACGGCAGTGAGAAAAGCCTGATCCCAGTATTTCAATGGCATAGATGCAGTGGCTAAGAGAGCTAATCCTACCTCAACAATATGTCGGTGTTTTCGTTCGGCCACGCCATTCTGTTGATGAGCGTGAGGGTAGGAGACTAAATGAGTGATGCCAATTTGCCGGAAAAGAGAGTTGAGCCGAACATACTCACCACCCCAATCCGTTTGCATAACAATGATCTTACGATTGAACATGCGTTCAACAAGGTTTTGAAACTCATGAAATATAGTGAATGCATCTGGTTTGTGACGCAACAAGTAAACCCAAGTGAATTTACTATAATCATCAATGAAACTGATATAATATTTATTGTTGCCGAAAGAATCAATTGCTGGACCCCAAACATCAGAAAAGATGAGATCCAGGGGAGCACTAGACCTACTAACCGAAATAGGATATGGAAGCTGTCGTGCCTTGGCACGCATGCATGCATCACAAACGGATGACTTATTATTTAGAGTGGAACATAAAAGACCATTATCTCTAATGACACGAAGGACGATCTCATGAGCCGGATGACCTAGCCGAGCATGCCAGCGATGAGGTGAAGACTTGATGGCAGATAGAAGGAGCTTCTGAGTGGGGTTCAGCTGGGTCGGTAAGGGATAGAGACCACCCTTACAGGGGCCCGAACCAGCACCTTCCTCGTGGCCTGGTCCTTGATCAAAAAGACATGAGGATGAAATTCAATAAATGTATTATTGTCTAGAGTAAACTTATGAATGGACACAAGATTTTTTGTGTAAGGGGAACATGAAGAATATTGTGAAGGTGTAGAGGGCGGGTGGACGAAGGTATGACAGATGAGCCAATACAGTCAATATTCATACCTGCGCCGTTTGCCGCCTTGATTTGTTCCGTGCCATTATATCGTTCATGCACGGTCATTTTGTCAAGCTCGCCGGTGATATGATCAGTAGCACCGGAGTCTAAATACCATTGTGGATCACTGGCTTGAAATGTCGTCGCAGATGCAGCAAGACGTTGATCAGGGACGAAATCCTCGTCAAACCGGTACCAGCAGATGTTTGCTGTGTGTCCGATTTTGAAACATATTTGACATTGAGGACGAGATTGTCCCCCAGATGAATCAGCGGAAGAGCGACGGTTGGGTCCACCAGAAGAGCCCCCGCGTGACGTGACTGATGATTGGTCACGTGACGGGGGGCGACCGCGTCCACGCCCTTTGTTGGCGCCACGGTTCGACGAAGTTCCGCGACCATGGGAGACCGCGTTCACGGATGAGTGATAGGAGCCCCCCGACTGCCTCTCCGTGCGTAGTTCATAACTCAGCATTTGCGAGAGTAATTCAGAAGGTGTAACAGGTTCTATGCGGGTAAGAATAGATGAAACGAGAGGATTGTAGCGTTCCTCATCAAGACCAGTGAGGAGATAGGATACAAACTCTTCGTCGTTGAGGGGCTGTCCGGCAGCACTCATCTCATCTGCATAGCCTTTCATCTTGGTGTAGAAGTCCGTCATGTTGGTAGTGCCTTTCTTTGTGGTTGCCAGCGCAATGCGCGTATTGACGGAGCGAGCACGGGTACGAGACGCATATGTTGCAGCCAGTGTGCTCCATACCTCGGCCGAAGAGGGCAGCGTGGTGACGTTGGTGAGTACATCTCGTGTCAGGGACGACAAGAGATACCCCAAAACTACTTGATCACGCGCAATCCACCGAGCATACTCGGGGTTTGGTTCGGTCGTCGAGGCATCGCCGGTCTTGCTGGCGATACGGGCCGGGGGCTTTGGATCAGCACCCGTGAGAACGTCTTCGAGTTGCGCCGCGCGGATGGGCGGCAGGATTTGAGCACGCCAGAGCACGTAATTCGTGCGGTTCAGTTTTTCAGAAACTGGAATTGAGAAGGAGGAGGGGATGGTGGAGGAGAATTCATGCGCCATGGATGAAAAAAGAGGCTGGCTATGGTACCATGTAAACTTAATAGGGTGAAGCGTTCAACCACCATTGGTGGCCGCAGGTTGCATGTTTATATAGCGCCGTATACCGGGCGAACGGTGTATACACGGATAGAGCTTCATGTGGTTAAGATTACACAGCGGAGGCTTATCTCTATCTATAGCCTAATCTCTATCTATGGCTAACCAACTAACCACCCGAGGCACCAGAGGATAGGGATTACAATTCTGTCTAACATAATTAACTATGAGTAATGAGATGATGATGGATCAACTCATTCCATTCTAGAACCAAATAAAAAAAAATGAGAAGCGAGAAGATGATAGATTAGCTTATTCTCAGACCAAACACCCTATAAACTCTCCATGTCATCCTTGTTGGAGGCTGTTATTGTGGATATGGATGGTAATGAATCACGATCTAAATATTTCTTCACAATGAGTTAGAGCCTTTAATTAATTTTAGTTTAAAAATAAATAGGAATAGAGCCTGATTCTAATCTGATTTGATCCCTAATTGTGAGAGATGTAGGTTGGTGCACTTGTGTTAAATAGGCAAGGGAGTGAAGGGTGCACGGCCTCGTGAGAGAATGAGAGAGACATGAGCATAGCTCGATTATTTTTGTCTAGTGGTGGGTTTTGTAAGGAAGTTTGCATATGAAAATAAATCTTATTTTTAAAGATAATATTCTTTGTCCACAGTACCTCTAGCTAGGCGGTAATTATATGCTAGTCGTCCATTTGAATTTAAAAGTTTATTGAAACCATTTTTTATAGCAGTAGCGATCATTTAGAAGTTACAATAAAATAAAAGGAACACTCGTGCCCGCCGCCGCCGTTGCACCCATCGGCGACGGTAACGATTGGTTCAAGTGTGGTCGACGCAAGCTTAGAAGCCGACGCGGGCCGGGGTCGCTAGCCTACTCGATGCTGATTAGCATGAAATGTCTACGTACGTTCTGAGCATGCAGCGTATGTTCCGATAAATATGTTGCAGTAGAAATGTTTTAGGTCACTTGCATTACCGGAATCGCCGCCTTTACCGAGTGCCTGAAGCACTCGACAAAGCCTTAAAAACATTCGGCAAAGGCTTTTCCGAGTGTCGCATTCGGCAAAGAAGGCTCGGCACACAGTGTATCGGTAAAGACTTTTTTGCCGATTACTTTTTTCGGGCACTCGGCAAACCGAGTGCCAGACAGCACTCAGCAAAGAAAAGCAGTCGTTACGGCGCCGGCTGACGGAGACAGCGTCTTTGCCGAGTGTCCCGGGTGACACTCGGCAAAGGAGTTACCGTTGTCAAGTGTCTGCCCGAGCCTCGAGAGCACTCGGCAAAGAATCAATCTTTGTCGAGTGCCACCTGGGACACTCGACAAAGAACCCGCCAGGGAGGGTCCCCATGTCAGGTTCTTTGCCGAGTGTCAGAGACATTACACTCGGCAAAGAACCTATACCGGTGCCCAGGTCTTGGTTCTTTGCCGAGTGCTATGACCTTGACACTCGGCAAAGAACCTCTTTGCCGAGTGTTACACTCGGCAAAGTGACCAGTAGACACCTTTTTTATTTGTTTTTTATATTCCATCCACACAAACAAAAGATATCACATATATACATCTCAGATATCATCACAAACATAAATATCAAACACAAATATAAATATCCATCACAAACATAAGTATTCAACACAAGTATCCAACACAAACATAAGTCTCATAAGTCTTAAGCTCTGATATAAGTATCCAACACAAACATAAGTATTCAACACAAGTTCTGAAGTCTAAACACTGAAAACATAACTCTCATGGAGGTGGGCGGTGCGACTGGTGCTGCGTTGGGCTGAACCCTTCCGGAGGGTTGTTAGATGCCGCCCCAGATTGGCCCTGCACAGAGAAGAATTGCATGTGTTATATCAGATGCATTACCAACATCTAACTACAATTTTGATACTCACAGAAGTATGGAAGAGAACAGGGTCAACTACAGGGAACAATGGAGGTGGCGGAGCGAAGCCCTGTGCGGCGCCAAGGCTCTGCATGTACTTGTCGGGGACAATAATTAGGGGTACCCTCAAGATTCCTAATTCTCAGCTGGTAACCCCCATCAGCACAAAGCTGCAAAGGCCTGATGGGTGCGACTAAGTCAGGGATCGGTCCATTCGAGGGACTCGATCACGCCTCGCCCGAGCCCAGCCTCGGGCAAGGGCAGCCGACCCCGGAGGATCTCCGTCTCGCCCGAGGCCCCCCTCCGGCGACAAACATACTTCCGGCTCGCCCGAGGCCCAGTCTTCGCCAAGAAGCAACCCTGGCCGAATCGCCACGCCAACCGACCAAATCGCAGGGGCATTTAATGCAAAGGTGGCCTGACACCTTTATCCTGACTCACGTCCTCCAGTCGACAGAGCCGAAGTGACCGCAGTCACTTTGCCGCTCCACTGACCGGCCTAACGGAAGGACAGCGCCGCCTGCGCCGCTCCGACTGTTGTGCCACTCGACAGAGTGAGGCTGACAGGCAGTCAGGCCCGGCCTCAGGCACCATAGGAAACTACGCTCCGCCCGACCCAGGGCTCGGGCTCAGCCCCGGAAGACCACGAACTCCGCTCCGCCCGACCCAGGGCTCGGACTCGGGCTCAGCCCCGGAAGACGGCGAACTCCGCTCCGCCCGACCCAGGGCTCGGACTCGGGCTCAGCCCCGGAAGACGACGAACTCCGCTCCGCCTGACCCAGGGCTCGGACTCGGGCTCAGCCCCGGAAGACGATGAACTCCGTTTCGCCCGACCCTAGGGCTCGGACTCAGCCCTGGCCTCAGCCGACGGTCTCCGCCTCGCCCGACCCAGGGACTCGGACTCGACCTCGGCCTCGGAAGACAGACTCGACCTCGACCTCGGAGGAGCCTCCACATCGCCCAACCTAGGGCACGGACCGACCACGTCAACAGGAGGCGCCATCATTACCCTACCCCAAACTGACTCAGGCTACGGGAAACAAGACCGGCGTCCCATCTGGCTCGCTTCGCCAGACAAGCAATGATGGCGCCCCGCACGCTCTATGACGACGGCGGCTCTCAGCCCCCTTACGGAAGCAAGAGGACGTCAGCAAGGACTCGACAGCCCCGACAGCTGTCCTTCCGCCAGGCTCCAGCGCTCCTCCGATGGCCACGACACCACACGAACCGGGTGCCAAAACCTCTCCGGCTGCCACGATGGCATGTACTTAGGGCGCTAGCTCTCCTCCGCTAGACACGATAGCACTCTGCTACACCCCCCATTGTACACCTGGATCCTCTCCTTATGCCTATAAAAGGAAGGACCAGGGCCCTCTTACAGAGGGTTGGCCGCGCGGGGAAGAGGACGGGACAGGCGCTCGCGTGAGGCCGCTCGCTCCCCTCCCGCGTGGATGCTTGTAACCCCCTACTGCAAGCGCACCCGACCCGGGCGCGGGACAAACACGAAGGCCGCGGGATTTCCACCACCTCTCTCTCTCTCTCGCTCCGGCTGCCTTTTTCCCCCTTCGCGCTCCGTCTCGCGCCGACCCATCTGGGCTGGGGCACGCTGAGAGCACCTAGAGGGGGGGGGTGAATAGGTGATCCTGTAAAAACTTCAAACTTAAGCCACAAAAACTTGTTAAGCGTTAGCACAGTTAATGCCAAGTGACTAAGGTGAAGTCTTCAACAAAACACAATACCACAAGAATCAAGCACAGAGGGACACGGTGGTTTATCCCGTGGTTCGGCCAAGCCAATGCTTGCCTACTTCCACGTTGTGGCGTCCCAACGGACGAGGGTTGCAATCAACCCCTCTCAAGCGGTCCAAAGACCCACTTGAATACCACGGTGTTTTGTTGTTCTTATCTCAATCCCGTTTGCGAGGAATCTCCACAACTTGGAGCCTCTCGCCCTTACAAAAGATGTTCACAAAGAATCACGGAGTAAGGGAGGGATTAGCAACTCACACACAACACAAAGATCACAGCGAATACACACACACAAAACCCAGACTTGAGCTCAAGAGGCTAACACACTAGAACAGAGCTCAAATCACTAGAATTTCAAACAAGTGCGCAAGATTGATGTGTGAGTGATCAAGAGTGCTCAAGGAATGCTTGGGTTACATCCTCCATGCGCCAAGGGGTCCCTTTTATAGCCCCAAGGCAGCTAGGAGCCGTTGGGAACAAATCTGGAAGGCCATCTTTGCCTTCTGTCTCGTGGCGCACCGGACAGTCCGGTGCACACCGGACACTGTCCGGTGCCCGATTTGTTTCCAAAAACAGCACTTCTGACCGTTGCTGGCTGCTCCAGATCTGCGCTCAGTTGGCGCACCGGACATGTCCGGTGCACACCGGACAGTCCGGTGTTCCTTCCCGACCGTTGGCTCGGCCACGTGTCCCGCGCGGATTGCGCGGCCCGACCGTTGGCCCTGGCCGACCGTTGGCTCACCGGACAGTCCGGTGCACACCGGACAGTCCGGTGAATTATAGCCGTACGCCGTCGGCGAATTCCCGAGAGCGGCCAGTTCGCGCCGAGGAGGCCTGGCGCACCGGACACTGTCCGGTGCACACCGGACAGTCCGGTGCTCCAGACCGAGCAGGGACTTGGCTGCACACAGCCAAGTCATTCTCTCCCCTTTTCTCTTTTTCTTCTTGCTGTTTCTAACACTTAGACAAACATGTTAGTCCACAAAACCAATGTACTAAGGCTTAGAAACATACCTTTACTTCATGATTTGCACCTTGTTCCATTTTACAAATAGGTACCTGTGTTGAGCACTAAATCACCAAAATCCTTAGAAATGGCCCAAGGGCACATTTCCCTTTCAATCTCCCCCTTTTTGGTGATTTATGCCAACACTTCATAAAGCCACTAGAACAAGTGCCAACTCAATTCAAATGACATAAATTTAGGTGTTATTCAATTTTGGCATATATGGATCATCCTTTGCCACCACTTGGTTTGTTTTTGCAAATCAAAACACAAATCTCTATCTCTAAGTTAAACACACATGTTTAAGCATAAAGAGAGTCATTCAAAAAGAGATTGATCAAGAATTTCAAAAACTCCCCCTTTTTCCCATAATCAATACTTCTCCCCACAAGAAGCCAACTTTTGACAAGAGAGACATCAAAAGAGTTTTGACAAACCAAACGCTCTATTCTACTATTTTCAAAAACTCTCAAGTGGTAGCTGATCCATTTATCACTTTGGCCTTTATTTTCTCCCCCTTTGGCATCAAGCACCAAAACGGGATCAATCTTGGCCCTATAACCCCATTGCCTCACCAAAATCTTCAATTAAGAGCAAATGGCAATAAGAGGTCATGAGATGAACTTGGAATGAGTTACCCCTCATCGGAGTGCAGTGGAAGTCTTGCATGGTCCAAGTCCACCTTTTCCCTTTCAATTCTCCTTTGAGACTAAATCAGACACACTCAACATATGGTTAGTCTCAAAGGGTCAAGTTGTAACACATCTCCCCCTAAACATGTGCATCACTTTGCAACGGACTTGTGAGGTCCAGGGAGTGTTTGTACAACTTGAGCACCATAATAAGCAACAAAATGCAGAATGAACATGATCAAAGGCATAAATACATGTATGCTACAATTCAATCCAAGTTCCGCGAATCTAAGACATTTAGCTCACTACGCAGCCTGCAAAAGGTCTTCTCATCTAAAGGCTTGGTAAAGATATCGGCTAGCTGGTTCTCGGTGCTAACATAAAACACTTCGATATCTCCCTTTTGCTGGTGGTCTCTCAAAAAGTGATGCCGGATGTCTATGTGCTTTGTGCGGCTGTGCTCAACAGGATTTTCCGCTATGCGGATAGCACTCTCATTATCACATAGGAGTGGGACTTTGCTCAGATTGTAGCCAAAGTCCCTGAGGGTTTGCCTCATCCAAAGTAGTTGCGCACAACACTGTCCTGCGGCAACGTACTCGGCCTCAGCGGTGGATAGGGCAACGGAGGTTTGTTTCTTAGAGTTCCATGACACCAGGGACCTTCCTAAGAATTGGCACGTCCCCGATGTACTCTTCCTATCGACCTTACATCCAGCATAGTCGGAATCTGAGTACCCAATCAAGTCAAAGTTAGACCCCTTTGGATACCAGATCCCGAAGCAAGGCGTAGCGACTAAATATCTAAGAATTCGCTTCACCGCCACCAAGTGACACTCCTTAGGATCGGATTGAAATCTAGCACACATGCATACGCTAAGCATAATATCCGGTCTACTAGCACATAAATAAAGTAGAGATCCTATCATTGACCGGTATGCTTTTTGATCAACGGACTTACCTCCTTTGTTGAGGTCGGTGTGTCCGTCGGTTCCCATCGGAGTCTTTGCGGGCTTGGCGTCCTTCATCCCAAACCGCTTCAGCAGATCTTGCGTGTACTTCGTTTGGGAGATGAAGGTGCCGTCCTTGAGTTGCTTCACTTGGAACCCAAGGAAGTAGTTCAACTCGCCCATCATCGACATCTCGAATTTCTGCGTCATCACCCTGCTAAACTCTTCACAAGACTTTTGATTAGTAGAACCAAATATTATGTCATCAACATAAATTTGGCATATAAACAAATCACCATCACATGTCTTTGTAAAAAGAGTTGGATCGGCTTTCCCAACCTTGAAAGCATTAGCAAGTAAGAAATCTCTAAGGCATTCATACCATGCTCTTGGGGCTTGTTTAAGTCCATAGAGCGCCTTAGAGAGCTTACACACGTGGTCGGGGTACCGCTCATCCTCGAAGCCAGGGGGTTGCTCCACGTACACCTCCTCCTTTATTGGCCCGTTGAGGAACGCGCTCTTCACATCCATTTGGTACAACCTGAAAGAATGGTGAGCGGCATATGCTAGCAAGATACGAATGGACTCTAGCCTAGCCACAGGAGCAAAAGTCTCCTCAAAGTCCAAACCTGCGACTTGGGCATAACCTTTTGCCACAAGTCGAGCCTTGTTCCTTGTCACCACCCCGTGCTCGTCCTGTTTGTTGCGGAACACCCACTTGGTTCCCACAACATTTTGCTTGGGACGAGGCACCAGCGTCCAAACTTCGTTGCGCTTGAAGTTATTAAGTTCCTCCTGCATGGCCAACACCCAATCCGGATCTAGCAAGGCCTCCTCTACCCTGAAAGGCTCAATAGAGGAGACAAAAGAGTAATGCTCACAAAAATTAACTAATCGAGATCGAGTAGTTACTCCCTTGCTAATGTCACCCAGAATTTGGTCGACGGGATGATCCCTTTGAATCATCGCTCGAACTTGGGTTGGAGGTGCCGGTTGCGCTTCTTCCTCCATCACTTGATCGTCTTGTGCTCCCCCTTGATCACACGCCTCCTTTTGATGAACCTGTTCATCGTCTTGAGGTGGGGGATGCACCGTAGTTGAGGAAGAAGGTTGATCACGTTCATCCTGTTCCTGTGGCCGAATGTCTCCAATCGCCATGGTTCGTATAGCGGCCGTCGGAACATCTTCTTCATCTACATCATCACAATCAACAACTTGCTCTCTTGGAGAGCCATTAGTCTCATCAAATACAACGTCGCTAGAGACTTCAACCAAACCCGATGATTTGTTGAAGACCCTATACGCCTTTGTATTTGAATCATAACCTAATAAAAACCCTTCTACAGCTTTGGGAGCAAACTTAGAATTTCTACCCTTCTTCACTAGAATGTAGCATTTGCTCCCAAATACACGAAAATAAGATACATTGGGTTTGTTACCGGTTAGTAGCTCATACGAAGTCTTCTTGAGGAGTCGATGAAGGTAGACCCTGTTGATGGCGTGGCAAGCCGTGTTCACGGCTTCCGACCAAAAACACTCGGGGGTCTTGAACTCTCCAAGCATCGTCCTCGCCATATCGATTAGCGTCCTGTTCTTCCTCTCTACCACACCATTTTGCTGTGGTGTGTAGGGAGCGGAGAACTCGTGCTTGATCCCTTCCTCCTCAAGAAACTCCTCCACTTGAAGGTTCTTGAACTCGGACCCGTTGTCGCTCCTTATCTTCTTCACCTTGAGCTCAAACTCATTTTGAGCTCTCCTGAGGAAGCGCTTGAGGGTTCCTTGGGTTTCAGACTTATCCTGCAAAAAGAATACCCAAGTGAAGCGGGAAAAGTCATCAACAACAACTAAACCATACTTACTCCCTCCTATGCTTAGATAGGCGACGGGTCCGAAGAGATCCATGTGTAGCAGCTCCAGGGGTCTTGACGTGGTCATCACGTTCTTGCTGTGATGTGCTCCTCCCACCTGTTTCCCTGCTTGACAAGCTGCACAAGGTCTATCCTTTTCGAAATGCACATTTGTTAGACCTATTACGTGTTCCCCCTTTAGAAGCTTGTGGAGGTTCTTCATCCCCACATGTGCTAAGCGGCGATGCCACAGCCAGCCCATGCAAGTCTTAGCCATTAAGCATGCATCTAGACCGGCCTCTTCTTTTGCAAAATCAACTAAATAAAGCTTGCCGTCTAGTACACCCTTGAAAGCTAGTGAACCATCACATCTTCTAAAGACAGACACATCTACATTCGTAAATAAGCAATTATATCCCATTTGACATAATTGACTAACAGATAGCAAGTTATATCCAAGACTCTCCACTAAGAATACATTTGATATAGAATGCTCATTAGAAATTGCAATTTTACCTAGCCCTTTTACCTTGCCTTGATTCCCGTCACCGAATATAATTGAATCTTGGGAATCTTTACTTTTGACGTAGGAGGTGAACATCTTCTTCTCCCCCGTCATATGGTTTGTGCATCCGCTGTCGATAATCCAGCTTGAACCCCCGGATGCATAAACCTGCAAGGCAAATTTAGGCTTGGGTCTTAGGTACCCAACTCATGTTGGGTCCTGCAAGGTTAGCACAAATATTCTTAGGGACCCAGATGCAAGTTTTATCTCCCTTGCATCTAGCCCCTAATTTCCTAGCAACAACCTTCTTTCCCTTTCTACAAATAGCAAAGGGAGCATTACAAGCATAATAAATGGTAGAAGGTTCATTCACTACTTTCCTAGGAGCATGAATAACATTCTTTCTAGGTACATGAGCAATATCTCTCCTAGGCATATGTACAACATTTCTCCTACACATATCTCTACCATGATTATAAGAAGAACTAGAAGCAAACATTGCATGAGAATCATAAGCATATGAATCAAAATGATTATAAGCATTTCTAGCATGTCTCCTATCATAATACATAAAAGCATGATTCTTTTTAGTATTACTAGCCATCGGGGCCTTCCCCTTCTCCTTGACGAAGATGGGAGCCTTATGGCTTGTTAAGTTCTTGGCTTCCCTCTTGAAGCCAAGCCCATCCTTAATTGAGGGGTGTCTACCAATCGTGTAGGCATCCCTTGCAAATTTGATTTTATCGACTTCATTCTGGCTAGTCTTAAGTTGGGCATTAAGACTAGCCACTTCATCATTTAATTTGGAAATTAGAACTAGGTGTTCACTGCAAGCATTAACATCAAAATCCTTACACCTAGTACAAATTTCAACATGTTCAACACAAGAATTTGATTTACTAGCTACTTCTAGTTTAGCACTTAAATCAATATTAACACTTCTTAAGGTAGAAATGGTTTCATGACAGGAAGATATTTCACTAGAAAGCATTTCATTTCTTTTCACTTCTAAAGCATATGATTTTTGTGCCTCTACAAATTTATCATGTTCATCATACAATAAATCTTCTTGCTTTTCTAAAAGCCTATCCTTTTCATTCAATGCATTAATTAATTCATTGATTTTCTCTATCTTAGATCTATCTAAGCCCTTGAACAAGCAAGAATAATCTATGTCATCATCACTAGACTCACTATCACTAGATGAAGCATAAGTGGAGTCTTGAATACTCACCTTCTTCTCCCTTGCCATAAGGCAAGTGAGACGCTCGTTGGGGAAGAGAGCCGATTTGTTGAAGGCAGTGGCGGCGAGTCCTTCGTTGTCGGAGTCGGAGGAGGAGCAATCCGAGTCCCACTCCTTTCCTAGATGCGCCTCGCCTTTTGCCTTCTTGTATTGCTTCTTCTCCTCTCTTTTGTTCCCCTTTTCCTGGTCACTTTCATTATCGGGACAGTTAGCAATGAAATGACCAAGCTTACCGCATTTGAAGCATGAGCGCTTCCCCTTGGCTTTGGTCTTGCTTGGTTGTCCCTTGTGACCTTTAAGCACCGTCTTGAATCTCTTAATGATGAGAGCCATTTCTTCATCATTAAGGCCAGCCGCCTCAACTTGCGCCACCTTGCTAGGTAGCGACTCCTTGCTCCTCGTTGCCTTTAGAGCAATGGGTTGAGGCTCGTGGAGTGGTCCGTTCAACGCGTCGTCGACGTATCTTGCCTCCTTGATCATCATCCGCCCGCTCACGAATTTTCCAAGCACTTCCTCGGGCGTCATCATCGTGTACCTGGGATTCTCACGAATATTGTTCACGAGATGAGGATCAAGTACGGTAAAGGACCTGAGCATTAGGCGGACGACGTCGTGGTCCGTCCATCGCGTGCTCCCGTAGCTTCTTATCTTGTTGATAAGGGTCTTGAGCCGGTTGTACGTTTGCGTTGGCTCCTCGCCCCTTATCATCGCGAACCGTCCAAGCTCGCCCTCCACCAACTCCATCTTGGTGAGTAAGGTGACGTCGTTCCCCTCATGAGAAATCTTGAGGGTGTCCCAGATTTGCTTGGCGTTGTCCAAGCCGCTCACCTTATGGTATTCATCCCTGCACAAGGAAGCTAGAAGCACAGTAGTAGCTTGTGCATTTTTATGAATTTGTTCATTAATGAACATGGGACTATCCGAACTATCAAAGTGCATTCCACTCTCTACAATCTCCCATATACTAGGATGGAGAGAGAATAGGTGACTACGCATTTTGTGACTCCAAAATCCGTAGTCCTCTCCATCAAAGTGTGGGGGCTTGCCAAGTGGAATGGAGAGCAAATGAGAATGTGAACTTTGCGGAATACGAGAGTAATCAAAGGAAAAGTTCGAGTTAACCGGTTTTCTCCTCTCGTAGTCGTTGTGGTCCTCATCCTTTTGGGAAGAAGTAGACTCGTCGCTGTCGTAGTAGATTATCTCCTTGATGCGCCTGGTCTTCTTCTTCTTCCCTTCCTTCCGTCTTTGACCCGAGCCGGAGTCGGTAGGCTTGTCGTCCTTCGGCTCGTTGACGAAGGTCTCCTTCTCTTTGTCGTTGATCACTATACCCTTCCCCTTAGGATCCATCTATTCGGGCGGTTAGTCCCTTTGTGAATAGAACGGCTCTGATACCAATTGAGAGCACCTAGAGGGGGGGGGTGAATAGGTGATCCTGTAAAAACTTCAAACTTAAGCCACAAAAACTTGTTAAGCGTTAGCACAGTTAATGCCAAGTGACTAAGGTGAAGTCTTCAACAAAACACAATACCACAAGAATCAAGCACAGAGGGACACGGTGGTTTATCCCGTGGTTCGGCCAAGCCAATGCTTGCCTACTTCCACGTTGTGGCGTCCCAACGGACGAGGGTTGCAATCAACCCCTCTCAAGCGGTCCAAAGACCCACTTGAATACCACGGTGTTTTGTTGTTCTTATCTCAATCCCGTTTGCGAGGAATCTCCACAACTTGGAGCCTCTCGCCCTTACAAAAGATGTTCACAAAGAATCACGGAGTAAGGGAGGGATTAGCAACTCACACACAACACAAAGATCACAGCGAATACACACACACAAAACCCAGACTTGAGCTCAAGAGGCTAACACACTAGAACAGAGCTCAAATCACTAGAATTTCAAACAAGTGCGCAAGATTGATGTGTGAGTGATCAAGAGTGCTCAAGGAATGCTTGGGTTACATCCTCCATGCGCCAAGGGGTCCCTTTTATAGCCCCAAGGCAGCTAGGAGCCGTTGGGAACAAATCTGGAAGGCCATCTTTGCCTTCTGTCTCGTGGCGCACCGGACAGTCCGGTGCACACCGGACACTGTCCGGTGCCCGATTTGTTTCCAAAAACAGCACTTCTGACCGTTGCTGGCTGCTCCAGATCTGCGCTCAGTTGGCGCACCGGACATGTCCGGTGCACACCGGACAGTCCGGTGTTCCTTCCCGACCGTTGGCTCGGCCACGTGTCCCGCGCGGATTGCGCGGCCGACCGTTGGCCCTGGCCG
The DNA here is from genome assembly GCA_029449295.1 of Zea luxurians. Lineage (NCBI taxonomy): Eukaryota > Viridiplantae > Streptophyta > Magnoliopsida > Poales > Poaceae > Zea > Zea luxurians. Next base: position 29,863,174 of record JAOPSE010000023.1, on the reverse strand, counting down.
ACCGTTGGCTCACCGGACAGTCCGGTGCACACCGGACAGTCCGGTGAATTATAGCCGTACGCCGTCGGCGAATTCCCGAGAGCGGCCAGTTCGCGCCGAGGAGGCCTGGCGCACCGGACACTGTCCGGTGCACACCGGACAGTCCGGTGCTCCAGACCGAGCAGGGACTTGGCTGCACACAGCCAAGTCATTCTCTCCCCTTTTCTCTTTTTCTTCTTGCTGTTTCTAACACTTAGACAAACATGTTAGTCCACAAAACCAATGTACTAAGGCTTAGAAACATACCTTTACTTCATGATTTGCACCTTGTTCCATTTTACAAATAGGTACCTGTGTTGAGCACTAAATCACCAAAATCCTTAGAAATGGCCCAAGGGCACATTTCCCTTTCACACGCGGCGACATTTTCACTCGTCGGCCCAGGGACCCCCCGGTCTCGAAACGCCGACAGTTGGCGCGCCAGGTAGGGGCCTGCTGCGTGTTGACGAACAGCTTCATGTCAAGCTCCAGATGGGCAGTCTCCAGCAACCTTTCCAACCTGGGACGGTGCTCCGTTTCGGGAGTCTTGAGTTCATGTCCCTCGACGGCAGCTACGACATGATACTCCTTCCCCCGCCGTGTGACAGCGACGATGGCGGCCGACAGCCCGCCCGCCGGCGGCAGAATCGACGACGTCTTCCCCGCGTGGTGGAAGAACAACTTTCGAGCTCACCCCGCCCTCTCCCCCGCCGACGAAGGAGGAGGCGGGGCAACCAAGGCCAAGCAGGAGGCGGCACCTCGTCGGCTGTCGAGCGAGTCGATGGTGCCGACGCCCCGACGGGGGGCACGTCGGGCATCGACCTCGTGTTTGAGACGAAGACGAGCGTCGTCTCCCCGCAACACGCCAATCCCAAGCAAACAGACGACGCCAGCACGCTCGCGAAAGGCTTGCTGGGCGTCACCCTCGTACCTGAGACGACGGTGCAGTCAGTCCCTGACGTGACTTTGTCACCGCCCGTCGACCAAGAGGTACCCACCGATTCCCATCTCACGCCTTTTGGATTCAGCCTCGACCCGCCAAGCGACTTCGCTTTGGCGGATGCTCTCGTAGAGGCGAGTCCAAACCCTCTGGGGTTTCGTATGCGGTCACCCTGGGACCGGCTCACGGACGTCTCGACCTACGGGCCCTCGGGGTCCGAGGAAGATGACGAGCCCGACTTCTGTTGGGATTTCTCTGGACTTGGTAACCCCAGTGTCATGCGGGACTTCATGACCGCATGCGACTACTGCCTTTCGGACTGTTCCGACGGTAGCCGGAGCCTCGGCGACGAGGACAGCGGCCCAAGTCGTGAATGTTTCCACGTCGATCTAGGGGGTCCCTCCGAAGGCAACCATCTTGGTATGCCGGAGAACGGTGATCTCCCTAGGCCTGTGCCTCGCGTTGACATCCTACGGGAGCTAGCTGTGGTCCCCATTCAGGCGGGGGGTCATGACCCACAGCTCGAGCAAATCCACGGGGTGCAGGCCAGGCTCGACGAGGGAGCAGGAACGCTTGAGCCGATCCGCCGAGACATCGGGCAGGAATGGGCGGGCCAACCTCCGGCCGGAGAGGTGCGCCATCTACCCCAGGGTATACAGCACCGCATCACTGATGATGTCAGGGTGAGGCCGCCACCCGCTTCCAATGGAGTCGGCCAGAACCTGGCTGCAGCAGCAATGCTTCTGCACGCGATGCCAGAGCCATCAACCACCGAGGGGCGGCGGATCCAGGGAGAGCTCAAGAATCTCCTGGAGGGCGCCGCGGTCCGACGGGCCGAAAGCTCCGCCTCCCGAAGGCAGGGGTACCCTTCGGAACATCGCGCCGCGACTTCCCGATTCATGCGGGAAGCCTCGGTCCACATCGGGCACACGCGCAACACAGCGCCTGCGGCCCCGGGTCGCCTCGGCAACGAGCACCATCACCGCGACCGTCGGGCCCACCTCGATGAGAGGGTGCGCCGAGGCTACCACCCCAGGCGTGGGGGACGCTACGACAGTGGGGAGGATCGGAGTCCCTCGCCCGAACGACTCGGTCCGCAGGCTTTCAGCCGCGCCATACGACGGGCGCCGTTCCCAACCCGGTTCCGAACCCTGACTACTATCACAAAGTACTCGGGGGAGACGAGACCAAAACTGTGGCTCGCGGACTACCGGCTGGCCTGCCAACTGGGTGGAACGGACGATGACAACCTCATCATCCGCAACCTCCCCCTGTTCCTCTCCGACACCGCTCGCGCCTGGTTGGAGCACCTGCCTCTGGGGCAGATCTCCAACTGGGACGACCTGGTCCAAGCCTTCGTCGGCAATTTCCAGGGCACGTACGTGCGCCCTGGAAACTCGTGGGACCTCCGAAGCTGTCGACAGCAGCTGGGAGAGTCTCTTCGGGACTACATCCGGCGATTCTCGAAGCAGCGCACCGAACTGCCCAACATCACCGATTCAGATGTCATCAGCGCGTTCCTCATCGGCACCACCTGCCGCGACCTGGTGAGCAAGCTGGGTCGCAAAACCCCCACCAGGGCGAGCGAGCTGATGGACATCGCCACCAAGTTCGCCTCTGGCCAGGAGGCGGTTGAGGCTATCTTCCAGAAGGACAAACAGCCCCAGGGCCGCCCACCGGAAGATGCCCCCGCGGCGTCAACTCAGCGCGGCGCCAAGAAGAAAGGCAAGAAGAAGTCGCAAGCGAAACGCGACGCCGCTGACGCGGACCTTGTCGCCGCCGCCGAGTACAAGAACCCTCGGAAACCCCCCGGAGGTGCCAACCTCTTCGACAAGATGCTCAAGGAGCTGTGCCCCTATCATCAGGGGGCCGTCAAGCACACCCTTGAGGAGTGCGCCATGCTTTGGCGCCACTTCCACAGGGCCGGGCCACCCGCGGAGGGTGGCAGGGCTCGCGGCGACGACAAGAAGGAAGATCACCAGGCAGGAGAGTTCCCCGAGGTCCGCGACTGCTTCATGATCTACGGTGGGCAAGCGGCGAACGCCTCGGCTCGGCACCGCAAGCAAGAGCGTCGGGAGGTCTGTTCGGTAAAGGTGGCGGCGCCAGTCTACCTAGACTGGTCCGACAAGCCCATCACCTTCGACCAAGCCGACCACCTCGACCACGTGCCGAGCCCGGGGAAATACCCGCTCGTTTTCGACCCCGTCGTCGGCGACGTCAGGCTCACCAAGGTCCTCATGGACGGAGGCAGCAGCCTCAACATCATCTACGCCGAGACCCTCGGGCTCCTGCGTGTTGATCTGTCCTCGGTCCGGGCAGGCGTTGCGCCTTTCCACGGGATCATCCCCGGGAAGCGTGTCCAGCCCCTCGGATGACTCGACCTTCCCGTCTGCTTCGGGACACCCATCAACTTCCGGAGGGAGACCCTCACGTTCGAGGTGGTCGGGTTCCGAGGAACCTACCACACAGTACTGGGGAGGCCATGCTACGCGAAGTTCATGGCCGTCCCCAACTACACCTACCTCAAGCTCAAGATGTCGGGCCCCAACGGGGTCATCACTGTCGGCCCCACGTACCGACACGCGTTCGAATGCGACATGGAGTGCGTGGAGTACGCCGAGGCCCTCGCTGAATCCGAGGCCCTCATCGCCGACCTGGAGAGCCTCTCGAAGGAGGTGCCAGACGTGAAGCGCCATGCCGGCAACTTCGAGCCAGCGGAGACGGTTAAGTCCATCCCCCTCAACCCCAACAGCGACGCTTCCAAGCAGATCCGGATCGGCTCCGAGCTCGATCCCAAATAGGAAGCAGTGCTCGTCGACTTTCTCCGCGCGAACGGCGACGTTTTCGCGTGGAGTCCCTCGGATATGCCCGACATACCGAGGGATGTCACCGAGCACTCGCTGGATATCCGAGCCGGAGCCCGACCCGTCAAGCAGCCTCTGCGCCGATTCGACGAAGAAAAGCGCAGAGCCATAGGCGAGGAGATCCACAAGCTAATGGCGGCAGGATTCATCAAAGAGAGTTAGGTGCCGCCCGAGGAAGGAGCCGCGCCTTCGGCTTCGTCCCCACCCTCGGCAAAGTCCACCCTAACTTCGGACGACGGCGCAGGCGGGAGGATCTCTGCCTCGAAGGTGGTCGCCAGCACTGCGCTCGGGCCCGCGGCGGCCGCGTCGAGCCTCTGGACTTCAGCCAGGGCGGCTTCATCTTCGTCAGGAAGGCAATACCCCTCGCTGACCCGCTCCAGATCCACGACGTAGTGGGAAGCAAGCACGGCGAAGGCCCGCCTGACGTCGTGGTGTAGCGCCTCGCGGAGTCTGCCGCGCACGTGATCGCCCAAGGCCTGCAGGCGACTTTGAGGGGAGCTTCCTGAGGGGACGTCGCCGAAGCCAAAGACCCGGTAGAAGTCCGAGATGGCCTCGGACATGGCCGTGTGGTCGGCCTCCCTCTGCTCGGCCGCCCCGGCAAGCGCCCTGGTGGACTCATCAAGGGCGGACTCGAGCTCTGCGAACAGCCAGAGCGCAAGGCCTCAAACACAAGCGAAGGAAACAAGCCGAAACGAAAACCGAAAATGGCCAGGACATGCCTCCGGCTCGGGCACGCTGCTCCGAGGTTGCGGCCTGGGCTACGGCTAGGTCTGCTGCAAGGGCTCCAGCCCGGCTTTCGGCCTCGGTAGCCCGGCCCCGAGATTGGTCTCGCTCATTGGCGACCTGGTCGAACTCCGACTGCCGTCGTTGCACCTCCGCGCGTGCCGCTGCCGCCTCTGCGCGTGCCGCTGCCGCCTCTGCTCTTAGATCGGCGCAGAGCAACCGAAGGTCCGCCACCTCGGCGCCCTGCTGGGAGAGGCGCGCAGTAGCCCCGGTGAGCGAGGTCCTCAGGGATCGCAGCGAGCCCCAGATGTTGACCTCGTGGTGGATGAACGACGACTTAGCGGCGCTCAGATTCGTCAGATCCTGAGGGAAGGAAGCGGGGCGTCACAAAAGACGCCTTGGTCACAAAAAAGGTATGCCTGAAACCATTACCTGGAGGATCTTGGGGATGTCCCTGCAAAAGACCTCCAACGATGACCGGAGCGACCCCACCGTTGCTTCGGCACACTCGCGGAGCTCGTCCCAAGACTGCTCCTCCCGCTCATCGTCAAGAATGAAGAAAGGATCCGAAGCCTCACGGGTCCGGAACCGGAGCAAATGGCGCCGCCCCTCGGAGCCCCGCCGTGCAGGGACAAGCTGCCGCTCGGCGGGACGGATCGCGTTTCCACGCCCCCCTCCTCCGATGCACCAAGCGCCGACGCCTCGGCCATCTCAGCGTCGGCAGCAACAGGTCGCTCCCCGACTGGGACGACAGCGGCTTCAGCAGCAGCAGGCGCCAGCACCGGCGGCATGTCCGGTGGGCCCGAGGCCACGTCCGCGCCAGCCGCCTCCTCCAGCACGATGGTCGGCTCGGCAGAAGAGCCGGCCTCGGGAACTTGCCCTACGGCGACTGGTGCCGCCTGAGCCCCCCGCTGTGGAGCGCCTTGCGAGAAGGTCAGCTGAACAGCGAGGCCCGACGCGGCACCGGCTGCGGAAGCTGACGCCGTCTTAAGGGCTTTCCGGGGAGCCAGATCGGTCAGGCCATGGCTTCGCTAGCTGAGGAGGAAAGAAAAGTCGCGGTCGGGACATATGAATGAGGAGCCAGGACGAAGACGTTCCAAAGTACTTACCCGCTCCGGGCCATGATCAACCGCGCCTGAGGGGAGGTCTCTCGGATCTTGACCCCCGAAGGTACCGCCGAGGTCCGCCTTGCCGCTAGCTTCGGTACCGTCCTCGCTTGGGGCGCCTTGGACGCCCGGGTGACGGACTGCCCAAGCGCTGCCACGGCGACCTGAGGGCCGCTCTCCTGCGCTGCCGGCGTGGGCGACGGCTCTCGGGGAACAGACGCCTCGGCCTGACTCCCCGGGGTCACCTCGACTTCCCCGGCAGAGGGGTCAAGTACCCCCTCGGTCTGCCCCCGCCCTTCAGGCCGGGACCTCGGCGTCCCGACTCCGGGAACTGACGGCACCAGCCCGCTCGGGGGCTGGCTTGACAACTCCTAGCCTAGCCTCAAACCTGGGCTGAGGCCGAGGCGGGCAGCCATGTTGTCGTCCTCGTCATCGTCTTCATCATCGTCGTCGTCGTCAGGCGTTTCCGGCGACGGCTCCCTCGGGAGTCCATCCCTCTCCTGCCGACGATGGAGCTTTTCCAAGGCGTCTCGGGCCTGCGTCCGCTCGCGGGCCCAAGCCTTCTCCGCGTCTTTCTTTTTCTTCTTCTCCTCCGCGGCGACCCGCCGCGCTGCTTAGTCCACCGCGTCCTCCGGGACCCGTGGCCGGGAAGGCTTGTGCCACCATACCTCCTGGAGACAGATGAAAAGTCTCGACCGTAAGGACCAAGGGCAATCCGACGCATGGAGAAAGAAGGAACGAACACTCACCAGGGTCACACACCCGTGGTCGGGGCGCATCAAGGGCTGAGAGAAGGCGCTGGCGTCCGGTTTTCCCAACGCGACGGCCACCCGCCCGTGGAGAACGTCAATGGGAAGGGGATCCGAGGACATCCGCGAGCCCTCCAAGTCAGCCTCCGGCGTCATCTCCCAAAGCAACAACCGCCGCTCCGCCAAGGGAAGCACCCTACGGCGGTGAATGGCGGCAATCACTCCCGCGACGGTGAGTCCCCCTTTCCGCAACGCCTCCAAGGCCTTGAGAAGGGGCTCGAGGTTCTTCTGTCTGTCGTGCGGGGTCCCGTGGCGCCAAGCATCGGCGGCGACGGTGACCACTCGTTGGGAAAACGGCGGGAGCATCTCGCTGTCATTCCGGAGGTAGAACCATTGGCGCTGCCACCCTTTATTCGAGGACGCAAGGATGGCGGGAATGTACAGCGACGCCCGCGACTGCCTCATCTGGAGGATGCAGCCGCCGGCCCGCACTGCCGCGCGGACCCTTCTCTCCCCCGTCGGCGAAGCAAAAAGCTCCGCGGAAAAGAGATGAGTCCACAAGTCCCAGTGGGGGGCGATCCCCAAGTACCCTTCGCACACCGCTACGAAGATGGCGACTTGCGAGATGGAGTTGGAGCTAAGGTTGTGCAACTCCACCCCATAGTTGTGCAGGATCGCCCGCATGAAGCGGCTTGCCGGCACCCCGAACCCCCGCTCGTGGAAGGAGACGAAGCTCACGACGTACCCCGACGGCGGGGATGGAGCGGCTCCGCTCGCGGGGGGAATCCACTCCGGCTGCCTCTCATCAGAGAGAGGGCGAAGTAAATCCTCAGCAACAAGATCCTCCAGATCATCCGCCGTGACTGTGGAGAAAGGCCATGGGTCATGCGACGAGACGATGGTCACCCGGTCGGCCATCACCGAGCAAAAGGGGTGGCAGCGGAAAGGACTAGGTGGGAGGTTTCCTTTTCTCTGGCTAAACCTCTCAGGTTGCGAAAACCTAAGAAGGAGGCGAGAAGCGGAGCAAAGAACCGTCGCCAGACCCTCCCCCGAGTATATAAAGACCAAGGCGAGACCCGTTCAACGTTTCGCCCGGACCCGCCGCGGGATTCAAAAACTCAAAGCGAAACGGCCGGTCCTCGAACGGCTCGCGCACGCGCAACGGCTGCCCCGCGAACCGCTCGCCCCGTCGCATTAACTCCGCGGCGGGACAGGCGGCGCCTCTGGCAGGGGAAGCGAGCGACGCTTCGCCTTCGCCATAATGACCGCGTCAAAAAAGGTACGCCACGTCATTTGATTTCGTATCCTTTTCCTTTTCCTCTTTCTCTCTCTTACAATAGGGACCGGGAAAGGGGGATACCCCGAAAAGGATCCTTCTCCGTGAAGGAAACAGGCTCCGAGCCTCCCTACTGATCAGAGGTTCGAAGGCTGGCCCCTCGGAGGGGTTCAACAGCCGCCTCAGAGCGCGTGGGTTCTGCGCCCACTACTGGTCAGAGGTTCAAAGGCCGGCCCCTCGGAAGGGTTCAACGGCCGCCTCAGGCTACTCGGGCTCCGTGCCCACTACTGATCAGGGGTTCATAGGCTGGCCCTCGAAGGGTTCACAGCCGCCTCAGACATAGAGCGAGGGATGACCCTGGGTACGTTCGATACATAACCGAGGCTCGGGCTACGCTCCCGAGGTACCCTAGGACATTTCCGAGACCAGCGGGAACGATCTTGTAACGGAATCCCATCAGAGGGAGGCATCGAGCCCTCGGACCCCGTCGACAGGGGACCGGGTCCGGCAGATCACCCGGAGGTACTTTTGAGCGCGCCTCCGGGCCTCTAGCCGACCCCTAACAAATGGGGCACGGGCGTCCACTCAGATTACTCGCCAGCAGCTCACCGGAGACACCATGTTCGGCGCCTTCCGAAGGCAACATGGCGCTTTCCCCCCCCCCTCCTCCTTGCGGAAAGGCGATGCAGGGGCATATGTAAAAAAGTCGAGTCTGTCCTTGACCGTCCTCTCGCCCTGTGCAGAGGCTCGGGGGCTGCTCTCGCAAACCCGGCTCCGGCCAAACCGTTGACAGCGTCAACATACCAGCCCAAGAACTTGGGACCCGATCGTGCACCCGGGCTACGGCCAGCTCGCATGAGGGAACGACCAGACCAGCTGAAGCATTGCGCGAGGCATTAAGACCTCGGAGGAGTAAAACCACTCCTCTGAGGCCTCGGGGGCTACACCCGGCGGGTGCACTCACGCGCACCCACCGGAACAAAACGCAACCGAGAAAGGCTGGTCCCCTTGAAAAAAAAGTGCGACAAAAGCCTCCAAGCGAGTGTTAACACTCCCTTTGAGGCTCAGGGGCTACTGTCGGGGACCATAATTAGGGGTACCCTCAAGACTCCTAATTCTCAGCTGGTAACCCCCATCAGCACAAAGCTGCAAAGGCCTGATGGGTGCGACTAAGTCAGGGATCGGTCCATTCGAGGGACTCGATCACGCCTCACCCGAGCCCAGCCTCGGGCAAGGGCAGCCGACCCCGGAGGATCTCCGTCTCGCCCGAGGCCCCCCTCCGGCGATGAACATACTTCCGGCTCGCCCGAGGCCCAGTCTTCGCCAAGAAGCAACCCTGGCCGAATCGCCACGCCAACCGACCAAATCGCAGGGGCATTTAATGCAAAGGTGGCCTGACACCTTTATCCTGACTCACGTCCTCCAGTCGACAGAGCCAAAGTGACCGCAGTCACTTCGCCGCTCCACTGACCGGCCTGATGGAAGGACAGCGCCGCCTGCGCCGCTCCGACTGTTGTGCCACTCGACAGAGTGAGGCTGACAGGCAGTCAGGCCCGGCCTCAGGCACCATAGGAAACTACGCTCCGCCCGACCCAGGGCTCGGACTCGGGCTCAGCCCCGGAAGACGACGAACTCCGCTCCGCCCGACCCAGGGCTCGGACTCGGGCTCAGCCCCGGAAGACGGCGAACTCTGCTCCGCCCGACCCAGGGCTCGGACTCAGGCTCAGCCCCAGAAGACGACGAACTCCGCTCCGCCCGACTCAGGGCTCGGACTCGGGCTCAGCCCCGGAAGACGACGAACTCCGTTTCGCCCGACCCCAGGGCTCGGACTCAGCCCTGGCCTCAGCCGATGGTCTCCGCCTCGCCCGACCCAGGGACTCGGACTCGACCTCGGCCTCGGAAGACAGACTCGACCTCGACCTCGGAGGAGCCTCCACATCGCCCAACCTAGGGCACAGACCGACCACGTCAACAGGAGGCGCCATCATTACCCTACCCCAAGCTGACTCAGGCTACGGGAAACAAGACCGGCGTCCCATCTGGCTCGCTCCACCAGACAAGCAATGATGGCGCCCCGCACGCTCTATGACGACGGCGGCTCTCAGCCCCCTTACGGAAGCAAGAGGACGTCAGCAAGGACTCGACAACCCCGACAGCTATCCATCCGCCAGGCTCCAGCGCTCCTCCGACGGCCACGACACCACACGAACCAGGTGCCAAAACCTCTCCGGCTGCCACGATGGCATGTACTTAGGGCGCTAGCTCTCCTCCGCTAGACACGATAGCACTCTGCTACACCCCCCATTGTACACCTGGATCCTCTCCTTATGCCTATAAAAGGAAGGACCAGGGCCCTCTTACAGAGGGTTGGCCGCGCGGGGAAGAGGACGGGACAGGCGCTCGCGTGAGGCCGCTCGCTCCCCTCCCGCGTGGACGCTTGTAACCCCCTACTGCAAGCGCACCCGACCCGGGCGCGGGACAAACACGAAGGCCGCGGGATTTCCACCTCTCTCTCTCTCTCTCTCGCTCCGGCTGCCTTTTTCCCCCCCTTCGCGCTCCGTCTCGCGCCGACCCATCTAGGCTGGGGCACGCGGCGACATTTTCACTCGTCGGCCCAGGGACCCCCCGGTCTCGAAACGCCGACAGTTGGCGCGCCAGGTAGGGGCCTGCTACGTGTTGACGAACAGCTTCCCGTCAAGCTCTAGATGGGCAGTCTCCATCAACCTTTCCAACCCGGGACGGTGCTCCGTTTCGGGAGTCTTGAGTTCATGTCCCTCGACGGCAGCTACGACATGATACTCCTTCCCCCGCCGTGCGACAGCGACGATGGCGGTCGACAGCCCGCCCGCCGGCGGCAGAATCGACGACATCTTCCCCGCTTAGGACGAAATCGGCCTTAGGCCTTCTCCACGTCTTTTCGCCACTTGGCGGCTTCATCTCTAGGTGTGGTCTATCACATAACGCTGCCAGATCCACTCTTGCCTTCACGTTATCCTTTGACTTATCAGAAATATCCATAATTGTTGCCCACAGTGTCTCGACAACATTCTTTTCAGTGTGCATCATGTCAATGTTGTGTGGAAGGAGCAGGTCGCCAAAATAGGGGAGCCGAGTCAAGCCAGACTAATGTGTCCACATATGCTACTCACCATATCCCACAAAACCACCTTCTGTATTGGCCACGAGCCCATCTATCTGTTGACGAATTTTGGCACCAGTCATCGTTGCAGGTGGGCGGTCTGTCACTACGACACCTTTCGTAAAGTTCTTGATGTCTAGGAGGAATGGATGGTCAAGAGGGAGAAATTGTCGATGTTTATCGAAGGACGAATATTTGCCACCCTTTTTCAACCAAATGAACCTGAGAGCTTCCTTGCAAACTGGGCATGGGAACTTACCGTGAACACACCAGGCGCAGAATAGCCCATACGCCGGTAAGTCATGCATGGAGTACTGGTACCAAACATGCATTCTGAAGTTTGTCTTCGTAGCTCGGTCATACATCCATACCCCTTCCTCCCAGGCACGTACCAATTCATCGATCAAAGGCTCCATGTACACGCCCATTTTATTCCCCGGGTGTCCGGGAATTATCAACGACACGAATATATTCTGCCTTTGAAAGCACACACCAAGGGGGAGATTGATTGGGATAACAAACACAGGCCAACATGTGTACGAGGCAGCGCTCATTCCATAGGGATTGAACCCATCTGTGGCCAACGCAACACGTACATTACGAGCCTCTTCGGCTTTCTCACAGTGAATGGCATCAAAGTGTTTCCATGCTTCACCATCGGATGCATACACCATCTTGTTAGGATTGTATTGTTTTCTATTTTTGTGCCATGTCATCTGTTTCGCGGATTCCTCTGTCATGTACAAACGCTGGATCCTCGGTATGAACGGATGGTGTCGTAGGATTGTCAAGGGGATGTCTAGCTACTTCTTCTGTCCATCACCAGAGTCTACCTCCATGAACCTAGACGATTTACACTTGGGATAGTAATTTGTCTCCGCGTATTCTTTCCTAAATAGCACGCAACCCTTCGGACAAGCATGAATCTGCTCATACGTCATCTTGAGTGCACGAAGGAGTTTCTGTGCCTCGTACATGCTCTTTGGCAGAACGTGATCATCCGGAAGCAGGCTCCCAATAACTGTCAACAAGCCATCGAATGCGTCTCTACTCATGTTATACTGCGACTTGAACGCCATTACACGCCCAATGGCATCTAGTTGAGAAACCTTTGTCCGGCCGTGAAGGGGCTTCTATGTCGCGTCGAACATGTCGTAGAATGCCTTTGCAGTCGGCTCTGGCTCATCATCCATACATCCTCCCGTGTACTGTGCCTCCTGATAGTCGTTCAACATATCCGCTACCCCCGCATCCGCGTCATAATCCTCGACACGTTGTCTCAGCACCTCCTCTCTCGTACGATGCGCTTCACCATGAAATATCCACCGAGTATAGCCCGACGTAAATCCATTCTTCCAAATATGTTCTACCATGGCTTTCTTTGGTTTTCTTTTCCGGTTGGCACATTTGCTGCACGGGCATGGGACTAGACTCGCTCCTTTAGCAGCTTTGCCATATGCTCGTTCCATGAAATCATCGGTCTTTCTGATTCATTCAGTGGTGACATCGTTCCTTCCTCTACGGCCCGTGTACATCCACTCATGGTCCTCCATCCTCTAACAGAAAATTTCGGCAGCACCTCCCCTGCACGGGGAGGTTTCGAAATCCTGCAAATAAAACTATCAGCACGATGGTTGACATCCACACATAATTCAACGGCACGATGGTCGGCAATCAACAATATACATATTAACCTAATCATACACGTACATAAATTTAACACAACAAAACTACATATTAACCTAATCATACACGTATATAATTAACTCAATATTAAACCTAATCATACCCCGCGGGGGGGGCGACGGGTCGCGGACGAGACGACGGGTCGTGGGCGAACCGACGGGTCGCGAGCGAGACGACGGGGCGCGGGCGAGACGACGGGGCACGGCGGGGGCGCGGGCGAGACGACGGGACACGGCGGGGGCACGGCGTATGGCGCGGGCACGACGGGTGCACGTCTTGGGCGCGGCGGGGGCACGACTTGGGCGCGACGAGGGCGCGGCGACGTGGCAGCGGCGCGGCGAGGGGACAAGGGCACGGCGGCGTGGGCCGAGGGCGCGACCGCCGAGGGCGCGGCGGCGTTGGCCGAGACGGTGTCGGGCGCGACGGCGTGGAGAGGGCAGCGGCGGCGCGACAGTGAGAGTGAGAGAGAAAGAAACTTACTAGGCGCTATTTACACGTTCTTTGCCGAGTGCCCGCGATCTGGCACTCGACAAAGATTTTTTTAAAATTTTAAAATATTCTTTGCCGATGGTCAGATCGCTGGCACTCGGCAAAGTCGTCTTTGTCGAGTGTCTCCTGGGCTGACACTCGGCAAAGCCTACTTTGCCGAGTGTCATTTCTAGACACTCGGCAAAGTACATTTTTATTTTTTATTTCCCCAACCAAAATTTTTGTGGTGTGTTCCTACACTATATAGACCTACATATACCATTTTGAGACAATTAGAAAAATGTTTTCTATAGCTAGTAGATTTAGTTCATTTATTTGAATTTCTTAGAAAAAATCACATTTGAACTGCAAGTCCCTTGAAACTTGGAAAACCGTGCATGCAAAAATGATATCCATGCTGGTTAGCACAAGTTACGACTGATTTCAGGAGTGGACCGGAAACTTCGAGCACCATGCTCACTCAACATGGTCGTGAACTTGTCATCCAGCTGTTTAAAAATTTTATAAAACACAAACAAACTCAGAAAATCATGAAACTTGTCCACGTGTCATGATATCATATGTAGAGGCTGTGATAAAAAATTTAGAATGTTTAGAAAAAGTTGTGAGACATTATGTGTAGAAACCTAAGAGAACTACACATGAAATCATAGAGTTTCAATGTGGATCTCTTAGATTTGTACACATAGTGCGTCACAGCTTTCTCAAAACTTTTTCAAATTTTTATCACAACCTCTACATATGATATCATGACACGTGGACATGTTTCATGATTTTCTGACTTTGTTTGTGTTTTATACAATTTTTAAACACCTGGATGACAAGTTCACGGCCATGTTGAGTGAGCATGGTGCTCGAAGTTTCCGATCCGCTCCTAAAATCGGTCGTAACTTGTGCTAAGTAGCATGCATATCATTTTTGCATGCACGGTTTTCCAAGTTTTGAGTGACCTGCAGTTCAAATCTGAATTTTCCGAAGAAATCTAAATAAACGAACTAAATCTACTAGCTATTGAAAATACTGTTATAATTGTCCTAAAATGGTACATGTAGGTCTACATAGTGTAAGAACATACCACAAAAAGTTTGATGGCCAAAATAAAAAAATAAAAAATTCTTTGCCGAGTGTCCACAGAAGACACTCGGTAAAGACTCTCTTTGCCGAGTGCCAGCTATTTAGCACCCGGCAAAAACTGACTGTCGTCAGCTGTAGACGGCCGCTAACGGCCATTTGCCGAGAGCCGTCTTTGCCGAGTGTTTGACTCTCGGCAAAGTAGCTTTGCCGAGTGCTTCGCTGTGCCGAGTGTCCTGCACTCGGTAAACAAGCTCTTTACCGAGCGCAGGACTTTGCCGAGTGCGGCGCTTGACAAAGACGTCTTTGCCAAGTGTCCAATAAAAAGCACTCGGCAAAGCCACCGGCACTCGGCAAAGTCCTGGATTCCGGTAGCGTTGAGAACAACGAAAAAAAAGATAGACATCATAATATAAATATCGTGCATAAAGTAGCGACATTTTAACTACGAGAAAAACACTACAAATAAACAAAATCCCGGCGGCAAATGCTTGTTACAACTTGCTGCCGGCCGGTCGAGTCCAAAGCCCTGATCCTTGGAGCGAACGATTGCAGAATCTATTACATTTTCTGGGCCAAGTTGGGCACGTAGGTACTGTTGTTGGTGCCTGCATTGATGAACAATTTTAAACAGGGAATAAATAAAATAATTAGGAAAGAGAAAAATGTTCGCAAACACATCCGCCTCTCTAGATCTGCTCGATCGGCCCACGTCACAAGTTTCCATTTGTTTTAGATCTAATTGCAATATATCCCTGTTAATGTTTTCCTATTTTCCAAAATAAAAATATATTTCTCCTATTTACCTTATAAAAAGTAATACGTGCTAATAGATATGGCATCAGGGAATTCCCGTCGACGAATAGCTCTCTATAGCCGTTCCCGTGACGAAATTTCCCTGTAGGCATCCTCGTGAATACTTGCGAAACACATTTCTTCCCCTCTCCTGTTCTCCGTGGGTATAAATCCCAAACGAGGATCCTCGTCTCCGTTTAAATTATAATTAGAATATATATATCTATTGTTATTAATATAAAATATTTTTTACTTATACATGTTGTTAGATGTAAGAAATTATTATGTGTCGTCATGTGCAGGTTTAATGGGTCCCCGTGGGAACAGGAAAGGAATGCTTTCTCGTACCCACCCTCGTTTACCCGTCGCCTGTCGGGGGAAGAATTTTTCCCGTTTACATCCCTGTGGGGAGAGAAACTTCCTAACCCCGTCCTTTAATGGAAGAATTTCCCGCGAGATTGCCATATGTACATGCTAATATCCACTTAGATCTACCTGAATGGACAGTCCAATTTAGGGTCCATTTGGTTGTGGGATAGTGCCAGTGGTAACAGTTGGGGACAACCACGTCGCTTGACGTCTCTTCTTGTTCGTCTAATTATGATGACTAGCTGAGGATGGTCATATACTAACTTCTGAATCTGAACCAAACAATCTTATATAAGAGATTAATCTGCCATATCATTGCAACCAAACACATCGTTAGAGTACTGTAGCAAGAACTTCAGAACCTTGCTTCACTCAGTCCCTAATCCTCTTTGGCCTATAATATATCCTTGGTTACTAGCGGCAAGGTCGACCACCCTCCAAGCAGCTTGGTGTGCAGCTATGGCGGAGGCATGTATAGGTCATCCTAGGTGTCCCCCGTTTCCATGCAAATTTCTAAATACTCAGGCAGTAGCCCACGTGCCCAATAAGGTATTAGCACATCAAGCATTACTGAACACTCAAAGTCTCAATGCACTCCCTGATCTTCTTCATCACCATGGATGTCTCCCGAGTGCTCATAGCTACTAGTCTGCTATAAATCTCTCAATCTACCTTTGTGCTCGATGACCGTCATAAAGTTAGTGCTTGTTCGTGGTCCTATGAAAATGCCCCTGGTTTTGATGCAAGCACCACCATTGTTGGGGAGCAGCCACGACAAGATGTAAGAAGGACAAAAAGTCATTTCCTTAATGGAGAAATTCCATAAGGAACTGAAAGGGAAATATATACTTGGGTCATTTCTATAAATGTTTTATTGATTAGATGTGCAACATATATTATTTTGTTTGATATAAGCTAAGTGTCAAAGAGATGCAAATGGAAAAAGCAAGGTATGATTCTAGCCTTACTAAATTGTTTTTGGTACTAACACTATTCTACTAAGTGTTAGGAACCTTATCAAATCGAGAGAAATCGGATTGAAGAAGTTTAGCTAAGTCCAGCCAAACTTGAACCAACCTGCGGTGCACCGTATTGTCCGGTGTGAACCAACCCAGGCTGACGCACCCGTGGCTGGCAATGGTCGGCTTCGCCAGAAAAGGAAGGAAATCGCTCACTGTTCACTGTCCTGTGGTGCACCGGACTGTCCGGTGCGCCCACGAACAGAAGGCAACCAAAGCCTTCCAAATGGAGCTCGAACGGCTCCTAGCTCCCTTGGGACTATAAAAGGGACCCCCTATGCTCATGGAGCACAACACTAAGCACCCATTGAACATCCTACAATGCCGAGACTTTGCAAACACGCATTTGGTTCATCGTGACAGAGATTCGAGCACTTCTTTGAGTTGTAACTCCGTTGTGTTGTTTCGTGTGCTCGTTCTTGTTTTGTGTGTGTGTGTTGTTGCTGCAACTCTCGATCTTGTGTGTGTTGATATTCCCCCCTTACTCTTGTGCTCATTTGTGTAAGGTGTGAGAGACTCCAAATTGTGGAGATTCCTCACAACGGGATATCGTTGAGATAAAGAGAACTGTGGTATTCAAGTTGATCTTTGGATCACTTGAAAGGGGTTGAGTGCAACCCTTGTCCATTGGGACGCCACAACGTGGAGTAGGCAAGTATTCTATTTGACCGAACCACAGGATAAAAATCAATGTGCCACGTGTCGTTATTCCTGTGCGATTCCCTCTCTATTTCCATTCACTTCACTTGCATAATTGCTCTAAGTTTAATACTCATCTTGTGGAGAGCAATTAAGTGAAGAAGTTTACTCCGCTCGTACTCCATACTCGACCTTGGCCTTAGCTTTCACTAATCTAATATTAGTCCAAGTTTATTTTGTTGAGCTGTTTTTACAGGATCACCTATTCACCCCCTCTAGGTGCTCTCAGAAACAAAGACAACATGTTCGAGGGAGTCGAGAAAAAAATCTTATGAATGTCTTGTAGCTGCTAGTTTCACTTCAGGAGCATGTGTCTATTAGAATACAAGTTGTCCATCTATCAACTTAAGTTTTTTGATTGAACTGACTGGTGTATGTAACTTAACATGGAATCAAATCAAGTGGTCTCAAATTTGATTCACAATTAGCATAATTAATTAATTAATTATTGTTCGCTCCTATTCCACGTGTGAGGTTTGGGTTGAACTAGTTGGTGCATACAATTTAATTGACACGACTCCACGACCGTGATTAAGGTGAGGCTTCGTGACCGGTATCCTTGCTTGATCTTTGCTTACTAGACTTAGTATTTATGGTTGTGTGCTATAAACTATTAATGCACATCTTACTTGTTATGCAATTGTATTTATCTAATGTAGCATCATATGGAGCCCTAGGTTAGAAAAAAATAGTAAGTGGATTCACTCCCTCCCTCCTAGCTTGATCATCCTTAAATCTTTACTAGGGTCATCGTTCTTTTCAAAAAGTTACCACAAGTGGATATCTTAATAAGGAATTGGGCTATGGAGTTTATTTCCACACATGTGACATTTTACCAGCGGCAACCTCCATTGTATACATAGTTAGCCCAAAATTAGAATTTTCTATGGAAAAGCAAGGAAGATTCTTGGGAACATAGTTTTTAGTAGTTCTTTTCATGAATCTAGAGGGGCTTCCCACCCTACGTTGTTTTATTAACTCAAAACATAAAACTAGTCCAAAGTGCTAAATAGAATACAAAATAGTTAAAATAGCTAAGCAAACTTAAGAAACAAAGAAGGAAGCAAAAAGATAAGAAAATATAACTGACCAAGCTAGAGTTCATATCCATGATAGAAGTGATTCAGAGAGGCTTAACTTCACTCCGTAGGATAGAAGTGTTAATTCAATGAAGAAGAATCTTCCACAATCCTACAAATCCAATTTATTCCTTTGAAGCTAAGGTCGTTTCTAGTCGTCTAGATTGTCCAACACGTGAGGATTATAGCCTCCATGTAGAATTATGATTGTAACAGGTTTTGAGCAAAGATGTGGCTTTTGGGAAATTGTTGTCTATTGAATAGTCAATGTTGATGATATCCCAACACATTCTTGCAAAGTGACAGTCCTGGAAAAGATGTTGATAGGATTCTTCTACTAGCGCAATGGAAAGCACACAATTATATGAGTTCAAGTGCATGTTTCCCTCCTTAAGAGATTTCTAGTACTTAGTGAAAGGGAAATGTGCCCTTGGACAATTTCTATAAATGTTTTGGTGATTAAATGCCCAACACATATTGTTTTAGTGGATATGTGCTAAAGTGTTAAAAAGATGCAAATCAAGGATCAACGTATGTCTCTAGCATTAGTGAATTGTTTTTAGTACTAACATATTCCTCTAAGTGCTAGAAACCTTGTCAAATCAAATGAGATTGGATTGGAGAAGGTTGGCAGTGCTCAACCAGAATTGCACCAGCCTGCGGGTGTACCGGACAATGTCCGGTGACCAGGCTCACGCGCTCGATGAACTCGCTGCTCTCGGGAAAAGTTGGGGACACTGCGGCTAAAATTCATCGGACTGTCCGGTGTGCCCTGGACTGTCCGGTGAGCCAGCCGCGCCCGCGCCAACGGTCGGCAGCGCAATCAGCGCGCAATTAGCAGGCGATGCGTGGCCCGCGCCAATGGTCACCAGGCCGCACCGGACTGTCCGGTGTGCCAAGGGGGTCGTGGCTTGAAAGCTCTCTTGTAAGTTTTGGTGTTTGGATGAC
Organism: Zea luxurians; assembly: GCA_029449295.1. Taxonomy (NCBI): domain Eukaryota; kingdom Viridiplantae; phylum Streptophyta; class Magnoliopsida; order Poales; family Poaceae; genus Zea; species Zea luxurians. The sequence goes on along the minus strand of JAOPSE010000023.1, from coordinate 29,844,204 downwards.
AACTCAATTAAAGGACTAACAAGTGTACTAAGTGTTGAACAGGTGCTTAAGGTAAAGCCTACAGGGTTCAACACAAGTGAACAAATGTGATTGTCCAAGAACTGGATTATGGATACATAATGGACATCACAAGTAAGATGGACATTGCATAAAGTGAGACTCGGGTGCGTAGCTCGGAGACAACTGATCAAGCCAAGGACGGAGGCAAGAAGAGCTTCGAGGTACCAAGTGCACGGGAGAAGGTCAAGGAGGCTGAGGAACCCAAAGCCAAGGGTGAAGAAGAAGGCTTGCAAAGTCAAGGGTGATCGAGTTGAGAACAGCTATGGCACATCAAGGATCACTACATAAGGACATGACTTACAACCAATGAGGTAACAGCTACAGTTATGTGGTGTAAGTCATAAGGCTCAAGATCAAGCTCTAAGAAGGAGATCAAGGTCACTAGAAGGAGAACAAGTGTCAAAACCAGAACTGGAAGCAGCCCAAAAGAGCTAAGTTCACCTTGATCTTTAGTTTGGGTTGTTCCTATGTTTGGAGATGTTCTATGTGACCTTTGCAGGATGTTGGAGCTAAGAAATGTCAATCTAGATCAAGTCAAACCGACTTGATGATTTATGAGTCCAACATCAAAGCTCAAGCATGTGATATGCTATAGATGTAATAATTAAGAGAAGGTATGTTTCTAGACTTAGTACATTGGTTTTTGTGGACTAATATATTTGTCTAAGTGTTAGAAACAGAAAGAAGAAGAAAAGGAAAAAGGTGCGAAAGGCTTGGCTGTGTACAGCCAAGTCTCTGCTTAGTCTAGGTGCACCGGACTGTCCGGTGGCTCACCGGACAGTGTCCGGTGGTGCACCGGACAGTGTCCGGTGCGCCAGGCTGGCTCGAGCGAACTGGCCGCTCTCGGGAATTCACCGGCGACGTACGGCTATAATTCACCGGACTGTCCGGTGTGCACCGGACTGTCCGGTGAGCCAACGGTCGGCCGGGCCAACGGTCGGCCGCACGATCTGCGCGGGACACGTGGCCGAGCCAACGGCTAGATGGAGGCACCGGACTGTCCGGTGTGCACCGGACATGTCCGGTGCGCTAACGGCTCCAAGACTTCCAACGGTCGGCTTCTCCATAGAAGGAAAGAAATCGGGCACCGGACAGCGTCCGGTGTGCACCGGACTGTCCGGTGCGCCACCCGACAGAAGGCAAGATTTGCCTTCCTGGATTGCTTCCAACGGCTCCTAGGCCCCTTGTGCCTATAAAAGGGACCCCTAGGCGCCTCAAGCAAAAGATAAGGGCAGCCAACAAGTATAGACTTCACTGGAATCAGTTCTCGCTCTCCCTCTTGTGTGTAACTCTATAGTTTGTGTAGAAGGCACAGCTATAAGCCTTTAGAGAGAGGAGTAGTGCTGCTAAGAGCTAGAGCAAGGTCTTGAGCATATCGTTACTCTGCCGGGGTGCTGCCAAGAAGTTTGTAAGCAGCCGCGGTTCTGTTGTAACCCCACTCAATAGTGAAAGGCTCTATCTGTCATACTGACAGATCTGAGCAAACGGAGGAAGGAGTTGAAATAGACTCCAAGCCCAGGTGTGGCTAACTCCAACGAGGACTAGGCAAGCATTTCAGGCTTGGCCGAACCTCGGGATAAACCCTTGCGTCTGTGTGCTCTGTTCTGTATTCTACTCTGACTCTCTGTCTTACTCGCTTTTATATCTGCACTTCACTACTTACTTGTGGTACTAGCTTTCCTTGAAGTGCAGGATATTCTTAAGACAGGGACTTCAATTCCGCTGCAACCTACTCGAAGGGTTCTTCACTCCACTGCGATCCTGTCTTCGAGTAGAGTAAGATTTAAGTTTTAAAGTAATAAGTTTTATTCGCCTATTCACCCCCCCCCCTCTAGGCGACATCCAGATCTTGTTCCCGGGTCAACGGGAACTTTCAATTGGTATCAGAGCTAGGCCTCTCCAGTGTGGGCTTAGCCGTCCAGAGATAACGATGTCGTCACAAGAGGTAACTGTAGAACTTCTTTTAGGCGATGGCTCTAATTACAAATCTTGGTCTGTCTCTATTTATAATGCTTTCATGAGTGTTGATTCTGATTTGAGACAGATCTTTAGTAGAAGTATTTTTCCATCTGATATTAGTAAAAATCCCTCTAATGATGAACTAAGATGTTTTTCTCTAAATCACCGTGCTTGCAGCATCTTAGTTGATTCTCTTTCTAGAGGTGCTTATTTTGCCATCATGAGTAGTGATAATGATTTAATTATTGATGCTCATGATTTATGGAATAGAATTAAAGTAAAATATTGTGTGGCAAATTGTACTACTTCTACTCCCTATGTTGCTTGTGGTACTAACCTTTCAAAGAGAGAAGAAAAACGATGGCAACCAAACGATGAATCCACCTCACCGACAGGTTTGTCTTCCACTAGTTATAAATGTCTTATTGCTAACAATGATAGTGGAGACGAAAGCGATGATGAGGAGGAATATGAGGATGATAGTGAGGATGAGTCTTCATCACCACAAGGTACATTTTTCTGTATTGCTTCCACTAATAATAATGACAGGGAAAATGAGACCGGTGATGTGGAAGAAGAGGAGATTCGCCGGTTCTACACCCATCTCAACAAAGAAGACAAAGTGCTCTTGGTTAAGTTGTTGAGGAGGAACAAGGAACAAGGCGAGACGCTTCTCAGGCTAGAGGAGACTCTCATCAAAACCAACGACAGCCTGGAGAAGATGACCAAAGAACATGAGGAGCTAAAGTGCTCTCATGATAATTTGGTCCAACGGTATGAATCTATTTTATTTGAGCAAAGAAATAATCATGATGTATTATCTGATGTTGCTCAACTTAAAACTGAGAATTCTATGCTTAAGAGTCAAGTAGAAATGATAAATTTAGAAAAACTTGCTCTAAGTGAAAAATATGATATGCTATCTTATTCTCATAATGAATTAGTTGATGACCATATCATGCTTAATGTTGCTCATGAGGTTGTAATTTCAAACTTAAATTCATGTGAACCTCATTCTCGCACGTGTGCGCATTTGAATTGTATATCATCATGTGCTAACCCCTGTTGCTCAAAAGAAAGCCAATCATTGATTGAGCAACAAGTTTTAGGGTCACAAAAGAAATTCTGTGGGAATAAGAAACAACGACAACTGAGGAGAAGACACTTTGCTCAACTCTCTCAAGATATCCACGGGCGCGTGGTGAAGAAGCTTGAGAAAGGAAAAACTGCAGCAAGTGTCAAGCGCAATAAGAAAAGTGTTCCTAAAGATGAAGAAATCAACATGAGCTTAGAAAAAGGTAAAGATTCAATTAATCATGTTGTTTGCACTGATCATCTCTCCATGTCATTCAAGCACAAAAAGGGAAGAGGGAAAAGGAGGTGCTTCAAATGCAAGGAGATAGGCCACCTCATCGCGTCTTGTCCATACAAAAACAAGGATGAAGGGACAAGAAGTTGTTTTGGATGCAACAATAAGGACCACACGATCACTTCATGTCCGGTCATGAAGAATCAAAGATGTGCATCCTCCAAGGTGACCCTCACCAAGGAAAATAAAACACAGCAAGCGTCATGTCAGGTTGAGCGACGCTTCTGCTACAAGTGTGGTGAGCAGGGTCATCTATCCAAGGTATGTTATAAAGGTAAGATTCCTAAACAAGTAAATTTATCTCAATCTTATTCGCTTAGGAGACCCCAATCATACACTTGTGCTAGGTCAGTAATGAAATCACCTAGAACTAGCACAACTGCTATTTGGGTACCAAAGGCCCTTTTAGATGAACGTTATGGACCCATCTCGAGATGGGTACCAAACTGTGCTAACTAGACCATGCAGGTGCCTTGAGATGGACTGGAGACCATGGGAGAGCTTAAGACGGTTATCTAAAACTCTATGCTTAAGCTGTTAATTGTTTTGGTGTTTATTGTCCCAAGGTTGAATTATTGTGAGACACTAATCCCATGTTCATCTCAAGTAAAATAAGGTGTATAGGTCCTTAATCATTATTGGTGAACCAAGTAAAAGGACTTTGATGAGAATCTACAGCTAGCTCTCCAAAGGACGGTACCCCGTATATTTTAAGTACATAATTGCAATTTAGTATTGCTCTTAAGTTGGCTTGTTGTGCTACCTGTCTTTGGAGTAGTTATGCTTTATGATTGCCTGTGTTAAATGAATCATAATGATGTTTGCTTAATCATGACTGGTGCTATATAGGATATATCTTTTGAATCATTCATGGGTAGCTATTTCATTTGTTATATCCACAACGATTAACTCTCTTGGTGTATATGGATAAACCTGTAACTTTTTTGCAAGTCATGCTATGTGCAATTATGACATTTTGTTTAGTCCATGTTCACATGATTACCCTAGTTTGGTACTGTGTGAATTTCATATCCATGTCATGCCCTTTTGAGCTATGAGGTGCAGGAGTCCTGAATTGGCGATAACAAGGGCTCTCATAAAGACAAAGGTATGGAAAATGAAGCTATGCAATTTCATTAAATATTCTTGAAATTCCATTCATTGTGATCATAGCTATGTTCTTGTCTTTCAATTGGTAATATCTTGGTTTAGGTAATTTATGCCTTTAAAATGTTGTTTCTTTTGTGCACCTAAGAAACCTTCTTAATCATGACATGCTTAGATATTTCGCTTTATATACATGATTGTGTTGATCTTCAATTGGTATATGCAATGATAGTTAAATATGAAGCATGTACAGGTTAAGTAAATGTTAGATTTCCATGAGTATTCAATTGGGCTAGGTGTCACTGAGGCGTGCATTGCTGTATTTAGTCAACCTTTCATTTAGCCTTCAATGGGTGTTAAGTGGCGTTTCATTTGTTATTCAAATTGGCATCTTTGTGTGATGAAAGTGATAGAGTATGCCTTGACCAAGGTATGTTGTGATCCCCTCTAGTTCTAAGGAAGCTAGAATGTGCAAAGTGCAAGTCATTCTAATACTTGATGCACAACTTGAGGGGGAGCACACATAACTTGTGTCTTTTGAGACTAACTGTTTCTTGAGCAATCTTGTATAGTCTCTAAGTGGAAAAAAGAAGATAAGCAAGAAATGGAGCAATCAGGACTTGGGTACCTCTGTAAGTCAAGAAATTGGTATCTCAAGTAGTGAGTAAGTGCATTGCTCATGCTCTATAATATCTGGTGAAAATAGATGCTTATTCTTAAAAATCATGGAGCTATGATAATAAATGAACTTTGCAATTGGTATTTTTCAAATTGTAGCCGTGATAGTTTGCTTCAATTGTCATCTTTTGATAATCATTAGAATAGAAGTTTCTTCTTGTGCCCAATACTATAACTTGTTCTAAGTTTGGTGTCTTAGCAACAAGAAAAAGTTAGGATAAAGAATCAGGCACAAGTATGGAGAAGCTCTCGAGAGATTAAATCTTTCAAGATGGGAAGTACACTACAACATGGTAAAGGTACAAGGAAGTATTAATCTTATTTGCATATATGTATCTTACCTAAATCTTGATAGTGCATATGTTCAATAAGTAAGGGGGAGTTTTGATAGTCATTTTTCCTCCTTAACACCCTGCTGTCCCTTGACATCATCCTATGTTCTTGCTTGAGTATGGTTTTTGGTGTTTGATGTCAAAGGGGGAGAAGTTGTGCATTAAAGCTTATCTCAACCTGAGAGGAAAGCTTATCCTAAGGGGTGATGTGTTAGTTTGTGATGTGTTAGTGATGTGTTAGTTTGAGCTTTGCCAAGTGTGATATTCATATGCTTCTTGCAGTATTATATGTGTTGCATCATATGGACTAGTGTTTCCGCTGCGATGAATTATTTGGCTTCTATAGTGTAATAGATAGTCATGTGGTAGGTTGATATTCTTGTGATATATCCACTAAATTGAATGGTGTTTAACTCTGATTATGTGCATTTGTGTGTTATAGCATCATGGTTTGATTCTTAACACAATGCATCCTAAAAACTGCTAAGGTGTAGAAATGTTTCGATTTTTCCTAAGTATGTGCAAATTGGCGTCTGAGGTCAAGATTATGTTTTTGAAGTAAGCACATATTTAGGGGGAGCATTCTATAATCTTAGAATTCAAATTTGTGCTTCAAATCTTATTCTTATGTAAGCTTTAATTGTGTTGCCATCAATCACCAAAAAGGGGGAGATTGAAAGCTCTCTTGTAAGTTTTGGTGTTTGGATGACAACTCAATTAAAGGACTAACAAGTGTACTAAGTGTTGAACAGGTGCTTAAGGTAAAGCCTACAGGGTTCAACACAAGTGAACAAATGTGATTGTCCAAGAACTGGATTATGGATACATAATGGACATCACAAGTAAGATGGACATTGCATAAAGTGAGACTCGGGTGCGTAGCTCGGAGACAACTGATCAAGCCAAGGACGGAGGCAAGAAGAGCTTCGAGGTACCAAGTGCACGGGAGAAGGTCAAGGAGGCTGAGGAACCTAAAGCCAAGGGTGAAGAAGAAGGCTTGCAAAGTCAAGGGTGATCGAGTTGAGAACAGCTATGGCACATCAAGGATCACTACATAAGGACATGACTTACAACCAATGAGGTAACAGCTACAGTTATGTGGTGTAAGTCATAAGGCTCAAGATCAAGCTCTAAGAAGGAGATCAAGGTCACTAGAAGGAGAACAAGTGTCAAAACCAGAACTGGAAGCAGCCCAAAAGAGCTAAGTTCACCTTGATCTTTAGTTTGGGTTGTTCCTATGTTTGGAGATGTTCTATGTGACCTTTGCAGGATGTTGGAGCTAAGAAATGTCAATCTAGATCAAGTCAAACCGACTTGATGATTTATGAGTCCAACATCAAAGCTCAAGCATGTGATATGCTATAGATGTAATAATTAAGAGAAGGTATGTTTCTAGACTTAGTACATTGGTTTTTGTGGACTAATATATTTGTCTAAGTGTTAGAAACAGAAAGAAGAAGAAAAGGAAAAAGGTGTGAAAGGCTTGGCTGTGTACAGCCAAGTCTCTGCTCAGTCTGGGTGCACCGGACTGTCCGGTGGCTCACCGGACAGTGTCCGGTGCGCCAGGCTGGCTCGAGCGAACTGGCCGCTCTCGGGAATTCACCGGCGACGTACGGCTATAATTCACCGGACTGTCCGGTGAGCCAACGGTCGGCCGGGCCAACGGTCGGCCGCGCGATCTGCGCGGGACACGTGGCCGAGCCAACGGCTAGATGGAGGCACCGGACTGTCCGGTGTGCACCGGACATGTCCGGTGCGCTAACGGCTCCAAGACTTCCAACGGTCGGCTTCTCCATAGAAGGAAAGAAATCGGGCACCGGACAGTGTCCGGTGTGCACCGGACTGTCCGGTGCGCCACCCGACAGAAGGCAAGATTTGCCTTCCTGGATTGCTTCCAACGGCTTCTAGGCCCCTTGTGCCTATAAAAGGGACCCCTAGGCGCCTCAAGCAAAAGATAAGGGCAGCCAACAAGTATAGACTTCACTGGAATCAGTTCTCGCTCTCCCTCTTGTGTGTAACTCTATAGTTTGTGTAGAAGGCACAGCTATAAGCCTTTAGAGAGAGGAGTAGTGCTGCTAAGAGCTAGAGCAAGGTCTTGAGCATATCGTTACTCTGCCGGGGTGCTGCCAAGAAGTTTGTAAGCAGCCGCGGTTCTGTTGTAACCCCACTCAATAGTGAAAGGCTCTATCTGTCATACTGACAGATCTGAGCAAACGGAGGAAGGAGTTGAAATAGACTCCAAGCCCAGGTGTGGCTAACTCCAACGAAGACTAGGCAAGCATTTCAGGCTTGGCCGAACCTCAGGATAAACCCTTGCGTCTGTGTGCTCTGTTCTGTATTCTACTCTGACTCTCTGTCTTACTCGCTTTTATATCTGCACTTCACTACTTACTTGTGGTACTAGCTTTCCTTGAAGTGCAGGATATTCTTAAGACAGGGACTTCAATTCCGCTGCAACCTACTCGAAGGGTTCTTCACTCCACTGCGATCCTGTCTTCGAGTAGAGTAAGATTTAAGTTTTAAAGTAATAAGTTTTATTCGCCTATTCACCCCCCCCCCCTCTAGGCGACATCCAGATCCTGTTCCCGGGTCAAAGGGAACTTTCATGGCTGCAACGGTCGGCTTCGCCAGAAAAGATAGGAGATCACGCACTGTTCACTATCCTGTGGTGCACCAGACTGTCCAATGCATCCACGTACAAGGCAACTATAGCCTACCAAATGGAGCTCCAACGGCTCCTAGCTGCCTTGTGGCTATAAAAGAGACCCCTAGGTACATGGAGTAGTACACCAAAGAACTCTTGAACATCCTAAGGTGCCGAGACCTCGCATTTGCACATTTGATTCACTGTGTTCCACTTGGCCGAACCACGGGATAAAAATCGCTATGTCACTTGTCTTTATTCTTGTGCAATTCTCTCTACTTCTATTCACTTCATGATTGCTCTAAGTTTAATACTCATCTTGTCAAGAGCAATTAAGTGAAGAAGTTGTCTCTACTCATTCTCCCTCTCTATTCATAACACCTTGTTTTTGACTTCACTAACATTTTATAAATCAAGTTTGTGTTGTTTAGTCTTGATTTTTACAGGATCACCTATTCACCCCCCCCTAGGTGTTCACTTAGCTAGTATTTGATCAACAACAAGTAGAAGACCTTGTGTTTTGGCTAATAGTAATTCTTCCACAACCATTTGAAGGTAGGATTAATCTCTAAGTGTCCCACCAAAACATTATAGGTTTTGGATGATGAGAGGACTCTAGAACCCCAAGTGTATCCCAAGGAATCATTATCATTAGAAAGGGGCATCAAAGCGATTGTTTGCTAAATATCCTACAAGTGGTGGAAGGCAGCTGAAAACGTTGGGTGAACTCCTCTTGGTTGAAAGCTTTCTTTACTGGTTGAAACAAGCAAGTGGTTAACTAATGGAGAGACCCTTTATTGTAAGGTCCATATCATTTGAGATGCATGTCTTTCCTATATGGATGGTTGGTATATATCTTATCTTAATATGATTTGAGTGGCTTGTTTAAGTAGAAATATTATCCTACAAACACATTAAAAGAAACATGCCTATGAGTTTGATTGCTAGTCATAGTATATGGGATGCTTGTAATATCTAGATACTCATGAAAGGCCCAAAAGTTTGACTTAAATTCTCCAACCAGATGATATACTTTTGATAGCCTAATATTAGCAAAGAACTTAGGTGAAGCTTAATTCGCACAAAACTACAATTTCAAGGCATAATCCATTATTCAGCTAAGAAAAAGTATAATCTCTGTTTTAGGTGGACATTCGACTTAAATGTGTCCACCAAAAGTCGATAGTCAAACATTAGCAGAACTTAGAGCATTTTCTATGTCTTGGGATTCAGGGGATTGTTAGGTTTAATTGGATTCGTCCAATTTTTATTTAGAAATTAAATTAAAGAAATTCCAAGATCAAAGTTATTGTTAGGTGTAATTTTTTGGGTCCTTTATGTGGTATAACTGATGGTGATGAAGGTTAAGTGCATATAACCATTATGTATTGGTGGATTATGATGGCTTTTATGTGGTAGTGGTTTATGATGCCTTAGTGGTTTTCGTTATGGGCAACAGATAATGACATTATGCCACTATCACTTTGTGTCCTCACCCTTTGTCTTTCTCATTGCAGCATAAAAGGACTAACTAATCCTTGTCTTCGCGTGGGAGAAAAAAACAACCAAGAACACCACCTCATTGTTGTTATGGTACTCGGGCATCCTCGTCCCAAATTCTACGTGTATGAAGAGTAGGCCTCTAAAACTGGTATCGTCCACGAGTTCATATGCTCAGGTAAAAATCTGCAATCAGATTTTTGTGTTGTGTCTTTCAAGTGACTGCTCGATGTTCTTCTTAATGGTTGCGACTTCTTCATGCTACTTTCGGACGGTTGGTCCCTGGTGACGGTGATTAACACTGCAACCTTATTGTACGACATCGAGCAGAACGACTACATTAACAAAGGCTATGCCAACTAGCATTAGCTCTAGTGGCGTTAGATATGCTATTGTTACAATCCACATTTTATTTTTATAATTAAAACCATGACAAAATAGCATATATATTGTGCTTAGATCACACATGCTCATAACTAATGTCGCTAGTATGATGTTAATATTGTTTAGATTAAATTGTTAGTGAAATTATCTAATTTTTTAACATATATGTTCAGTACATAAAAACCAGATCTTTTTAACTGCATGGTTTCCTTTATTTTCCATGAACACATGAATGATATTCGTATTTTTTTTTTGGAGGGAACCTTAAGCATATTTCGCGTCTCTGTGCTGAACGCGACTGAATCTAGTGCTGAAAACAGCTGAATCTAGTACGCATATTTCCCAGCATGATGACTGGTGATAACATTGTATATTCCTGTGAAGTATACTAATAAACCACGAATGGATGTGTTTATAATTTAGAATATGCATGTGTAGTAGTCAATTAGCAGCCAAAACTGAAGTAGCCAACTTGACATGTCGTGCCAATCTGCCATCGGAATTAACAGCATGGACGGTTATCTAGACAGTATTAAACATTATCGCAGCAACGCCAGTGGCATGCATGATGACACAATGCAGTTCTTTACGCAGGCGTAATGCGAATTAAATATGACTAATCTCATGGTAATTTGCCGTTTCAAGCATGCAGGAAGTATCTGCCCTGTGTCCAAGGATCAGATCTCATGTGGTAGTAGTGGTACAGCAGCTAGCTACTGCTCTGTGTCCAGTCCACCTAGTCGACGTCACGAGTGGTTAAATTTATTATGCCATGTTGCATATGGTACAAAACTAAGCGGAACCAAAATAGCCGAATTGAATAAGGGCAAATAAATTAACAAGCGGACAGGCAGTGGTTAAGTTTTCAGTTACATACCTCGATGCAGCGGCGGGGCGGCGGCGTACCAGTAGTGGAAGGGCACTTCGCCGGACTCGATCTGCGCGACGTCCACGGCGAGCTGCTGGTAGCGGCGGCGCACCTCCTCCACAGACGTGGTGCCCCCCATGTAGCGCGCCACGTTGTGCCACCGGTCTGGGGTGTCCGTGTCGTACACCGCCAGGGCGCGCTCGAACAGCTTGTTCTGCGGCTTCGTCCACTGGGACGACGTCGACGATGACGGCGACGAGCCCTTGGCCGAGTTGGACGCCGACGACATGGCGCTGTTTTGATCGCGTGTGGAACGGACAACGGTACGTCCTGGTCCTCCTCGGAGGTTTGGAATGGTTGAGGTGGGGAGCCCTACGGAGCCACGATGGTTCAATTTATAGGATCCGTGCCTCCGTGGTCCGTGGAGGAGCTCAAAACTCCAACTGCCAGGGTAGAGTATTTTGTATCGTTTAGCTACAAGTCATAATTGTCAACTTATGTATCATAACAGGAGCACGACTCATTTTCGGTACCCATCTATCGCCATCGCGTAAAGTGAAATTACTGTGTGATTGAGAAATTACTGAACAAATGTTGTAAAATTACCGAGTGATTACTATAAAATTACTAAGTAACTAGACAATTACTACATAGTTGTTGTTCTTTTCTCAGCGTGTAAATGAAATTACTGGGTAATTGAGAGATTACTGAACACATGTTGTAACGTTACTGTAGAATTACTGAGTAATTAGACAACCAGTACATAGTTTTTGTTCTTTTCTCGGTGTGTAATCAAAATTACTGAACAATGTTGTAAAATTATCAAGTTATTATTGTAAAATCACTGAGTAACTAGACTCACGAGGAAGCAGATCATGGATCCATCGCGCGTAGGTCTCGAGTCGGTCGGGCACGTTGGTGGGTGCGTGGGCTAGGTGTGAGCTAGGACGAGGTGACGAGAGGGGCGGAGCGAGGATGGTCTTGGTGAAGTTTTAGAGTCAATGGTTTTAAGGACCAAACCACCAAAACCTTTGGAGAAGCGTATCTGATACACCTGCTCCATAATCTTGGTGTGTGTCACAGTCATCCCCGGTCGACCGATAACCATGTCCTCTAGCGTCTCTGTTTGACTTGGTCAACACGATGTACTCCTCCATATATACACTTGTTTATTGATATCCTCAAGTATCAGCCACTCACAATCAGTCTTTCTGCCATCTTGGTCCAAACCTCGCTCACAATTATCCGTGAACATGTCAAGTTTCTACTCTATGGGTGTCGTTCGTTTCTACGCTCTATACCTACACACCAACACAACCAAATTGTCCGCACACTCACGCAATTGTTAGGGCCCCTTTGGCAGGGCTCTGGCTTCTCCAAAAACGACTTTGGCTCTGGCTCACGAGGTGAAGCCACTTCTTTTGATGAGTCAAAGCCATTCTGAAAAATCATTTGGCAAAATGGCTTATAGGTTGTTTTTCAGAAAGACCCTTGTATAGTTTGGACTGGTGGGAGGGCTATTGTGCGTGGCTAGGGATTGAGGGCAGGACCAAAAAAAATAATTTGGACTGGTGGGAGGGCTATTGTGCAAAAATGACGTGAGCTGAAGCCGGGTGAGCCACTTTTTTTGGCTTATGCCATCTAGTTCATTTTGGAAAATCACTTCACTGGTGAAGCCATTTAAAAAAGAGGTGTTTGGCATAACTTTTGCATGAGCCAGAGCTGAAGCTGAAAAATAAGCCCCACCAAAGGAGCCCTTAGTCTCCAAACTCAAGCAAAACCGATCATCTTCTGATAATCACTCATCACAACTTGACACACAAGGGCACATATCAACCATGTTTTCGCAGAGAAAAATATAAATTGTATTTAAATTTCTATAAACGATTACACCCAATTTACGTTTGTACACCGAATGTAAAAAAAAAACTTAAAAAGTGTTCTAATAATAGTCTCCTCTGATATACTTCTTGAGCTGTTTTACTTCTTGGTGTTGCTCGTCCACGATTGTTCGAACAACATCACCGATGGATATCATTCCAACTACCTTGTCGTCGAAAACAGGAACATGCCTGATACGCTTGTCTGTTAATAGAAGAAAAGAAGAATAAGAAAAAAAAAGAGAGAGAACAACATACGAAGCTCTGAGGTTTCATGTAGCCTTCAGAAACGACACATTTATTTAAATCCACAAGCTGCAGAAACGTTCCATTACCTGTCATAACCTCCATTGCACGCAGAATATTGGTACGACCGGACACCGTGATCACCTTGTCCTGCAACGATAAGGAAAAACGGTGAGGACTATGAGATGGGTTGTTCAGTTAGCCTGATTTCTTGCATAGGGTCTACGTCTTATTCACCTCTTCTGTCATGATATCCTCTACCCTTGTTTGCTGTGAAGGTCGCCCTGGCAAGAGGATCTTTCTGGCAAAATCTGCAGCAGAGTATATGTATATCCAGTCTGAGCATTTTATTTGGTAGAGGAACGAACTGTCTTTTGTAACGGCTGCTGGCCTTAGCTAGCTAGCCTACCTCTCTCGGTCACAATTCCTGCGAGCTGGTTCATGTCCCCCGACTTGAGAACCACGAGAGCTCCAACGTTGTGTGCCGCCATCTACAGTGTCAGCCGCACCGCCATCAATATCGTGGTAGTGGGGAAGAAGAAGAAGAAGAAGAAGAAGAAGAAGAAGAAGAAGAAGAAGAAGAAGAAGAAGAAGAAGAAGAAGAAGAAGAAGAAGAAGAAGAAGAAGAAGAAGAAGAAGTGGAACGGCGCTTTACGTGCTGCACCGCTTCGTGCACAAGATGGGCGGTGCTGCACCAGTAGACCGCTCCGGCCTCGGCCTCCCCCTTGGCCCTGAGAATCTCGTTGACGGTGATGTTCTCGAGCCCCATGTGCGGTATGATCACGGCTGGCGACTCGCTCTGTATGCGCGAGATCAGGGTGGCCCAGGAGAAGATCCCCTTGTTCATGTTCATGTGCTGCAGGACCGCGTGCCTCAGCTGCCTCCCGTGGAGCCGCAGCGCCTTCGTGATCCCTTGCATGCTGTGTTTAATTTGGTTGGTCTGCTGCACTGGAGTTTCGCTAGATACATACATACATTGGCAAGGGGAAACTAATTATGAGTCGAACGAACTTCACGTACGTACCTGGATGTAAGAACTGATGATCGGCAAATGCTTCGGTGCTGCTGCGATCCTAGCTCGATTGAGTTCTCCGATCCGCCGCTGAAGCTTGCGATGGGGGGATCCGCCTCTTATGATGCGAGTTTTTCTCTCCTAGACGGCGGACAAGGATCGGTGCCTGCCGTTGCCATTTCGAGGGAAGAAAGGAATCTCGGGTGATAGGTTGCAGCCAGGTTCAGGTGGCTGCTCGAATCTGGGTGGCGTTTGGTTGAGACAATGTAATAATAACGCTAATGTAATTAGCTAGCAGTGATATCTATTACCATGGAATAGAAAGCATCGTTTGTTTGGTTGCCCTATGATAACGTTATCAAATAGACGAACTTTTGTTGCAAGACCGGGAAAAAAAGAACAGCATACGCATCCCTACAGGCTACAGCGGAAGCGATGGGGCAGCACAGAGAGTTCAAAGTCGCCCCATGGATTTGACGTCACCTGTTCACTGTATTATTTTCTAATTACCCAAGGGGAAGACTTGTAACAAGTTTCTATATGACTGATATCTGATTACAGTGTGATTTGATTACATACCACCATAAACAAACACTTGTAACGTGATTCCATACCAGCTATAATTGGATTGCGTTACATTTTGGCAAACCAAACACCGTCCTGGTTTGCTCCGTTGCTTCCTCTGCTCACTTCCGTTCCGTGCACACGGAGAGGAAGGAGCTAGCAAGATCTCGTACCTCAAACGGAAAACAAATGGCACCAAGGTTTCCTTCACAGCAGACTCCATTTCGTCAGCTTTGTGTTTTCTCGTCCAGTTTTTTTTTAGGGTTCATTATCGACTGCAAGTTCGTTGTCTTTGTGCTGAATGCTTCGTTATATGAATGACAGTCGTCAAACGCGTTTTTCTATTTCCCTCTCCTTACACCCTTCGAAGGTGGCCATGATTTAGGCCCTGTTTGGGAGAGCTTCACTTCAAAAATTTCAATTTTGTTTGAACTTCTTCAACCCAAACAGGTCCACCTCCACGAGCTTTAGTTTTAAAAAAAATTGAAACTAGAGGTCCGTTTCATGAAATTCATGAAGCTCCTTAGAGGGTGCTTCAAAAACACTATTTTTATATCTCCTCATGAAGTTGTACAAAAATTACCCACCACGCCACTGGTTACGCAACATACAACTTCCGTTCTCTCTGGCGACAACCCACTAATCATCAAGGGTAATCAAGGAAACCCACACAAATCAATTGTACTATAGAAGTTGGAGTCCATATACAAACCAAACGCTCCTGAAACTCACCTTAACAATTTGCTGGAGCTGTTTTATAGTGAAACTGGAAAACCAAAGCTGAAGTTTTTGAAACAAAGCTCTCTCAAACAGGCCCTTAATTGTGTTTCCGTCCGATAGATTATCCTAATATCCCTCTCCAGTATCCATGCTCCTAAGAGCGTGTTTGGGAGGGCTCTAAAATACTTGGGCCCAGCTCTTTCAACTGCACGGGCTCTACAAACGGAGCCACCTTCTTGCGGCTCTCCTGAGAGGGAGTCATTCACGGTAAGAGCACATTTCACGGAATTAACAGAGTCGAAGCGGCTGCAGCGTTTTCTCGTCTGAGCATATAGGCTGTTAGTCGACCGGGGCCAGAGCTCCCCGGAGGTCCCAAAAGAGGCACTAAGGGTGTGTTTGGTACCTGGTCTAAGCCGTCGTCATCAGCTACACTTTTCCCGCGGCAGTTATGACGGCCAATTTAACCGCCGCAACTTAGGCGTGGCGTGGCATGTGGCGCCACACACCAAACCTGCCCTAAATAAGCCCTAGCCGGCTATGGCATTTTTCTCAAGCCGCTAAAAAAAGCGAGATTGTGAGTTGCTTAACCAAACTATTGAATACTCTATTATATATTTTTCCAACTCGTGACTTTTGGGATATAATAATGTTATTTTTACAAACCATGCAATTCCCTGACTAATTTGCGGCTCAACAAATAAAAGTCCGTTCACTGCATCGCTTATTATTGACTTGTCAAGCAAGTGCACTACTGCAGCAGAGAGCGTCTCCTGTAGCTCACCATGACTTCACCTTTGGGCCTCATGGAGATCATGTTCTCCGTCTCCGGGAAGGGAGAAACCAGCCGGAGCTCGAAGTTCCTGAGGAGGTGGCTCAGTATCACTTTGATCTGCAGGTAGGCGTAGCCCTCGCCCATGCAGGCATGCTTCCCGGCGCCGAAGGAGGTGTAGGCGAGGTCGCCGCCGACCCTGTCCTCCTCCCTCCAGGCGGCGAAGCGATCCGGGTCGAACACATCAGGGTCCCTGTAGATGCCCTGGAGCAGATTATTCACCACCAGCGGGCTCGCCAGCATGCGCCCCTCGGGGACCTCGTACTCGGCGCCGTCCTGAGTGCGCACGGTGAACGGCCTGCGCGCGCGGCGGAGGATCATTGGGGTCACCGGGTGCAGCCGCAGCGCCTCCTTGACGCTGCGGTGGAGGACGTCCATCCGGAGCAGGACGTCGTAGTCCATGGCTGCAGCGTCGTTCTGATCGTTCCTCTGCAGCAGCCTCTGCTCCTCAGTGGCTGCGTGCAGCCACTCTGTGTGGCGGAGCAGGCGCGCCGCGGTCCAGGTCGTGACCGTGGCGCTGGTGTGATGGCCGGCGAAGAGCAGCGCCACGAGCAGGCCGGTGACCTCCGCCTCGGTCGTGCCGCGCCCGTCTCTGTACCTGGAGTCTAGCAGGCCCTGCAGCATGTCGTGGTCGCGGCCGCCGTCGTCCCCGGCGCCGCGGCCGGATGAGCATGAGCTCCTGCGCAGCCTGACGATCCCGGAGAATATCTCCTCGAGCCTGGCGCGCGCTCGGTCGCGGCGGCGGTGAGCCGGGGTCGGGAGGTACGGGAAGAAAAGGCTCACTAGGTGCAGGCCGCCGATAAGCTCGCGGAGGAGCGAGGACACCTTGTCGTGCATGTGATCGCGAACCTCCTTCCCCAGCAGGCACCGGCTCGCAATCAGCAGGAGAACGTCCTCGACCTGTTGCTTCAGATCGACCGTGCCGGACTGCCCCCACCTGGCGAAGTACTCCTCCACCTCGCGGACCATGAGACGGGCATGGCTCCTGAGCTTGGCGGGCCTCAAAGTGTCGGCGAAGAACCTGTGCTGCTCGTTGCGCGTGTCGTTGTCGACGTCATAGCCGACCCCTTTGCCAAAGATGGGGACGGTGACCTTGTAGACGTCGCCGATGCTGATCTCCGACTCGGCGGCATGGAAGAAGTGGGCGGACACCTCGGGGCCCACCAGGAACGTCACCTTCACTCCCAAGGAGCTCAGCGTGAACACGCTGCCGAGCTTCAAGTACTGGTCGTAGATCACGCCTTGCAAGCTCCTGGTGAGGATGGAAGGCAGGACGCCGAGGAGAGGAGCGCCCTCCGCCACCGGCGGCTCTCGGCGCTTGGGAGGGGCGAAGACGGTTCTTCCCATCTGCTTGTGCTTGGTGGCAGCCAGAATCAGGACGGAGACGATAGGGAGCACGGCGATCGCCATCGCCGCCAACCACGTGTGCGCAATCGTTACTGTATGATGATGATGATCTTCCATGGCGCAATCAGCTGCGCCTGCGCTGCACGCACGTCGTACTGCTGCTCCAATAAAATAAAGACGAATCAGTGTCGATGACATACTCTTGTATGATATAGATAACAAGCATCCAGGAACGAGAGAAGATATATGATGATTTAATCGATATTGGGTAAACACAGTACGCTGTACTGAATTAGTACCAGATCGAGAAGTTGAACACACCCGCAGGTAGAGAATCCTTTTCGTCCTCGCTTGTGAGAGCCCTCGAGTGCTTGCTTGAGAGCCCGCGGATTCAAAAAGGACTGAGTGGGATTAGAACGGTGTGACTTCTAGGATCGGATCGGATTGGACTGAGCTGAAACGTTAGGATTGGAGTGGGTCATGAGCTTAATCGCTCTATGATTGGGGCCAGATGTTGATCTATTATCGGTCAAAATAAATAGAGCCCATTCGAAAGGATTTGGAAGCTCAAACGTCGATTTTGTTTATTTATCAATTCATTTATTCTAAATTATAGGACACTTTATATTTTCTATATCACTAGCTTATATATTTAGATATACACTATTGGGTGTTTGAATGCACTAGATCTAAAAGTTAGCCGGTAAAATTAGTTTAAGACATCTAAACAGTTTAGCTATTAGCTACTTTTAACAAATTAGCTAACAGTTAGCTAGCTAATTCCACAAGCAATTTTATAGTCAACTAACTATTAGTTCTAATGCATTCAAACATCTCCTATATAGCCAACTAACTATTAGCTCTAGTGCATTCAAACACTTCCTATATATAGATAACAACAAAAATAATTCATTGAAAATATAAACTAACTTATATTTTAGAATGATGTAGATACTCCCTTTGTTATTTTTTATCTATCATGTGTCACATTTTAGTTAAAAATGAACTAGTCGACGATAAATACTCGAGAACAGACGTAGTAATAAATAAACGAGCACAACCTAACTAACCTACTACCACCATGGCCTTTCTTAATAACACCAATATAAGATCCATAGTCCATATGTCCTTTGTCCCTTTTTTCTAAACCTAACATAGACAATGACGCTAGACATGCACACTCGTCCTACTGCTAAAGAATGAACACTATCAAATTTGAAAATAATTCTTAAAAATACTAGCAACATAACTTTAGTGGAAATCCTCTTTAGAGTTTGTTTAATGTGCATATGCTCTATCAAATCACACTAACATATGCTCTATCAAATCACACTAACTGGTCATGACTTCAATTGAAACCCATTCACACAAAACTTGCAATTCAAGGCATAGTCCATTGTCCAAGTTATGAGTTGGTGTAGCTTGGAGTTCTAGGCGGAAGTTCAACTTAACAGTCTCTGCTGAAACACTAGTATATTAAACAGTAGTGAACAGTGGCGAAAACTGCAGATGAGCATTTGAGATCTGGTGGGGGATTGTTAGGATTTATAGGCTAGGCCCAATTGAGAAATTCAAATAAATCCCAGGAAAATCTCAAAAGCCCATATAAGTATATGGCTAGGGAATGGTGGAACCAATAACACCATATTGCTAGTTCTAGTG